>MUZC01000725.1:16632-40931 GCA_002072015.1 Radix auricularia | reverse complement strand
AGTTATTTGAAGAAGAGTGGAGTGTGTAAATAAATGATGCTTATAGAATCTATCGAAGTTATTTGAAGAAGAGTGGAGTGTGTAAATAATTGCACGAGTCTAGTGTTGAACCTGCATGTTATAAAGCAGGGTCTTCTATAGTATATGGTGTTAAAGGCAGGGTCTTCTATAATATATGGTGTTAAAGGCAGGGTCTTCTATAGTATATGGTGTTAAAGGCAGGGTCTTCTATAGTATATGGTGTTAAAGGCAGGGTCTTCTATACTATATGGTGTTAAAGGCAGGGTCTTCTATACTATATGGTGTTAAAGGCAGGGTCTTCTTTAGTATATGGTGTTAAAGGCAGGATCGCGTATAGTCCATGGTGTAAAAAAAAAAAAGCAGTCTTGTTATTTAGTTGAAGAGTAAAATGTGTGCGTGAATTAGTAACAAATGTTTGAGCTTGAATAACATGATTGACATGACTGCCTAATGTTTGAGGTTGATTAACATGATTGGCATCATTGCCTAATGTTTTCGGGTTTGAAGTAAAAAAAAAAAAAAAAATTTTTTTTTTTTTTTTTTTTTTTTTTTTTTAAATATGTAACGTGATAAAAGAAGTTCAATTAATTTCATTAAACAAATGCTTCGTGCTCGCTGACTTTTAAATGTTGTTGAAACCTGGGCGCTTCCACTCCACCAATCATTGGGCCATGGGGGTGGGGGTCGCTGTTAGTGCTACCATGACATGGAGTGTGGGGTCGCTGTTAGTGCTACCAGGCCATGGAGTATGGGGTCGCTGTTAGTGCTACCAGCCCATGGAGGGTGGGGTCGCTGTTAGTGCTACCAGGCCATGGAGTGTGGGGTCGCTGTTAATGCTACCAGGCCATGGAGGGTGGGGTCGCTGTTAGTGCTACCAGGCCATGGAGGGTGGGGTCGCTGTTAGTGCTACCAGGCCATGGAGGGTGGGGTCGCTGTTAGTGTTATCTGGCCATTGGGGGAGGGGTGTGGAGAGTCTAACAATTATATGAACCTTTCACGATGAAAAGTTTGTTTTGTATCATCACTATATTTCTCTGGGGTTCATTTTTTAGCTACTAAGGAGAACATTAGTAGAGGTAGATCGATTTTTTCCTACTCAGTCGAGAACCACTGTAACAGCAACTCGCAGCCAACGAACATGACACAGTAGCACAGTTGACAAGCCCAGTGTCAACACAGACCGTTAGCTTGCCACATGGTGTGTGTCCTTGGTTTAACCACAAAAACTGCAGATTAAAAAAATTGTTTGTCAGATTCCTGGCCAAATGTAACTGACACGTCAGCAATAAATACTAATATATGTATCAGAGGGAGGGTGGGGAAAAGGCTTATTCACCCCAAACTCCGTTTAAATACCTGTGTGTGTGGGAGGGGAAGGGGTGGCATCGACCCACACACATGTCCCTTGTGTAATGTTTCCCTTTCAATGACCTCAGGGAACGCTGGCTGATACGGTGTCTTGTAACCGGAAGTTGACTTGGAGGATTTCCTGCTTGTTTTTACTGCAACATATGTTGACATGTCATATCACGATTGATGGCCGTTAACAGCTGTTACAACAAATGCATGACTTTCATTCCTTTCGTAGAAAAGAGCCCACCCCTCCTACCGTTCTTTTCCCCTTAACGTCTGTCCCCATAGACAAGCGAATATGGCTCAAAATTTTTTATCATTTTGATTTTCATTTATCTTTTACTCTTCTCTTTTCTCAATCTGTCTTTTCGTCTTTAAGTACATATATGACTCTATCCCAGTTCCTCTTTCGCTCTTCTGTCACTCTCTTTTTTTTTTTTTTACTGGTGTGGTCGAAAAATAGTCTTTGAAAAGTCTGTTTAGCAGGTCGGGTAAAAATAAAAACTAAAGGGCCATTCTTCTTCTTCTTCTTCTTATATGTTACAGACGCTCCTTCTGTACAGAAGATTATTGCGTCCTACGTATTTCTATGGTTTGTGTTTAGTCCTGTATTCTTACTAGAGTCTTAAAAGATGATAAAGTGGAGGCTTTCCTGGTTTCTTCAGGCAACCCATTCCACGCCCGAATACCTGACGGAAAGAAAGAAAACTTGTATGTGTTTGTTCTTGCATATGGAATAAGGAAGGTGTTTTTAACTTTATGCCTATTTGAGGGTTGTATTAGGTTATCTTTGTGTTGTATTTCTAAATTAGAATTAATTGCCTTATGTATAATTACTAATTTACTCTTGGTTCTTCTATCCTCTAGTGTTTCAAGGTTTAATGATTTAACTAACGGTGTAACTCTTGTCAGTTTTGAATATTCTCCAGTAATGAATCTGGCAGCTCTTTTTTGGATTTGTTCTAACTTATCAATATTTTCTTTGGTGGATGGGTCCCATACAGAAGATGCATATTCTAGTATAGGTCTCACCAGGGTTAGGTAGCATTTTAGTTTTATATCTTTGTTACATTTGTAAAAGTTTCTTTTTATAAAGCCTAAGGTTTTGTTTGATTTTTTAATAACTTCATTGACATGGGGATTCCAAGATAGTTTCTCATTTATTATGACTCCTAAGTATTTCGCATCTTTAGTTTGGGTTAGTTCTTTTCCATGAATGAAATATTTTGAATTTATTTGTTTCTTTTTCTGGGTGGAAGGACATACTCCAGTTAGCTTCCCATTTTATTAATTCATCTAAGTCTTTTTGTAAAATTTTGCTATCTTGTTCTGACTTGATTGTTCTATAGATTATACAATCATCAGCAAATAACCTAACTTTAGTTCCTGTTGAGATATTGTTGGGTAAGTCATTTATTTAAATTAAAAATAGTAAGGGACCTAGGACAGTTCCTTGTGGAACTCCTGAGTTAACCTTTATTGGTGTAGATTTAGAACCATTAATTATTACAGTTTGCTCCCTACCCAATAGGAAATCTTGGATCCAGTGATGTAAGGGACCTGAGATTCCAAAGTATTTAAGTTTTTTGAGTAAACTAAGGTGGTGAACTTTGTCGAATGCTTTTGAGAAGTCTAGTAATATTGTATCTATTTGATCATTATTATTATCTAAGCCTTTTGATAGATCATCTATTAGACTGATGTAATTCATAAAGTACGTCACGCTCCACAGGGGGGTGGGGGCGTGGTACAAGAAAGTGTGACAGTTTGTGACAGGGGGGAGGGGGTGTCCTACCATGTGTGACGTCACGGCGTTTTATCTTAAATTATTTTTTTTTGTTCATAAATTTTTTTTTATGTTCGAAAGTGTGACGTATTTTAGGGGTGGGGGTCCGAGACTTCTGACAGGGGGGATGGGGAGTAAAAAATTCTCAAAAATAGCGTGACATACTTAAATTGAGCTAAATCCGTCAAACAAGCTAAGGAAAATATTCATTTTTAAAAATATGAGTTAGGTTTTCTAATTTTTAAATTTTTTACCCCACCACTGATACAACTTTTTGTTTTGAATATTTTGAAATCATGGACAATTCTGATAAATGTTTGTAAAACATAAATGGCCATGTCTTTGGACAGGTTGGGTCAAGAAGCAGGCAGACATCTATTTCCTTGTGGATACCTCGTCCAGCGTTTATATCCATGACTTCTGGACAGAATTGGAATTTGTGGCTGACCTTGTGTCCCGGATGGACATCGGTCCGACCTACACGCGTGTCGGTGTCGGCCTCTACAGTGAATCTCACCACCTGTACATTCCCCTCAACAACACTTTGAGTAAAGTCCAGCTCATGGATACCATTAAGAAAGCGCCGTATCACAGTGGTGATGGTTATATCTCTAGGTAAGAGGCTGTCAGTTGTCACTTTCATAATCTGTAAATATTTCAAGGTAAGAGAATTGAATCATTTTCATATCACACACAAATTGGTAATTAATGGCTCACAATTTATAATTTGGATCAAAGATAAATGAATAATTTCTATTGATGTAATTCATAGAGTCAAAAAATTCCTACTAAAACTTATTAAAACGCAATCTGATAACGTAATATTATAAATGATACACAAGGTAAACAAATTTAACTGTTTATTCTAATGTCTTGGATTTAAAGTTTTGATCACACAATTCCTTCGTGTACTTGTATTCTGGTAACCAAAGTACCATATCATAGAGGCAGAGAAATTTACTGGGTGGATCACAAAGAATTTTGTCAAGTGCTGCCTTCAGGGAAAAGATTCCCTTAAAAATATAGGGAATCAGACTAGGGAATCAGACTAGGGAATCAGACTGGGAAATCAGACTGGGCAATCAGACTGAGGAATCAGACTAGGGAATCAGACTAGGGAATCAGACTAGGGAATCAGACTAGGGAATCAGGCTGTGGAATCAGACTGTGGAATCAGACTAGGGAATCAGACTGGGGAATCAGACTAGGGAATCAGACTAGGGAATCAGACTTGGCCTCCAACTTTGCCTGTCGCAGTATTTTTGTACTTGTTTAATAACCAAATGGACTCGAGAGTGAGAGCAGGACAACGAAATATGAGTCACATGACAAACATCTGTGTCTTGTGACTAACATCTGTGTCTTGTGACTGACATCTGTGTCTTGTGACTGACATCTGTGTCTTGGGACAAATATCTGTGTCTTGTGACTAACATCAGTGTCTTATGCTGCACAAAACAAAAGCAGATGAGAGAACAAACAATTCAACCTGTTTAAAGACTTTATAAGAATCACACCAAATTGTTTTTGGTGGGTTCATTTTACAGATACGACATGACTATAAATGCGTATCTACTTCCTAAAATCAAGAAACTTAAATTGATGTTAAGTGTTCCAAGAGATTAAGCTCACGAACCAAGATTTCTTGTATGAGAGGAATTGGTGACTATGGAGTTTAAAGAAACACTAAAAGTGATACATGGCTTTCATATACACTAACAGTGATACATGGCTTTCATATACACTAACGGTGATACATGGCTTTCATATACACTAACGGTGATACATGGCTTTCATATACACTAACAGTGATACATGGCTTTCATATACACTAACAGTGATACATGGCTTTCATATAAACTAACAGTGATACATGGCTTTCATATACACTGTCAGAAATACATGGCTTTAATAAACCTTTTAACATCATCTAAAACAGCAATCACAACTAGCCTCACACTTCTCAATAAGTAGGTGGGTGTGGTCAACAAAACCAACACAACAGCACATACAACAAACACTACACATCAGCACATACAACAAACACTACACATCAATACATACAACAAACACTACACACCATCACATACAACAAACACTACACAACAGCATATACAACAAACATTACACATCAACACATACAACAAACATTAAACAACAGCACATACAACTACACTACACAACAGCATATAGAACAAACATTACACAACAGCACATACAACAAACACTACACATCAGCACATACAACAAACACTACACATCAATACATACAACAAACACTACACACCATCACATACAACAAACACTACACAACAGCATATACAACAAACATTACACATCAACACATACAACAAACATTAAACAACAGCACATACAACTACACTACACACCATCACATACAACAAACACTACACAACAGCATATACAACAAACATTACACAACAGCACATAGAACAAACATTACACAACAGCACATACAACAAACATTACACAACAGCACATAGAACAAACATTAAACAACAGCACATACAACTACACTACACACCATCACATACAACAAACACTACACAACAGCATATACAACAAACATTACACAACAGCACATACAACAAACATTACACAACAGCACATAGAACAAACATTACACAACAGCACATACAACAAACATTGCACAACAGCACATACAACAAACATTACACAACAGCGCATACAACAAACACTACACATCAACACATACAACAAACATTAAACAACAGCACATACAACTACACTACACACCATCACATACAACAAACACTACACAACAGCATATACAACAAACATTACACAACAGCACATAGAACAAACATTACACAACAGCACATACAACAAACATTACACAACAGCACATAGAACAAACATTACACAACAGCACATACAACAAACATTACACAACAGCACATACAACAAACATTACACAACAGCGCATACAACAAACATTACACAACAGCGCATACAACAAACATTACACAACAGCGCATACAACAAACACTACACAACAGCACATACAACAAAGACTACACAACAGCACATACAACAAACACTACACACCAGTACATACAACAAACACTACACACAAGTACATACAACAAACGCTACACACCATCACATACAACAAACACTACACAACAGCACATACAACAAACATTACACATCACCACATACAACAAACACTACACATCAGCACATAAATCCAACATTAGATGAAATTGATAAAATGGGAACCTAAATGTGTTATGTCTTTCCACCCAGAAAAATGTCAACTGCTAAGAGCAACAAAGAAAACGAAATAAATAATTTTATAATATTTCATTTTTGGGAAAGAACTAACCAAAACTAAAGATACAAAATACTTGGGAGTCATAATAAATGAGAAACTATCATGGAATCCCCATGTTAATGAGGTTATTAAAAATCAAACCAAACCTTATATTTTATAAAAAGAAATTTTAACAAATGTAATACAGGTATAAAACTAAAATGCTACCCACCTGGTGAGACCTTTACTAGAATATGCATCTTCTGTATGGGAACCATCCACCAAAGAAAACAATGATAAACTCCCAGATTTATTACTGGAGAAGAATTTTCCCTTTAAGCTGCTTAGATATATTTCCATCGCCGCGCAGCAGTTATGAATTACCGCGCAGCAAATTTAGTAAAATATTTGAAAAAAATGGATGCAGTGCAACTTCGCACACGATTTTTTTCACTTTGCACGCAGACCAACGAACCTTAGACAAACATTGCTGGAGAATATTCAAAACTGACAAATATAACACCATTAGTCAAAACATTAAACTTTGAAACACTAGAGGATAGAAGAAGCAAGAATAAAGTAGAAATTATATATGAAGCAATTAATTCTAATTTAGAAATACAGCACAAAGATAACTTAATACAACCCTCAGATAGACATACGGATAAAAACACCTTTCTTATTCAGTATGCAAGGACAAACACATACACGTTTTCTTGCTTCCCGTCCGGAGTTCGGGCGTGGAAAGGGTTGCCTGAAGAAACCAGAAGAGGTAAATTTTTATCATCATTTAAAACTCTAATAATAATGCAGGACTAAATACAAACCACAGATAAGCGTATGAAACAATAATCTTCTATACAGAAGGAGGGTCTGTAATAGATAAGATGACATAACATTACACATAAGGACATACAACAAACACTACACTACACAAATCAACACCAACACACATGGGGAAAATAAATCCTTTTACTTTTGTCACCTTCTTCGCTTCCAATCCACAACATGGCTTATTTTCAATGTGATTGTATGAAAAACTGCAAACCTTGTTTTCTAGGGGCCTCCAGGGAATGTTGAGCGCAGGACTAGCACCGGAACTGAAGAGACCAGATGTCCCTCAAATATCTGTGTTGTTAACTGATGGTGACGCAAGGTACGTACAGCTTATTTCATTGGTTTTCTATGAAAAATATCATGACATGTCAAGGAAAAAACAATCTACCTTTGTACTTCTAAACCTAAGTATATTACAGGTCTATAAACAGCAGGGCATAGGTGGCAAGGCAAACATTCAAAAGGTTGTAAATCAGGCAAGGTTTAACTAACGAAAGCCGTTCTGGTATTTAAAACAGATCTAAATTAAATACCGTTAGAATACAATTTATCATGACCGCCGATGGCTTCAACAGATGATATTTGTATTTCATGTTGAGGAAGGGGGGTCAATTTTATTATTCAGGCTAGACTTAACTTGTCCTGTAGTCATTTACTCCATGAGCGGAGTTGTTTGTTTGTTTTGTGTTTTTTTTAAAATTATGGAATAATTTTAAATATTTATTATAGACTCACTGATTTTTCTACTGTTGTCGTCTTGAGGCGATCTTACAAGGTCAATTTACGGAAATTTTTTAAAATGTTTTTCCCCAAAAATGTATTTCCTTGAGATTAATGGATGGCATTGAAAGCATCTAGAGCCAGAGGCGTCACCAGCGGCAGGGGGGACCCCATCTCACAGAAGGTGATACCAAAACGTAAACTCCTCTACGTTCCCCTTATTTGGCGCTGGCATATTCGGAGGAGGTTTATGGATTAAGTCGGGGGTGGGGGGTGACAACATGAGCTACCGCACTGGGTGACATCATGAGCTACCTCACTAGGTGACACCTTTGATCAACCCCACTAGGTGAAGAATGGTATCTATTATTCATAAATTTTTGTTTGGCTATAACCTTACACAATTGATTTCCGGTTTTAGAGAAACAAACACTGTCAGGAACCTTGCAAACCAGGCCAAACTACAGGGCATCTTCCTGACTTCCATCGCCCTAGGAAGTAAAGTCAGCTTGTCTAAACTTTGGGAATACACCAGTGACCCAAAGTCCGACTTTCTGTTTCATGCCTCAGATTACAGCCGCTTGTCCAGCATTCTGCCAACAGTGTCACAAAAACTATCTCAAGGTATGGCAAGTTCAAAAATGTGTATTTTTATGATCACTATCTTTATAATATATATTCTATTTTAAAATGCAACTTTGACATTTTACATATGTACATATAAAATCTTAGCAGCTGAACTGTATTATATCAATATACTATTTTTTTAAACTACACTTAACGTTTCAAAAATGTATTTTTAAAAAAATCAACACATTTCTGAATGTTTTCATTTATTTCAAGGAACATTTAAAAATCAAAAAGCTTTTTAAACTAATCTCAATGATGGTAACATTGAGACTAATTAATTGAAGCCTTGTATAGTTGTTGTATTATTTATAGTTGTATATTTGATAATATAGTTGTTTAAAATGAAGTCATTTTGTTATGTTTCAGTGGAAGCCTTACCAAGCGATCAAGGAGGTAAATACATTTAAACTCAATATTTAATTTCCCCAGGGCATTGTGCTAGCCCCATAATCCCTTGATCGTTAGTGGTGGCTAAATAATCTTGTGAACGCTACTTCACTTGCCCTAGAGTCCGATGGTCCGACATGGACTGAAAAGGGGGTTATATTTAATTTCATTACTTTCTTTGTGTCGTTTTAATGGTTATGAATTAACTTTTTTGTACGAAATCATTAATATGTGTCTCATCGTCCTTATGTTAAAATTAGCTGTATTCTAATTTAAATTTGTCTTGTGACAATATATCTAACTAATAACTTGAAATATCCAAGCGTACAGTAATCGAAGTTTAATAAATTTAAAATAGCCCTTTGCTAAATCACCCCTAGTACCCATTTATTTGAAATTTAAGTCTTTCATCATCCATCCCTGTTGTGCTACAGCCCATGTAGGGCTTGGGCCTGCCTCACGACCTCCTTCAACTCAATCCTAATCAAAGCCTTTCTTCTCCAATATTGGATGCCCAGTTGTTGTAAATCTTTCTCTGTGTAATCCATCCATCTTAGCCTACGCCTTATTTTGAGCCGTTTTCCTCTGGGGTTTTAGTGGTGATACATCTTTACTCCTCTATCATTTGACATTTTTTCTAGATGTCCTGCCCAGCGCAGTCTGCCATTTAAAAAAATAATTTCTGCAACTATTGTGGCATCCTGATATAGACTGTATAGTCTTTGTTGGTCCATATATTTTCCTGAGAACTTTCCTCTCCGATGCAGTTTTTGTTAAGGTCCAAGTTTCACTTGCATTTGTTACAGCTGGTCTGATGACCGTTTTATAAAGAGTTTTCTTTGTTTCCCTTGTAATGTTTTTGTTTTTGAGGATTTTCTAGCCACTAAAGTATGCTCTATTCTCGACTGATATTCTTTCCTTGATTTCTATTATTAATTCATTCCTTTCATTTAGTAGTGATCCTGGGTATTTGAAGTGATTTACTTTTTCAAAAGTCTGGTTCCTAAACTTAAGTCTTTGGTATAATAAAATAAGTTAGTGCTCAGATGTTTTTTGGCCTGGGAAGCTTACCCTGTACCTGGTATATTGTGGTCGGATGGAGTCAATTGTGCTTTTTCCTTTCAGTGGAATTTCTTATTTTATTGTGTGAATAATGTGTGTACTTCTGAGGCTTCATCATCAAGCGTTTCCCATGAATTACGTCAATTAGAGAGAGGCCTTTTGAAAGCATTTAAATGTGTTTTTCTGCCCAAGGCTGCGTATAGCACTTTTGTGAATTCAAATCAAAGGACATTAGTAAAATTTATATTTGTTTATCTGTGCTTTCCTAATTCACACAACGCAATGCTCCTGTTGATTATTGGTTTGTTTCTTACTTTTCTTTCCTTTATGCAAAAAAGATTTTTTCCCCCAATAAAGTGAGCCTACTCCACGCTGTATTTCAAAATTTCCCCTCCACTTGAGGCCAAATTTTTAAATATTACTTCCTTCCGTCTTCCGGCTATTAGTCAGATTTCAGATATGTTATCATATACATGTATTACTATGAAAAATATTCGTTTCGGCACACTTTTAAAGCGTATACAATAGCAATGTGATTCACATGTAAGAAATTTGCAAGAATAAAGTATAGAAATCATTATTCTTGTCAGCCATTTCAGCGTGGATTGGGTTCCAGGAATTTACCACGAAAACCAATGCACTATTAGCCACTATCAACATTCAAAACTCTAATGACAGATGAAAACTAATGCAAAACTATACGTAAACAATTGATAAACGTTGGACTCATTAATCTTTTTAAGAGAAGGAGCATCTATAAGATAAAATATAAGATAAAATAAAAAGATTTATAAGTGATGGGGAAAAACGACATGAATTCAAAGCACAGATTTATGAAGATTCTATTATTAATAACACCTTTTGTACATTAAATCCATAACACACGTAGAAGTCTGTTTTAATAGCCATAACACCCAATAATAAACTGAATGGAGGATGTGGAAATTTGGTTTTTTTAAAAAAGAAATGAAGCTGTATATTAATTTCATGGTTATATATATTTTGTAATTAATATAATGTACCCTTCCTAATATATAGTATATTTAAAATTATTTATATTAAAGTTTTTTAATGTTAATTCTGCTCTGCTATTACAATATAAAATAATGTTATAAAATAACCTGATATTATTATTTGGCATTTCTTCTCAGTTTGTGGCAGCAACAAGGTTGTAGATGTTATGTTTATTTTTGATGAAAATGCTATGGGGAAGAAAGTTTCCAATAAAATCAAACAATTTTTGCAAAACGTCACCGAAAATCTCAGCTTGGACTCAGGAAAAGTTAGGGTGGGAGTAATGTCAAAAACATGTCAGGACGGAGATATCCCTCTTGTGCAGGTTGGTCTATTAGTCTATTTGTATTATTTCAATATTCTGCCTCTGTTGTTTTTTTATATTAATTTTATTGAACATTTTCGGATTGCCCAAATAATTTATTTGGTTTTCATTACATTACAGAATCTGAAAAGATCACAGTTTATTGAGAGCCTAAAAGTGGACAGAGGGGATGAAATTAGTTATTTGATCAGGATGGCCATCAGGGATTCCTTTACTTTTGAAAATGGCGCCAGACTGCGGTCTTTGAAAAGGCTGGTGGTATTTTTAGATGATTATCTTCGAGAGAAGAGGGAGATTCACGGACACCTTGTTAAAGCCAGATATACTGGCCAGTTTGAGGTAATTTGTTAAAGCCAAATATATTTGCCAGTTTGAGGAAATTTGTTAAAAGTCTGATATACTGGCCAGTTTGAGGTAATTTGGTAAAAGTCAGATATTCTAGCCAGTTTGAGGTAATTTGTTAAAAGTCTGAAGGTTGTGAGGATAAAAAAGAAATAATACGTTTATTCCTAGCTCTTCTACAGCAGTCAGAGAGTCTTAAACTAATAGACTTGTCTAATTATTAATTTAAAGTTAAGCTATTTCTTAAATTAGCTCAGGATATGTAATTCTCAAAATATAATTTTTATGTTAAGTACAGAAATCATGTTCTCCTAGTCACAGGCATGTAAAATTTTTAAAAATCAAGATGGTCCATTGTGATTTTACTTTATGTGAATTTTGAAAAATAACATTTTTAATATATAATAATTAATAAATCTCTCTAATTGAAATTTATGTTTTATTTTGGTTTCTATTTTTATAGACCAGTTGTATCACTTTTCTATTTTTTCAATTATTCACTGCTCTCTTGAGTAATTATTCCAGTTCTAGTGTTAGTCTTTTTTTTCCTTTGGTCAAATTCTGTTTATTCCCATTAATCTTAGGAATCTTCTGAATGATCTCAATGTTGAAAACTATAAATGCATTACCACTGGCTTATTAATTAAAATTAGTAGAAAAGTTTGTTTTGTTAAAAGTGTATTTAGTTGTAAAGGATTGTGAACAATTCACCATTTTTATATAAATAATTGTAACTACTAGAGAACTGCCATTAAATTTTTAAAAATATTTTAAAATTTAATTCTATATTTTTGAAATCTATTTTGTTTTGTTATAAAACTTAAATCTTTATTCTTTCATTTACAGGTTTTTGTCTTTAATTTTGGGACAAACTACGATAAATCTTTCATAGAGAACCTTGGCAGCAGCAAAGAGCATGTTTTTTTCCTTGATTCAGCTGACCAATTGATCTCAAGGAAAAGTGATTTTGAAAACATATTTTGCAGAGGTAAGTTCATTGTTTTATTTCCTTTCAATGAACTATACTGACAGATATGTAGAGTTTTTTTTTAATAACCAACACAAAATATCTTTACAACATAAGAATTCATTCTTAATAAATAATAAAGAAATTATTAGTAGTTTTTATTAGGTCAAGTATAATTTTATTAACTCTCTCCCTTTTCTCCCATCAACATTTAATTTTTTATTAAATTTTTCCCCCTTTTTAAATGATGTATTCTTTTATCTTATGTTTCTCCATACATGTTCAATATTTTCCTTAAAAATTCTAGATAATAAATCCCTAAATTAAAGCACATAAATTACCTATGTAACAGAAAACCCTTCTTTTTTTCCTCTCCAGATATCTAGTTTGGTGTCAATTGGCAACTGCATGATTTTCTTACTCAAGAGTCTAGTCCTGTGATAATTAAAACATTCCTTATTTTGAATTTATTTGTATTATAATGTACAAAACTTTTATTATTATTTGTCAAAAAACATTTAAAATAAAAAATAAGTTTCTTTTTTTTTATAATGTTTATTCTAATTATGAAGGTCATAATCAATAAAAATATTACAGTTAAGTTTCATTCATTATGATTTTCTTTACGTTATTAAAATCATAAACAGATAGATTGTGTTCTTGATGCAATAAAATAGCTTTATAACTGAACTTTACGTTTATTTACTAATTTTGTTTAAAAAAAAAAAAAGATTGAAGTAACAGTGGGGAAACTGAATAATTTAATGCTGAAACTGAAATCTGTCATAATCAAACACAATGACTTTGTTTCTTTATAATCAATAATTATAATATAAAGAATGAAATGTTTATTCACAATAAAGTTATTTAAGTCATTAATATTTAATAAAGCTTGAAGTCTTCCAGAAACATCAGCATTTGTTTAATTTTTAAAAAAGTCTTTTGATCCTCTCATATTCAGACAAAACTTGTCAACGTATAAAGAATAACAAATACAATAAAATACCAAATCAATTAAATAAAGATGAAATATTTAATGACCGCCTTAATTCATGAGGGCCTACCAACCATCAATTATTAATGTATTTATCATTCTGGCTCCCATTATACGAGGGATTGATGATGATTGTGTGATAAGGAAATCTCACATGTCAGCGAAGACACCAGGAAATGAAGATTAGAAAAGTATAGGCCAAATGAATGAGCAGTATAATCTCGATTGCTATGAATTTTTATTCCATCTGTCCCCTATTGTCTTAGAACTCTTAATTAAAATGAGCAGTTCCTCTTCTGTAGCATCAATTCCAATTTTACACACACAATAAAAATAGCGCACTATTTAATTTATAGCAATAGATTATGCATGTCCCTTGCTTTCAACGGATGTTTGAGTAAATCAATGTCTTGTTTTATTGAAATATTTGAAACATTATTTTATGTGCAGCTTTAAACGAATTTCTCACTCGTTACGCTAAATGCTGCTCAAACATTACGATGCTCATGTGAGTTAATTGTAAGATATTTATTAAACAAGTTTGTCTTATCTATAAGGACGCTTCTTCTTTACAGGAGATTTTGTATCCACAGTCCACAGACCATACCAGTTTGGTAGCAAGTGATACAGCGTTCACAGGCCACGGCTATGCGATTTTCGCGCATTGCAAGGCCGCCTTTCGGGGTTGGATGGACTCAAGGACGTCCTAGGCTCCGGTAACAAATCCTTGCCTTGACATAGATTCAAACCCGTGACCATCGTTACGCCAACCGAGCGCGCATGCCACTCGACCACCGTGCCTCAAAATATTTGCATTAACTCAGATAAATGTTGCAAATAATAATAATAAAATGTTTACTTTGATCTATTTACGTCTCTTCCCTTCCCTCTCTTTCTCTATTTTTCTTTCTTTCTTTTCGTTCTCTCTCTCTCTCTCTCTGTCTTTCTCTAATCTCCCTCTATTACACAAATTATCACAACACGCTGTTGTCATTAAACAATGCTTACTTATCACTCAGTTCCGCCAAACGTGAGCGTACGACATATGATGTCATTCTTAAACCAACACATGCACCTAAACATTGACATATCACGTCACATCCGGTACAAGTAAACACTCATTCTTTCAGACATGTCAACTAATAATCATAATATGCTATGAAACATTGCCATTGTCTCGAATGTTATTATAAATTAAGTGGGAGATAGGAGACTGATAAAAATTTAATCTATTGCCTCGTGTATAAGATAATGAACTCATTTAATGACAACATGAGTAAGAGAAAGAACCATTGAGCTTATCTTTAGGTAAATCATAGAGGCCGTGAACATGATATAGAGAAGCGATTGAAGCGATAATATTCATATACCCATATAACATTTTTTAAAAAACCATGATGACTATTCAAAAATATTTATGGTGCGAATACTAAAATACACACAATAAGGGGCCATCCATAAAGTACGTCACGCGTGACCATTTTTAACTCACTCCTTTAACAAACTGTCACAAATCTTGGAACCCCCCCCCCCCCCAAACCTTTAAAGTACTTCTCGTTTTCGAACAAAAATAACTTTTTTATATTAACAAAATAATTAAAATGTATTATAAAACTGCGTGACATAACACATAGCGGAAATCCCCGAACCCCCTGTCACAAACTATCATTTTTCCTTACACACCCCCGCCCCCTGAAGCGTGACATACTACATGGAGGACCCCTAACGAAAATTGAAGATTTAGAATATCGAAGAATATAATAGAAATATTCATAGAAGCATTTCAAATAATCTTCAAAGAAAATTAAAATGTCACTGTCACTTTAACACCTAAACATGGCCATAGAAATGGGGCCGTCCATAAATGACGATGTACGACGAGGTGGGGGGGGGGGGGTTTAAGGACCTCACATAAAAAACGCGCAGCAGTAAATTTAAGTTCCACTATTAGTTTTACATAGCTTCATGCGTGTTACATTTAGTGTGCAACCTTGCACGAAATATATACTTAAATGATTTGAAACATGCTTTTTTATGGAGGGGATAAAGGGGCAAAACTTGGTAACGTCAGATTGGAGGGACTTCTAAGTTTTTGTAACGACGCGTAACAAAGGGGGTGAATGTCACGTGAGAAAAGTGGATGAAAGGAATGCGTGGTGTGTCAGGGTCAAAAGGAGGCCAATGAAAAAGTCACGAGTGTGTGGTCACGAGGAGAAAAGAGAGAGGACTCGAGAGGGAGTTAGAAATGAAGAGTTGAGAGACAGAGATGTAACTAGTAGAATCTAGAAGAATAAGAAACATTGTCGCATACTGTAAAATAAGTGTACACATTTCCTATTGCATTATTAAATAGCATTTTTCCTGGACTTGATTTATGAATTGAATTATCGTGTGAAAGAGGATACTGTTAGACAAGCCCACAAAGAAGCGAAAATTAGGTCAATCACGAGAAAGTGAGAAAACGGGGACCTCGGCCTGTGACATTAAATGGTGTCAGAAGTGGGATATGATGAAAATATTCAAATAGGAACTACACTAATGTCCAATCAAGAATTTAAAAAACTTCCAGAGGAAGATAAAACAATAAACGAATTAAAAATGAAACTCATCAACGATAGTCAAACAGACCGCAACAAACATGACAAACTACACAGAGGAATACTGATAAACATTGATCAAGCTAGAAAAAGTAAAAGAGTGGTTGTTCCTGAGACATTGCAAGAAACCATTATAAAAATGGCACATGACAGTCCTCTAGGAGGACACTTCGGCGCCAAGAAGACAATTGCTTCAATGCAGAAAATTTTCATTGGCCTCCTTTTGACCCTGACACACCACGCATTCCTTTCATCCACTTTTCTCACGTGACAGTGAACAATTGGCCAAAAAAATGCGTGACGTCATTTATGAGCGACCCCAAAGTAGAAATCTAACTTATTTTTAAAGATAAAGCATTATCGAGTACATTATTTTTTCGGGGTAAGAAAATCGTCAAATCTATTTGAATCTAATTTATTGTGAAATTAAAATTCTTCATATTCCAATCCCCGTGTTATTCTACAGAGGAAAGACGGTAAAATGAGACTGATTTCAGGAAGAAAGAACTCCAAGCTTTACTTAAAAGTTATAGAGAGAATAACTTTGACTAATATAAAAATATTGTAAGGCTCAATACAAACAAATGTTATCTTTACAAGAAATTTTTGTCAATCAAGTTGGAAAAGAAGGCCAATCATTATTTTAAAAAAAATCACAGCGTTTTTTTATGAAAGGAATGGTGGGCTATTTGGATAAATGGAATCTTTAATAAGATACAAACGCAGACAAATAAAACAATAAACACAAAATTGAGGACACACATTAACTTATGAAAGGACATGTAAAAAAAAAACGCTCAAAGTAGTTACGTTCTGAAAGTTTCACACACTAGTACACTTAGACTCAGTCAATTGATAAAGTATTTACACAATTTTATTATGGTACATTTAGAATAACAAAAGTAATAAGAAAAAAAAAGCCATATGAATTAAACGTCTGATAAAACTCCAGACAACTCACTACAGATATGCGCGTTTAATTTCTACCACAAAATCGGAAATCTCAAAGTAATCATATGAAAAGGTATTTAAGAAGAGACGCATGATGAATGAAACTTTTGTTGGTAATAAATTAGGGTAAATTTACGGAGCAAAGCGGTAGCATTTCACACGCTTAAGGTAATAACTGTACCGTAGTGTAAATGTATTTAGTAATATCACGAAATAACACGGGTATTACGACTTGTATACGGAATCTAGCTTTAGAAAGTATGTATTCTGTCGAAAAAACAACACACTAATTAAAAACCATACTGTAACAAGCTGTTATGATTTTTATTAGAGAAATTGTATGAAACGGGAATGAAGTATATGTGTAAATACTAAATACTGATTGTAAAGGGAGATGATGTGGTTCACTAAATGACAGTCTTCTATTGAACTGTATAACCGCTCTATAACTTTTTTTTCTTTAATGATACTGATTAGAAATCAGATGCGATCATGAATTATGTGATATATGAATGCCTTAAAATATGTCATTTAAAAGCTAAAAATAAGCTAATATATATATATTTTTATAGAAACATTCAATCCGACTATAAAGAAAAATAATTCTTTTATTTTAGAGAAAAAAGTATTTGCCTGTTTGGTGATTGGTTACAACAACATATGATATAAATCATTTTAAATTAGAGGATCAAATTCTCAGCATTTCTTTTAGAAAAAATGTTTTCCTGTTGTTATTCATTTGAAAAGATAATGATCACATGCGCATTACAGTTAGGAAACAGTAACGACCATTGTTATTCGGGTAAAGTATTTAGAGACCAGCGTGCGGCTTAAAGAAACAACGCTACAATTGATGGGCATCATTAAAATTCTTATTTTTATTTTGTTAACTACCCATATTGTTATTTTGTTAACTACCCATATTGTTATTTTGTTTACTGCCCATAATGTTATTTTGTTTACTACCCATAATGTTATTTTGTTTACTACCCATATTGTTATTTTGTTTACTACCCATAATGTTATTTTGTTAACTACACTTATTGTTATTTTGTTTACTAACCATAATGTTATTTTGTTAACTACCCATATTGTTATTTTGTTTACTACCCATAATGTTATTTTGTTAACTACCCATATTGTTATTTTGTTTATTACCCATAATGTTATTTTGTTTACTACCCATATTGTTATTTTGTTAACTACCCATATTGTTATTTTGTTTACTACCAATAATGTTATTTTGTTTACTACCCATAATGTTATTTTGTTTACTACCCATATTGTTATTTTGTTTACTACCCAATTGTTATTTTGTTTACTACCCATATTGTTATTTTGTTTATTACCCATATTGTTATTTTGTTTAGTACCCATAATGTTATTTTGTTTACTACCCATATTGTTATTTTGTTTACTACCCATATTGTTATTTTGTTAACTACCCATATTGTTATTTTGTTAACTACCCATATTGTTATTTTGTTTACTACCCATATTGTTATTTTGTTTACTACCCATATTGTTATTTTGTTTACTACCCATATTGTTATTTTGTTTACTACCCATAATGTTATTTTGTTTACTACCCATATACCCATATTGTTATTTTGTTTACTACCCATATTGTTATTTTGTTTACTACCCATATTGTTATTTTGTTTACTACCCAAATTGTTATTTTGTTTACTACCCATATTGTTATTTTGTTTACTACCCATATTGTTATTTTGTTTACGACCCATATTGTTATCTTATGAAGAAGATGGTAGCTGTCTTAATGTCCCACTTTCGTCTTGCGCTTATATTAATCTCTAAATCTTTTAAAGGAAATATGAGACCTATTTATAAATACTGTCACATTTTTATCATGCTTACACTAAAGCCAAGCGCGTGTAAGGCGCTAGTTAAAAATAACAAAACAACTCTTTATCACCGAGAGGGAATTGGCTCAAGTGACATTCAAGTTGACAAGACTTCGGTTTCTGAGCTTTGTGTGTGACACTGTTTGAAGTAATTGAAGTGGCGTCATTAGATCTGTCTTGTTAACCATGACACACGAGTTAGTACTAGATCTTGGGATTAATTCAGTTTGTAACATTAAAATACTTTAGTCACACTTCTACATGAAACATCATGTCTATATATTAAGGCTGCGGAAATTAACGATGAATTTCTTGATTTCGTTAAAAATTTTAACGATTAATTTTTTTTGAAACTTTTAATCAAACTATTTTGACCGATAAATATAAACTAATATACGAACGATTACACGAACACTGTGATTTTTAAAGCATTGACTGACGTGACTGTTCAAAATGTTGATGTTTGGTGTCAATTGATAGAAATTGTTTGCCTACGATGAAGTGTAATGGTCCCTCTAAGGCTAAACTCCGTTGGTCTATGTGCAAAGTTAAAAAAAAATCTTGTGTGCAAAGTTGCACAACGTCCATTTTTTGTGCAATATTTCACAAAATTTACTGCGCGGTGATTCTAAGCTCCTACGTGGCGTCGGTCAAATATCTTTGCAGCCGCGCTGCTTCAAGGGAACATTGCTACAATGTCTCTAGCACTTCGCTTACATATCACCTGCAAACCAAACATCCACTAAAGTATCAGAAACTTTAGCCGAGCCAATCTAAAGCTATGTGAACGATTGTCTAGCTCAGGGATGTCCAAACTTTTTGCATGGCGGGCCATATTCCTTTACGCAAAGATATTCGCGGGCCGGGTTAAAATAATAATATAAAAATGACATAGTACGATGAGTTTTTATTGTAAAATTTTAATGTGAATGGTGAAACTGAGATGTTGAATGCAGTAAGTGGTGAGGTCAGGCTCAATTCCATGGTTTTGATACGTATGATATCACGTAGTTGAGAGTCACTTATTCTCGTCCTCACACAGATCTTGTTAAAATTCATAACTGAAAATGTCTGCTTACACAAGTATGTCGAGCCAAACAAGCTAAGCATTATTTTTAACAAATGTTCGAATTCCTTTTAATCTCTCTTTAACCATGAAGCTCACTGTAAAAGTCAAAGAGAAGAAATTGTCTGCTGCGACATTCAGCATCAGTTTGTAACTCAATGAATTCCAGCTGCAGATTGCCGCAGTATTATCAAAATCTACAGAGAAATATGAAGATTTAACAAAAACACCCATGTTTATCTTTTCAATAGTTATTTAGTCATGAAAGCGTCTTTGATATTCATCAGCCAAAGATGTGATATCTGCATCATACCTATGCATTTGCCAATTGAAGCTTCTTTCTGGTAAACTTGTCATGTGTCAGGTATCGCTGTCTAGGGTTTCTGGTCCAAGGCTCACACACCAACCACTGTTGTACAGTAATTGAACTCAAGTCCCTTTTTTCAGCAATCTTTATTTACATGAGTCTCCACATGTCACCTATGTACAACTGTCTCAAGCGCTACCATATCTCCGTGTCTCTTAGTTACAACATAGCCCCGCCGTACCGTCCAGCAGACCAACACGGCAACCCTAAAAGCTCGGGTATCACTCGTGTTCACTTGTCACCCAGCGACTTGTCTCCCCTCACCGAGACACACCCGAGTTAATATACCCGTGGGCCTGGTCTGACCTTGCATGGACTGATCCACGCCCCTACATGATTCTCGCTCACAAACATCAACAATGTGAGCTTGTGACCAGGCAGAATATAACTTTAACAAACAGTGATTCTCATAACCCTGACATGTCCCCCTCTTCCCTTAGATTCTACTGCCATGTAGAATCTTCTATTTACAACAACATAAAAAAATAGTCAGGGTACGGAATCACTGCACATCATAATACATTATCATATAATTCATTAACAAAATTCTCAAAGCGAATTCATAGGCATAGTGCAATGTTCATAATCATAATTCTAATTATATATTTCATAATAATCTCATGGCAAACTCGTCACGAGAACTATCATCATTACTACATTTACATAATACATACAATATACTTACATATATATCTATATATATAAATTCAACTAAACAATATAGAATTGCATGAGGCCTGTAGGAGCCGAAATTCTATCATAAATTATAATCATAATTTTCATCATATCTATTTATATAACATGTATAAATTAGGAAACCTGGCATATTTATATACAATTCATATACATAAGAACAAATAAAAACATATGTACATCTATGTCTATATGAAGACGATTTTAGCCGTCATAGACGGCGCTACTACTTTGGATTTGACTTTCCCGAGCCTTTTATGTCAATATCACCTTGACATAGCAAGCTCAGTGTTGTGTATCCGACGATGCCCTAATTTTACCGTCCACACCCACTCGAGTCGCTATTGGTTTTCAAGTGGAGCCCTGTCCTGTGAGTGGTGTTCTGTCAATGTCTTATTCCTGGCCCTCCTTGACCGCACATTATCACTGTCAAAGTCCCTGTGAAACCTCGTGTTTGACCTGCAGTAACTTTGGAGGTCAAAATCATGTCCTGTGTCCACCTCTATCACCTGGTTGCCGTAACTCAACCGACTTTTGACTAATCACTGATCAAAACTCAACTCTCAACTTTACTCATTGTCGAGATAAAAAGTCCGCAATAATATTATCTTCACCTTGTCACAAGCGTCCTAATACTTATATCTTGACTGCTTGCTCCAAGATTCATACAATTACCGTTACACACGAAATAAAGACACTGCTAGAAAAACAACAACTTTAATGGCGTTCCTCCTTGCCACAACAACACGTCTACACCAAACTCTCTAAACTTTTACACATATACTAATGACGTCAACAACACAATCACTTTGCACGCTTTCGCACCACTAACCAATAACTTTAAATACCACAAAAGCAACCATCAAACACACCACCGTGCGCAACTCACAACAAGTTACAAGGGCAAATTGGTCATCCGTGACACACCTTTAATGTAATCAATGTCAAAATTGTACTCTTGTAAAATCAACGCCCACCTTGCAACTCGTGAATTTTCAAATTTAGTCGTATTTAGGTATTTTAAAGCTTGGTGATCACACTGGAGCGTAAATCTTGCACCCATTAAATAGTATGATAATTTCTGAATTCCCCATACTATGGCCAAGCATTCCCTCTCAATTGTTGAATATCTCGTCTCCCTATCCATTAATTTACGACTGATATATTTAACTGGATGGAGTATATTGTCTCTCTTCTGCATCAAACACGCCCCTAATCCCATCATCGATGCATCCGTACGAACTATGAACTTATCCTCGATGTTGGGGAGAATCAAAATAGGGTTATTTGTTAACACGTTTTGAATTGTATCCAATGCTTGTTGGCATTCGTGAGTCCAACATATATTATTCGGTCTACCTTTCTTAGTAAGATCTGTCAATGGTGCTGTTAACGTTGAAAAATTAGGTATAAATTTATTATAGTATGAGATCAGGCCCACTAGTCCTCTTACTTGTCTCTTATTTTTGGGACGTTCTATGTTCAATACTTTATTTATATTGATCAGGTCCGGTTTTAAGAGACCCGCCCCAATTCTATGTCCCAGAAATTCGATAGACTCTTTCCCTATCTCCATCTTAGATGGTTTAATTGTGAACCCAGTCTTTCTAAGGATTTCTAAAACCTCTCTAATAGTTGTTATGTGTTTTCCCCAGTCGTCTGTGTACATACAGATATCGTCAAAATAAGTAGCTACCTGTTTTATTCCTTTGAATAACCTACTGATTATTTTATTAAACGTCGCTGGAGCGGTCGCCAACCCAAAAGGCATAAACTTAAATTGGTACAATCCATCGGGGCCTTGAAAATATGTGTATTCTTTGCTTTTCTCTTCGAGGGGTATTTGCCAATAGCCCTTTGTCAAGTCTAATTTCGTAAAATATTTGGCTTTATGCATGTGCTCCAGGAGTTTATCTTGGTTTGGTATAACCTCCGCTACTTTTTTTGTTATTGCATTCAACTTCCGATAATCTACGCAAGTCCGAATCGACCCATCTTTCTTTTTAATTAATACTAAGGGGGAGCAATACGGTGACCGTGATTCTTCTATAATTCCCTGTTCCAACATCATCTCTATTTCCTCTTTTTAGGTTTTGAACCATATGGACAGGTATTGGATAGGGCCTTAAGGTAATGGGCTTAGACTCTGATAACTCTATTGTATGCGTTCCCGCCGATGTTTTTCCGGGAATATCTGAAATCACCTCTTTGAATTCCTTTAATAGTCTATTTATTTCTTCTTTTTGCGCCCTATCTAATTCACTATTAATATCCAGCTCGGGATGTTCATCTTTCGACGCTATTGTGGGTATTGTAAACTCTTCCCCCTCTCTCTTGTCCTCTGTTATTACTACTGCTGCCAACCCGTGTGTAATTTTGTCTGTGTTAATGCCGGTGTCACGAAATAAAGTCTCCCCCAAAATAAAGTCTCCCCCGGAGAGTTTATTTTAAAACAATTTCGCCCCCGGAGAAATTGTTTTAAAATGAAGTCTCCCCTGTTAAAATAAATCCTCCCCTTAATTATTTGAAATTATAAATAATTGTTTTATTAAACTTTATGACTTACAACATAATTTGTATTTGTTCTACATGCATTTGTGTATGATTATTGGGAATTCAACGATCTTAAGCTTAGTCAGGGGCGTAGCTATTTGTGGGTATAGACATTGTATGCCCGTAAAGACACAAATTGAGAGTTGTTGAATTGCCCAGAGTTATTAAAAAGAATAACAGACAAATGAACTAAAATATAAAGATGATTAATTAATACTAGAACGTTGCATCGATGTCTTTCTTTACGTTTATAACATGAGTTAGGATTTAAACGAAAGTTTCTATTTCTATTTGTGCATTATAATAATTTAAAAATATCACCAGTCTTCTACCCGTAGAGTTTACTATATTTACAGGAAAAAAAAATAGCAAATCCAAGTAGCCAAGGTTTGTAAATTTAAAAAAAATAATTAAAGTTCACTTTTAAAAAATAGTTTTAAAAAGTTTTTAAATGGGATTACTTTTTTGTGT
>MUZC01000724.1:831919-891114 GCA_002072015.1 Radix auricularia | reverse complement strand
AATTTAAAAAAATAAATAAAAAAATATATATGGGGAAAGTTAAAGGGACATAAACAGGGCTGTTTCTTTTCTATTCCAATATAGATGTCGCTGCAGATTTTCCTTAACCAATGGCAAACCAGAAAACGTGCAGTAATCCAACTAAGGGTCAAGCTTCCGCCTTTTTCTCAACGCCATTTTTCCTGAACATGGCTGATAACCCCGGCTCTGCTCAATTTGACGGAACCAGTGCTTTTGCTTCTGCTGTAGCTCGTGCAAGACAGGTATACTAAATAAGTATTTTAATTTCAACAATTTGAAGTTGGCTGGATATTAAAAATCGTTTTTTGTGCACAACGAGAAATATAATGACTGGTCTGAACACGTGGTATAAAGAAAATGCCCGTCATTTTTCACGGCTTCACTTGGAAAGTCACGTCATTGTTCTCCATTTCCCTCGTGATATGAAGTTTTATTGTTTTTGTTTGTCGGTCTATATAAAAATGCTATAGTGTTTCTATTAAAGAAATTGCATGCTTGAAGATTATTTATTGCTTTTTCATAAACTTTTTTTTTTCAAATCCAAGGACAACTTGAGATGACGGTTGCATTTTGTTTTTCAGAGGGTGGCAGAAACCACAGAATTAGCTGTATTTTAAAAAAAATTATGTCAATATGAAGCTCAAAATTACCATTTTAGGTTAATATAAATTATATTTAACATATGATTAATAATTATTGACATGACTTGAAGCACTTCAAGGGCAAGAAATTTTAAAATGTTTGTATCTATTCTATTTTTGAGCCCCAAACTTACCAAAGTAGGTTTTCAGCAGTTACATTTGCATTCAAAAAAGTTTTATTTAATTTTAAAAAAACTTTGAATATTAAACATGCTTTGACAACATTGTCTCTATTTGACAGAATAGTGAAAGCAAGATCATTTTTTTAAAGGGTAAAGGGAGAGACAATCATGATTGAGGACATGTTTAATATGAAACTTGTGCTGTGAAATGCTTACAGGCTTAAGTTAAATGCAAAATGTCTACATTTTATGTCACACAGATTTATAAAGGTTTTTCCTAATGCCTTTTCAGCTGAGATTTCAGGTGACTTTCTTTGTCGAAATTGTAATAAAATAAAAGGCCTGCCATGTTTCAACTGTCAACTGCTTTATTTAACACTAAATATCTAATGAAGCCCACAGGTGTTTTTTTTGAAGGGTTGAAAATAATAGCATATTTTGACTGACCTTGCACTTGACATGTAATTTTACCCATCTATTGGCTTTGGTGTAAAATGGGTGTAAGTGTATGCCTACTTGTTATGACACTGATTGCTTTTGGATAGTCAGTATTGGTCAGTGTCCAGTGTTGACTTAATTTTTTACATTTTCGGTTCAGATTATGTGGAACCCTAGGTTTCAAGAATGTTTTATTTTTTGTAGTCATATGCCTGAATTTTAGTGAGATTTGTTGCCTATTCAAAATTTGACTGGTGAATAAGATTCTTTGTTTTAAAATGTCATTTAAATCGTTCAGTCAGCTCTGCCTGACACAATGACCTCCAGCTTTCTCTATTATGTTAATGTTACTTGATCATCGCACTAACTTGTGTTTCAGATGCAAGGTTTCACAATATGCCACATAACCTATAGCCTTGCTTATGTTAAAGATTTTATAGTTTTACTCTATTTGATGAAATTTAAGCCTTAGATATGTTAGTCTCTATATTTTTATTCATGTATTCAATACTTATGATGAATCACCAAGTTGACGTTTTTATATTTTGTGCTAGGATAACAATTCATATAACCTTTTTAAAGCAAATATTTCAGTTGAATTTTTTTCGTTCATTTTTAAAATATAAATCAATACATATTAAATGGGAAGAAATATTTTACATGCTGATTATTGTCATGCATTTTAAGGAATTAAAGTAGATTGATATGTTGGGATGTATTTTATTTGTGGTAATTGTTTTATCATGCAAAATACCTAGACTTATGTTTTCAGAATTTTTTTTCTTTTCATTGAGGCTTCTTAATGTAAAACAAAGAAACTGCAACAGGTGATTCAGCGGCAACAAATATGGCCTCAGCCTAATGCTAACCATGTGTTTTTCTCTCTTTTCCCCCTTCCCACCCCCAATTCCCATTTTTCTTCTCTGTTTCGTGCATTTGCCTGTGTTCGCCCTGTGTAGATAGCAGCCAAGATCACACCAGGAGCAGGGGACGCACAAGTGCAAGGTATCAAGAGACCTTTGGATGATGGCGCCTCCTTTGGTAAATTAGATCATTTTTCTCAAATTAAAAGAAATTCCAAATCCTCAAAAAAATAATAAAAATAAACAAAACTTTTCCCCATTTAAGTAGAAACGTATGGTAATAAAATAATATCGTGCATTTGACCTAATTTGGTCTAAATATCCGAAGTTCTAACAAGTTTTTAATTAAAAAAACTTTTGTTAGTTGCCTGTACAAGTGCTTAAACCCTGGGTTCGGTTAGTTTCTCTTTTTTTCTAGTATTCACTGTTGTGCAAACACTAATTTTATTATTGCTAATTGATTATACTCACATCATACATGGCACTTCATTGTGCATCCTTTTTTAAAAATTTCTTTTACCAGCAATTTACATTTATACCTAGTCAAATTGAGAGCTTTCAAACCTGTCAAATAAATTCTTACTAGAAAATTTAAAATGCCACAGTTCCTGTCACAAACCTACTTGCATTGCTTCTTTTAGGTAGTTTTGGCCTTTCTTTCATTCCATTTATAGATACCAATCGTAACTGACGGGGAAAAGTCGCGATTCCTTAAATAATAAACCGAAATCACTGTTAAGAAATACACTAATAAAAAATTTAACACACATAGTTTTCATTTTTAGTTGAGATAAAATGTTTTCTAAGCTAAAAGGGGGCATCATCTGTCTAGTTGGTCAGTTAAATTTTTGTATTGTTTGTAATTTCAATGCTTAATATTTCCATTTCTTTAAAGAAAATTATCGTTTTAATTTCCACTTTTGAATTCAGTCGTTCTGTAACTTATTTAAATAAAATAATTGTTTCGGATTATTGCATGCTTCAAATGTTTTTTATAAATTAAAGAAAGGCATTATTATTTTTTTCTGATGACATTGATATATTGCCTTTTATGTCATGTTATACAGACCTACACTTATATATTTTATGGTCTCTGTAAACACCAGTAGCTTTGAAACAAAAGTTGTAAAGTATAAGGAATGTTGTTCATAATTGTTTATAAAGCTATTAACCAACACCGTTTTTAATTATCTTGCTATCCTCAAGATTATTTGTATCTTACAAGATATTATACAACTTAAACTTCTGATACAAATTGGTCGACTATAAATTACCTGCATGTTCTTTTCTTTAAATGTTGGATTTTTGTTTTATATTTGTTTTGTTTATCCGCTGTATACTACACTATTTATGTTAACCTCCTCCTTATACAGTTTTCAAATGTGCAATATTGATTGATATCTTTGCATATATTTGTAATTTTGTTGAATTGGTTATTTGTCCATGAGTTCTTGTAAGGGCTTTTAAAGAGGCATGGAGAACAATGTTATGTTTTCTTTATGTATCAAAAATAATAAAAAAAAGGTTGCAATTGCAGTTTTGCGCTAGCCAAAGTTTTAAAAACCTTGACCAGACATTTGTTTAAAAAATTATTTATACTTAAATTGAGATTATACTTGCATATATGCATCTATTTATTTATTTGTCACGTATCCATTTTCTAAATGCTGCATATGACATTATGATCCTCTCAGTTTTTTTTCCTCCACGTCAGAACTAAGGGGTGAAGGAGCTTCTTAAAAATATACATGTATATATATTTATATAAACACAAAAGAAAACTTTCAGTAGTTTTTTTGAATTCCTTGTTTCCATTTGTAATGCATTGATTCTTTTATGATGCATTTTGCCTTATTCTAGTTCAATTCTTTATAAATCTTGTTTTGGGATTTCTTTATTTACCTATTATTATTTGAAAATAAGTATTGGGCT
Source organism: Radix auricularia (assembly GCA_002072015.1). Classification (NCBI taxonomy): domain Eukaryota; kingdom Metazoa; phylum Mollusca; class Gastropoda; family Lymnaeidae; genus Radix; species Radix auricularia. The sequence continues at coordinate 887,097 of MUZC01000724.1, read as the reverse complement.
TTTAGTTATTAGTGTTGTGATGATAATTAGACGGGCGGACTGAAAATGAATGTGAAGACTCGTCTTTTCTGAACAAATATTAAAAACAATTGACTTCAATGAGTAAACTTTTAAAATTGTTTGCAAATCAAATTTTAAAAAACGATTGAAAAATATATAAACATAACAATGCATTGACTTTCAGATATCAAAATTGGCATTATGGTGGAAATAAAAAGATAACTTTGTATATAGTTCTTCTGTCGCCCATACTTTCTCAACATTATTATTTAGAAATTAATATATTCTTATGTTTGTGTCATTTCAGGTGAGCCAGAAACAAAGAAAATAGCTGGTGATTGTAAGTGATTCGTTATATGGGATAAATAACCTAGGGTTTTTTTAACAGCTTTTATAGTTAGTTAACTTAATTTTGTAATAAATATAAAGTTCATTTATACATTTTGAGTATAAAATTGTTTTACAGCAGCGATAGGTGCACAGTTGAGAGCTATTGCTGATAATCAAGGGTGAGTAGTAATTTATTTCAAATTAAAATATATTTATTTTGTCTTTTTTTTGTGTGTCTTATTGTAACTTACTGTTTACATGGAAAATTCTTTTTAATTGAAAGAGACTCATTTGATCAATTTTATTTCCAGATTTGGTCAAGGTACTGACGCAGCCCGTGCTGCTCAAGAAGCAGCTGCCAGAATTAATCGCCAATTGGGCATTCAACCTGACCCAAGCATGCAGCCACAGAAACCAGGTCCCCATGCTGGCCTAGGAGGAATGATAAACACAGAAGAACACAGAGTTCCAGATAAAATGGTTGGATTAAGTAAGTTATAGTTAATGAATTAAAAGAAACTATTATGACCAAGAATTTTAGAACATGTTAATTTGTTTTCACCCTTTTTAAAAATTCATTCCTAATAGTATTTTTAAAATGATATAAAGTTACAATTTTTATTTGTACAGCACATCCACTTTCTGAATGATAATGATCTCATTTTTTAAAATTTGTTGCTCTAAAATTTGGTGCAGAACTTACTGGCCGTGGGTTTTGATAAACTCTTGGAATTCCTCGTTCTGCGACAGAAATATTGCAAGGCCTTTACTAGCATTGTTGGTGTAATTCCCACTTAATCAATGTTTGAGTAATATGCCATGCTACAATATTACCAATGCCCCAAGTCATCCCAAAAGTTATGGTTTCATCAAAACTTGAGTGTAGTTAATGGAGAAAGGTCTGGATGTTGGATTATTTATTTTTTCCAGTTATTGGGAAAGGTGGTGAACAGATCACAAGGTTACAAGCAGAAACTGGATGCAAGGTCCAGATTGCTCCAGGTAATTTTTTCTTTTTTTTTCAATCAGTATTTTATAAATACTTCGTCTTGCCAATTATAGACACTTAGGCTAGTAACTGCAGGGAGTAAAATTATTTATAAATATATAACTTCATTTACATCATAGCCTTTTTTTTTTTTTTGTTAAACTTAATGTTTTGTCCCTACTAATTTTCAGGATTTTGTTGTAATTATTTGTATGATTATAATTTTAGAAGTACAGACTCTTTATTTAAAATGAATGACTAATCTAATGAAAGTGGATGTATGGGCTGTCATTGTAAAAAATTTAATAAATATTGCTTAACTCTTAAAGTCGCGAAGCGTCGTAATGCGTCTCTTCCCGCTATCCCTAAAGCGTCGTAATGCGTCTCTAGATACAAATCTCGTTAGAAATGAGATCTCGGAAAGTAAAAACTCTTCAATGCTTGAAAAACGATGTATTCGACTTCCGGCAATGGCGGCCGTTGCCGGCACTAGTGTTATCGCTCGATTCGCGATGTTTTTTGGTAGTTTTAACGTTTTTTTTCTCGAAGATACGTTTTCGTTATACTTAATTACTAAAATAATAGTATTAAACTACAGGTAAATATTGTTTCAAACTCAGTATGGTCTTTTGGATGCATAAAATAACCATTCTTAGCCTTAAAAATGAAGTCAGTATGACAATAATATTATAAATGGATTTTACGCAAATTTTTAAATTTCATAACCGGTTGATCGTAATACGGGAAATCCTTACGGGACTGAGGCGGAAGTTTATTGAAAACCTTCTGGGGCTTTAAGAGTTTATTATATATATTTACTTTTTTCTGTCATATGTCCTGTAATAAGCAAATGCATTTATTGTTGTAATAGCCTTGGCTCTCAAAGCCCCAAAGCGTTGCAATGTGTCCCTGCCCGCTATTTCCCAAGCGTCGTAAAGCGTTCCTAGATAGCACTCTAGTCAGAAATGAGATCACGGAAAGTAAAGACTCTTCAATGCTCGAAAAATTATGTATTTGACTTCCGGCAATGGGGGCCGATGCCCGCGCTAGTGTTATCACTCAATTGGCAAAGTTTTTTTGTGGTTTTTACTCTTTTTTATTTTTTTTTGTTTCTTGAAAATGCGATTTTTCCTATTCTTTATTGTAAAACAAATAATAATAGTTCTGGACTACAGGTAAATATAGTATTTAGCTCAAAACAGTGTTTTGGATGTGTTAAATATCCATTCTTAGCCTAAAAAATGAAGTCAGTCTGACAATAATATAAATGGATTTTCGGCTATTTTAAAAAATTCATAACCAGTTGATCGCAATACAGGAAATCATGCGCTGTGTTACTTCTGGTACTAAGTTTCGGCAACTGTGCAAATAAAAAAATATATTTAAAATTGGACAATAGCTGTACTCTACTAACTGTGATGTGTATTTTGTATTTATAGATGGAATATCAAGAAATCTTTGTCACATTTGCTCGAGTATTGGCTATAGTGTTCTTAACGTAATGTGTGGCCGTGTGCAAAATCCTTTTCACTATTGGTCAGGCGGAGGTATAGGTGGTAGCACGCTGGTCTGCCAAGAACCCTAGTCACTGGTTCGAGTCTCGGTTCTGGCAAGGCCCCCGAGGCATTGTGATAGCCAAACTAGGCTATAAAAGTAAAAAAAAATGCGTAAAATGCACTTATAGTATTATTGTCATACTGACTTCATCTTTTAGGATAAGAATGGTTATGTTACGTATCCAAAAGTCTGTCTGGGGTTTAATACTATTTTTACCTGTAAAGTACTATTATTGTTTTAATAAAGTATAGCAATATAACATTTAAAAAAAACACCTTAATTCACTCTTAAAGTCTCAAAACGTCATAATGCGTCCCTTAATACCACTCTTGTTAGAAATGAGATCTCGGAAAGTAAAAACTCTTCATGCTTGAAAAATGATGTATTTGACTTCCGGCAATGGCGGCTGTACCGCGCTAGTGTTATCACTCAATTCGCGACGTTTTTTTGTAAACTCAGTATTAATTTCATAATCGGTTGATCGTAATATGGGAAATCCTTACGGGACAGAGGCGGAAGTTTATTGCAAACCGTTCTGCGACTTTAAGAGTTAAAACTACAAAAAACTTTGCAAATCGAGCGATAACACTAGGGCGGGCAACAGCTGCCATAGCCGGAATTCGAATACATCATCTTTCACATTGAAGAGATTTAGTTTCTAAAGAGTTCTATCGAGGCGCTTATTACCGCGTTTTAGCATTAGAGATGGGGAGGTGCGTATTTTTCCTTCATTTTTTTAAAGAACCAACAAAGAAAGCATGTACAGCATCGCCACGCGCTGTCTGATGGTGACTTCAAAGAACATATGAAATTGCCGACTGCTTGTGTTGAACTCTGATGCGCTGTGCTCCTTTTCCAACGCACATGAAATGAATTTTAGAAAGCATCAAATTTTAACAAGAAACAGACTATAATTACATTGTTGTTCTTGTTGTGAGCACATCATTGCCATTTATTGCAATTTTGATTTTTTTATTAAAAAGTCTTCACCATTATGCCAATGCAGTTGTATCTAGATTTTTATCGTAAAATCTTTTATGTAAAATTAAGTTGATCATGTAAAATGATGAAAATTGTTGACGGGCGGACTGAATTAACTTGTTGACTGTCAACTTCTGAATATGTAATTTTATGTTATGTAAAAATCTTGCTTTTTCGAAGTAAATCTTAAATCTTCATTTTGAAATCCTTTCAGATAGTGGTGGGATGCCTGAGAGACCATGTACACTCACTGGGTCTCCGCAAGCAATTATGTAAGTAATATATTGCAAATAATTTGGATAATTTTATGTTTACTAACACTTTTTCTCCGTAACAAGCTTCCATCGTCGATTTCAAAATAACGTTTCTGACATATCGACGATTTGAGCGTTGATTTATTAAAAGTGGATTGTTTCATTTCTTTTCATAGCTATTTAACTAAAATTAGTTTTAATTTATTCTAGAATGATTTCCCTTGAATTAAAAAAGTCGGAAATCTTTTGTTTGAATGTGTTTTCACCACGAAAGAAGCGTTTGAAAGGCTTGTTTTCATTTTCGTTTTACGTTTGTTTACAAACATGGATAATCAACTAGCTCATCTGGTTATTGATCCAATATTATTCTAAATACTATGATGATAAACAAGAAAAAAAAGTATAGTTTTTTAAAATGATTATTGAGATATTAATTTTAAATTGCCGATGAAACATATGCTTAAGTCTTAGTGCTAGTGTTGAAGTCGAAGTGTAATAAAAAAAATAAGTTGACAAGTCATCTGTTGATGAACATCAAGTCCCACCCACGTCTCAAATCTTGATGCATTGATATTTATACAACAAATAATATTGACTATATATATGTAGGGTAATTTGAAAGTTGCTAAACTTTTCACTAAAAATAAGTGCAGTTTTAGATATGATTTAAAACTATTTCTAGTTACAATACATTATATAGCTTCAAGTTCCATTGCAAACAGTTCAATTTTTTGTATAATTTTCCAGTGTGGGTGACCATGGATAATGAGCTCTAATATTATATTTATTTGCTTATTTGAAGTGACATTGTTTCTATTTGGTGTAAAAATGAATATAGTTTCTAAAGAACACTACTTTATTACATTCTAGATAAAATCTTAATTTTAGTGACTTAGAACCAGCTTTTGTAAAAAAAGGAAAAAAAAAGTATAAATTTGTTAAAATAAAATTTTATTTTCATTACATCATATTATTTAATGGAAATAAGGTCAGGAGTCTGTTTCCTAAAAACATCATTCATTTCCCAATTCAATACCAAATATATCATTATCTGTTAAAAAATAAAAAAGTTACTAACATTTTAACTCTTAAAGTCGCAAAGCGTCGTAATGCGTCTCTTCCCGCTATCCCTAAAGCGTCGTAATGCGTCCCTAGATACAAATCTCGTTAGAAATGAGATCTCGGCAAGTAAAAACTCTTCAATGCTTGAAAAACGGTGTATTTGACTTCCGGCAATGGCGGCCGTTGCCTGCACTAGTGTTACCGCTCGATTCGCGATGTTTTTTGGTAGTTTTAACGGTTTTTTTTTCGAAGATACGTTTTCGTTATACTTCATTACTAAAATAATAGTACTAAACTACAGGTAAATATTGTTTCAAACTCAGTACGGTCTTTTGGATGCGTAAAATAACCATTCTTATCCTTAAAAATGAAGTCAGTATGACAATAATATTATAAATGGATTTTACGCAAATTTTTTAATTTCATAACCGGTTGATCGTAATACGGGAAATCCTTATGGGACTGAGGCGGAAGTTTTCCAAAAACCTTATAGCACTTTAAGAGTTAAGTAAGCTTGTTAACTGTTAATCGGGACCAGGACCGGTCATCTTTATTCAGGACTGTAGGACCGTGTAACCCAAAAGAAATTAAAAAAAACTAGCAAAAACGTAGTGAAAAAAACCACACAAGGGGTAACGCGCCTCTCCCTCTCGCTTTGTCGCGGTGAGTAAAAGCGATACAAGATCCAGCTGGTTAGTTGTCGAGCCACTGTGACAACTTATCGGCGCACGCCGCGTAGTGAAGTACATGTACCTATATTACGAGAGGTATTTGAAAGACGTAGCAAAGATACCGGGCGATTAATCGGCCCACAAATTCGAATTCGGTCTTTTAGTGACAGTTTTCCTACTAGTCAAAGGCATTTGATTACCACATTAATAGCTCAAACCCTATTTGAACAGAAAACAACGGGGATGGGGAACGGGTGCGTCGGAAAATTCAATTATACTGGCGAGTTGACGATTCAAAAATAATGTTTTTTAAATAAATTCCATTTTATCACCGTTTACTCCGTAGCTTTATAATTTTATTAAATTATTAATTTTAATACGCGAGTTGATCGGCATCACACACAAGAGAGGTAAACATGACGTCTACTGAAAAACCTCGCTAACTTTAACGAACGATTGAACATGTCCTCTTATTTAGACTGGTGAATTACGAGTCCCCAAAATAAAATATAAAAAATACAATTTACCATCACTGTTAAGTTAATTTTTTGGATTTAAAAAAATGCTTTGAATTGAGGGCAAAGCGGAAAGAGCTGAACGCAAGCGGGGGAAGCGGGCTTTGATGCCATCAGATGATGCCAGACGACAACATTCTCTTGTTAGTTCTCAAATGGGTCTCAAAACGTTAGGGATATAAGGACGAGCAGTTAACCGGTCTCTTTTTGAACGGTTAGTCGGTCCTCAAAAACGAGCGGTCTTAACAACCTTAATTTTTAGATGGCATGGTAGCACGCGACAAATTTCCAAAATAGATAATTCTGTCAAAATGTGAAAAATAATTACGGAGCAAACGAGTTATAGCCCTGTAAGTTGTTTTTTTTGTAAAATTCCGCCCCAGTCCCAGATTTTCAGCATGGCAATAAACTGGTTATGACATTTAAAAATTGCTGAAAATATATTATTTTAGTCACACTGACCTCATCTTTTAGCATAGAATGGTTGTTTCACCTATCTAATTGACCGTCTTAAGTGTAATAACGATTTTTACCTGTAGTTTAGTACTATTATTTTTATAATGAAAAGTATAGCAAATTAGCATCTCAAAAAAAACAAACGTAAAAACTGCCACAAAAATTCACGAATCGAGCAATAACACTGAGACTGCGCTTTGGTAATAGAGACTAGGGGCGCATTACCACGCTTTGTCAATTTAAACATTAAGTAATATAGTGGCATAGAAATGTATGTTTATATATTATGTAACTTTTTTTTCAGGCTTTGTAAGCAGGCCATGCAGCAAATTATTGAACGGGGTCAAGGAGGTGGTGGTGGTGGTGGAGGTGGTCCACATATGGGAGGAATGGACGGAATGGGAGAAGGAGGAACTGTTGTTGAGATGAATATTCCTGGATCTAAAGTGGGGCTTATTATTGGTAAAGGAGGCGAGACTATACGGCAGCTGCAGGTAAATTTTTAAAAATATTTATTTTATGTTAAGCATTGAAAATTATCTATTTTGTGTGGTTTTCATGTGCCTCATTTCACTTACAATTTGAAAAAAACAACTATTCTTAGGAAAGAGCTGGAGTCAAGATGGTTATGATACAAGATAGTAATGCACCATCTGCACATGATAAGCCACTCCGCATCAGTGGAGACCCAAGCAAATGTCAGAGAGCCAAAGATATGGTGCTTGATCTTCTGGCTGAGAAAGATGGGATTCCAAGACCAGGTGGAGGAGGTGGTGGTGGCTATAATGACTTTGGCTCTCCAATGGGTCACATGGGACATGGAGGAGGTCCCAATGGTATGGATATAGGTGTTCCACGACAAGGTGTGGGTTTGGTCATCGGCAAAGGGGGAGACATGATCAAGAAAATTCAGACTGAAACTGGTGCTAAAGTACAATTCAAGCCAGGTGAGGATTGAATAGAATAGTTTATTTTAATATTGTAGTTAAATTTTTATATAGTGGTATTGTTTGAATAAAGGTTATTAGTGTTTTACCGAAATTTACAAGGCAAGAAAGGGCGACAACTGGTAACTTAATTTATGATATCTAGCATGCTACCGGCATCATTAGTCGACAACATTATATACGCCAGTTTGTAAATTTCTTGTAGCCATATTACACATTTCCTTGCAGTCAGATCACCTGGACTGCTTGAAGGCAGAAAAATGCAGAATGCTTTATCTGTTGCAATTATGACTGACATATGGACGAGCTCATTCAACGAGCCATTTATCAGCCTTAGTGTACTATATAACAAGTGAATGGAAGCTTACCGCAAGAACACTCTGTAACCCGCCAATCAGAGCATCACACACAAGCCAACATAACTGACAAATTCAAAGAAATGACAGAAGTGGGCAATTGAAGATCAGACAATTGCAGTTGTTCACGACAGCAGCCAACGTGAAAGAGTCCGGCAGCAGCAATGGTTTGACGTAACCTGTGCAAACCTCAAGCTTCATCTGGCTCTGACCGGCAATAAAGGCGTGGATAAAAATAAACGAAACAATGCAATAAGCAAGTATGTTGCTGTCACTAGTTGTCTAGTGGGCCACTTCTCTTACAGAACTAGCTGAGATGGAGATGCAAGCACGTCAGAAGTGAATGGGTATATCAGATCTGAAGCTGGTACAGTAATAAGAACAAGATGGTATAGCATCTATATGTTTGTGTGCCTGGTGAAAATGAGGTGGTTAGTAGTTACAGTCCTGTCTGACCGCTCATTTGTGAATGTGGCAGACGCAAAGGCTTTTGACACGCGCAACTTATGGAGGATCTGCTGCAAGTCCTGCAACCTCTGCAGATCGTGACATCTCTTCTGTCAGCTGAAAGAATGCCAACATCATCGACTGTTTATCCTCTTATCCTAAAATTATTAACTGTAGAGCTGGTTGTGAAGTTGACAAATTCATTGGCATGAAAAGCTTAAAAAATTATTTCTCATATAGATCGATATTTGCCGACTCTTGCTAATGGAGACGTTGATGCACTTGTATGGTGGGCTGAAAATTGCAAGTTATATCATCTTATTGCATCAATAGCTGTGCGATACCTAGCTATACCAGCTACATCAGTGACATCTGAGAGACATTTCAGTGCTGCAGGTCATCTAGTTTACAACACCATACCCAACTTGATCCTGAGCGTGTTGACACTGTGTTTTTGTAAAAGAATGTTTGACTTTCAATGGAAAGTGAGATAGATGTTTGAAAGCAAAAGTAAATAAAGAAAATTCTTTTAACCCTAAATGTGCCATAAGGTTTTCAGAAAACTTCTGCCTCAATCCCGTAAGAATTTCACGAATAGCGATCAACTTGTTATGAAATTTAAAAAATTACATAGAATATATTTATATTATTATTGTCATACTTAAATATATTTTTTATAATAAGAATGTTTATTTTACATACTGACAGTGTTTTGGATGTGTAAACTAACCATTCTTGACCTAAAAAATGAAGTCAGTATGACAAAAATATAAATGCATTTGACACAATTTTTAGAATTTCATAACCAGTTGATTTTAATAAGGGAAATCCTTATGGGAATGAGGTGGAAATTTATTGAAGACCTTCTGGGGCTTTAAGAGTTAAAAATATTTTCATGCCAAGCTATCTTATATTCAAATTTCATAAGTCAATATTATTAATTTTTTATTGTGTTGCAGATGATGGTCAAAGTCAAGACAGAATATGCTCTGTAACAGGTCCCCCTGATAAGGTTCAACAAGCTGTCAGGATGATTCAGGATCTGCTGGCCAAGGCAAATATAATGGGGGTTTGTATTATTCCTTCATTTACTGTAGACCTTAATTTTCACAGCCCTTAATTTTGGCAAGACTATACAAAAAAATCTTGGGCATTGAAAAATTAATGGAGGTCAGTTTTGAAGGATTATTTCTCACCTCGTGATATGTTTATTTGGGTGTGGATTATATAATTTTACAATTCTTCTGATTAATGGATTTATAGGACAGATGTTATTAACATTTAATGCCCCTAGCGTGGTTTGCGAGTCTGGTTTTAACCCTCTTTACAAACGAAATCACAGAAAGTGAAAACTCTTCTGTGCATGAAAGATGTATTAACTTCCAGCAAGGGCGGCTGTTGCCCTTCCTTGTGTCAACGCTTGATTTGCGAGATTTTTTTTGGGTAGTTTTTAACGATTTTTAATTTTTTGAAGATGTGATTTTGCTATACATTATTATTAAATGAATATTACTAAACTACAGGTAAAAATAGTATGTAACACTGAAGGTTTTTTGTATATGTAAAATAACCATTCTTATCCTTAAAGATAGTCAGTATGAAAATAATAATAAAAATACATTTTAGACAATTTTTTAAATTTCATAACCAGTTGATCGCAATATGGGAAATCCTTACAGGATTAAATCGGAAGTTTACCTAAAGCCTTCTGGGGGATTAAATGTTAATAACTGATGTATGGAATTTAGTCGTAGTTAAATCCTATAAAAAAATTTCAAAACTTTGTTTATTATTTGATGCTGTTTCAGGGTCAACCCATTCATAACTTTGGTGGTCCAATGGGACCTGGCCCAGGGAATGACATGGGAAGGGGTGGTCCAGGTAATGGTCCATTCTCCCCACCTGGTCCTCGTGGAATGGGAGGTAGATTTGATCCTAACTTCCAGGATCATACTACATTTAGTGTTCCAGCTGATAAGTGTGGATTGGTTATTGGCAAAGGTGAGCTTTTTTTTTAATTTAAAAGAAAATAGTATTTTTATTTTATTTTAAAAAGTATGTTTGAGTATTAAATTTATATTAAAGTAACCAATGTTTAAAAAATAATTTACAGGTGGTGAAACGATTAGAGAAATTAACCGTCAGTCTGGTGCTCATGTGGAATTAGACCGCAATCCACCCCCAAATATGAATGAAAAGCTGTTTAATATTAGAGGCAACCCAAATCAAATTCAGCATGCAATTCAACTTATTCAAGAGAAGACTGGGCAACAGGGAGGGCCCAATGATCAGGTGGGTTGGGCTGAGGTGCGTCAATATTTATAGGTCTTCAGTCAATATTTATTATATATCTATGGGTCATACTGAGACAAATATGATGAAAATATGACGGGCGGACTGAATTTCCTTGTTGACTGTCAATATCTGAATGTGTCTCATTATAAATTAAGTTATCTTATGTTTACTCTTTTTGTCTCATTTCTTTAGTCATTCTTTCCTAAGGGACATGGACCTGGAGGTGGCCCTGGTGGTATGATGGGTGGTCCTGGTGGCCCCAGTGGCCCACCTGGTGGACCAGGACCACAAGGGGGTCCAGGTGGACCTGGACCTCAAGGCCCAGGTGGCTATGATCAATTTGGTGGTCAATTTGGTCAGCCCAAGTGAGTATATTTATGATTAATCCCACCTTTTATGAAGAAATTTAACTCTTAAAGTCGCAGAAGGGTTTGCAATAAACTTCCGCCTCAGTCCCGTAAGGATTTGCCGTATTACAATCAACCGGTTATGAAATTAAAAAATTTGCGTAAAATCCATTTATAATATTATTGTCATACTGAATTCATTTTTTAGACTAAGAATGGTTATTTTACGCATACAAAAGACCGTACGGAGTTTAAAAACGATATTTACCTGTAGTTTAGTACTATTATTTTAGTAATAAAGTATAACGAAAACGTATCTTCGAAAAAAGACCGTTAAAACTACCAAAAAGCATCGCGAATCTATCAATAACACTAGTGCGGGCAACTGCCGCCATTGCCGGAAGTTGAATACATCATTTTTCAAGCATTGAAGAGTTTTTACTTTCAGAGATCTCATTTCTGATGAGAGTGGTATCTAGGGACGCATTACGACGCTTTGCGACTTTCAGAGTTAAAGCTCAAAAGTTTTTAAAAAAAACAGATTTAGTGACTTGTTTGAACAGGATATAAGTTCTTCCCGTTAAAATGCAGTTTATTAGAACCCAATGCTTGGCCATTTCTAGCAAGGGGTGTCGAAAATCTGCAATATTATTCTGCAAGGATTCGCTGACACAGACATGGCCATGCTCTAGGTCACATTGTTTGAGTTTGATAGTAGACCTTGCCACAGTTATTGCACAATTTAAATATATTTAAGACATTTTAAGCTTGTAAATTTTAATTATTAACCTATTTACTTTTCCAGCCAGCCTCCACAGCAGCAGTATGGTGGAGCTCCCCAAGGTTGGAATGCCTATGGCAATCAATATCCACAACAACAGAATATGCCAAGTATGTTTTGAGTTTAGATTTGTTAACTATCATTTTTTTAATCAACATTAAAATTGGTTTGTTACAATTATATTAATAATTAATTTTTGTGACAGATAAACAACCCAGTGATGCCAATGCTGCAGCTTGGGCGGCATATTATTATGCCACTTATGGTCAGGGCCAACCTGGACAGCAACCTGCTGCTCCTCAACAACCTGCCGCTCCCCAACAACCCATGCAACAACAGCAACCTACACAGACTTCCTATGCTCAACCAAATGAATGTAGAGTCAATCACAGTAGGTTTAATTGTTGCCCCCACTTCTAGGCCACATTTGATAATTTTGTGCCGAGATCTGGAATGCTATTTTGAGTGTTTATATACTTTTAAACATATAGGACTTAAATGGGTTTGTTACTTTGTTGCGGGAAGAGAAATCTAATAAAACTTTAGTTGATGTAATTTGGATGACCGCTTTTAGTGATGATTCTTATTTTAATAAACAAAGCAGATATTAGAGCCTCATGCTTTGATTCTGTGGCATGGGGTGTCCAAAATCTGCAATAATGTTCAGCAAGGAATCGCTGACACAGACATGGCCATGCTCTTGGTCACAGTGTTTGAGTTTGATAGTAGACTTTGCAACAGTATTTATTAATTGATGAAAGCATGGTTTATGTCTCAATGTAAATAAATGAAAGCCTAGTACAATCATTGTAATAAATGTAAAACATTTTTTTATTTCTTGGAATACACTTATTTTTTTCTTCTCTTAAGATTCTGCCTCTCCTTCTGCAGCCATCAACCCTCAAACTGGTCAACCAGACTACAGTCAGGCTTGGATAGAATACTACAGGTCTCAGGGTATGATTCATGAGGCCCAAATGGTCCTTCAACAAGTGGCTGCCAACCAGGCAGCTGCTCAAGGTGGTCAACCGGGACAACAGTGACTAATGGAAGGATGGAGTGGTGTTTAGTGTTACATTGTGAGTAGATTAATTTCCTAAATGTTAATAACATTCTTGAGTTACATTAATTATATTAGCCTTTTTATCATTGACATGCTGATTTGAGTATTTATCTCTTGATTTTTACCATTTCTATTTTTTTTGCCTCTCGTTATTTTATAGTTAAAAGTGGAAATTTGTTAGGTCACCTTTCTACCAGTTGAGTGGATATGTTTCTGTGTACGAGACAGTGGGACTTTTGCTTCACTCAAGCTTGAAGACTTGTAAAGCTGCAAGAGTACGCTTTGAAAGGTGTGCTTTTAGGATAGATTTTAATATTTCATTTGTTAAATTATAGAGAACTTTTCTGGTGTCAAAGTTGTTAAGTCCTCAGGATTTCTTTTATTTGAATTATGGGATATGTCTCTGTTATCTCTATTTCCCTAAAAAATTTGTGTTGTATTTGCTGGTGTTTGCAATATTTAATCGTTACCATTACATATTATCATAAACTTGTTTAATTTGTAAGCAGTCTTATATAAACTTATATATTACATAATTGGTGATGATTAATATTTGTAATTATTTCTCTTTTTAGTAATGCCATTATTAAATCACTCTTGATTAGATTGTCACACGAAGTTGTAATACCATGCATTTGTTTTTAACAAGAGAGGTAATCCTCTTTAAAAAAAAATTTTGTATTTTTATATTTCCTGCAATCAATGACAATTTTAATGTTTGAACAAGATAGAATATATTGCTCTTAAAGAGTGTTCAAGAAGAATGATAACATGCCAGTATCATTGTGACTAATAATGTTATATCTTATTGTTCTTACGGGTTATCTATCTCCTATAATTAATTTATTACTTAATGCAGATGAAATTAATTTTATGAAGTGTGTTTTCATTACAGTGTTTATTTTTTTAAAAGAGTAAAGAAATTATGCATTGCTTTGTACTTTTGACCTCAAAAATATTGCTGTAAGAGTATTATAGATTTTTAATTATATATTTTGTTGAAATACCTAATGTGGTCACTGCAACTGTATTAAGATCAGAGTTGATTTAAGAATGGCGGCTGTATATTTTATTGTATTTTCATCTAATCAAGCTTTGCCCATACCTAACTGGTGTTATTTCATTGTTGTGCAGTGTGGATTTTTAATGAATTGTTGAATTGTGCAAAGTTTCATTTTATTTTTAAAATTCTACATCACTTTAATTTCTGTTAAATAACTTTGCATATTTAACTGCCAAAGAGACTCAAACATTTTAAATTCACTTTAGATTTCAATATAATTTTATTGAGTCCGGTAGACATCAATTGTTTCATCTTTGACATTTTTTTGCATTCAAATTCTCTAGCAGAGTCATATGAGTATAACCACATTGCACTTCTATGATAATGATTAAGCTTAATTGCTTTTTTAAATAATAAGATAGTTGGTCACTTAAATGTGCTGCTATACTAAGATTAACAGCAGCAAGATTTTGCATGTACTCTATTCCAATACAACTCTGGTTAGATGTGCACTTTTAAAAAAAATATTTGGCTTAAAAGTTCAGATTTCATTTTTAAAATATTACTTAATGCTGTATCTCTATTTTGTAGTAGCCAATTTCCCATTGTATCAAGAACATTACTATCTGGTAAAGGCATACATAGTTTAAATATTTTGTAGCATTGTGTTTTTTGTCTTGTATACACTTACTCCCTTCCTATTCACCTTGCATGGATTTAATGTCTTTTTACTTATTTTTTAACATGGTGGAATTGTCTTATTAATATAACCAACCCCCTCTTTACACCTGAAGATGGTTGCTGAATCATTATGTTTTATGTGCGTGAGGTGTGTTTGAGAATATGAATTATGTGTATATGATGCATAGAAATTAATGAGGAACATAGTTTTTATTCATTTTATTTTCCCTCGTTCATTTATATATATATTTTATTCAGTAATTTATCAACAAAAAAGAAGTAATGATTGATAATGATATTAATTGAATTTCCTATTCTTTTTTAAGATTAAAACTTTTTTGTTTTAAATGCAAATTAAACCTTGTTAGAGATTAACAAATGATGAATAGCTAATGTTTTCGATGCTTGTATTTGTACATAAGGAAACAAAAAGTCTTTCCCTCCAAATATAAAAGATTATTATGTATGCTGTTATTGAACATTTCCCCCTTCTAATCTTGTTTCCATAATATTAAAAATTGAATTAGTGATGGCAAATTGAAAACGATACAGTATTAATACATTATCATTATTTCAAATGCCTTTTAAAGTGTTGACAATGATGATGATCTGAATTTTTATGATGCTCATTTTGTTAACTTATGAATATTTTGAACATGGGAACTCAGTATGAAAACAAACAATGGAACATATCGTATTTTGCTTTTTTCTGCCCTTAGGATGTCATTAATTGATGCAAATGCTTAATTGTGAAAATTAGATGCCAAAGTTATCTTATTTGTTTTTTAATATTTATAATGATGCTCCATTTCGTTTAATTTTTTAAAAAGGAAAATAAATAATTGTCTTTTATTTAAACATGCCATACATATGTTAACTTTTTCATGTAAAAGGGAGAATTTAATGAATAGATAGATTTTTTTAAAAATTAAGTGTATCTTGACCTCTACTGAAATAATCTTTTTCCCCCCCTTAAATATGCCATCACTGATGTAAAGTTATTTTAATCATTGATTTGTGTTGTACATTAACCTAAGATTTATTTCCTTTGAAGTGATTTTAAACCATCAATAGTTGACCAATTTGTGTGTATGTGTCTCGTCTCATGTGCAGCAATTGGAATATCATGTAATTTGTGGACAATTTAATGTATTTTATCTTTTATTCTCCTCCTTTTGCCTCAAGTTATGTTAAATATTCTTTTCTTTTCTTAAACAAGGGAAAGTATATGCGATAAAGTTAAATTTATATTCAGTAACCATCTGTATAAATTAAGAGGACACATTTATTTTATGACAGTAAAGAATCCATTTTTCCATTTCTTTGCGATAGAACATACACATGTAGAACATAAAAATATTTGCAAATACTTTCATCTGTGCTAAGTTTTTGATATAACTTTAAATAAAATTGATTTGATTGATATGGCTTCAATTTTTAGAAGATTAAGGTTATAACATTATTTGTATAATAATTATGCATTGGCTTCTTTGATTTTGCACAAATCAATTGTGCCATTTTTGAAATTTGAGAAATGGAGCCTGTACTAAGCATTCCTTGTAGTTTTCACACTGATGACATAAGTTTATTTTATTTATTGAAATGCTTATAAATGATAATATTATGTTGTATGAAATTTTCTCTCCTCAATGTCTCTGATCTTATTTTAAAAATTTAAAGTTTGAATATATAGGTAATTGCTGCTATGGATAATATTGTTATAATGATTTTTTTTTTTGTGTGTGAACATGCAAGATGTTAACGAGCTGTGATCATGTTGTTAACTTTGCGAACATGTCTTTTTTTTTCCCCACTACCCTTGCATAACTTGGTTAAGAGTACTTGGTACTATGTCCTAAATGCACATGGCCTTACTGCCTCATTTTGAAGCTTAACTTTTCAGTAAGGTATATTATTATAATAGTGTGTCACTATAGAATGTCATAAATGGCATGTAGTTGAATTTATTTGAGAAAATAATGTCAGTCATCTCTGGAAACTTTGCTCAGCTTTTCATGGCATAAATAATCCTCCCTCAAGATGAACTTTGTTTAATTCATGGCTACAAATTTATGCTTTTAATACTCATTGATATGTAAAATATTCTGATTTGAACTCCCCATAAAATTGAGTAAACTTTCATGATTGTATTATGCCATCAATATTGATAGATTTTTAAAAGAAATGTTTACCATGTGCTTCCTTGGTTTCACTTTAATATTTGCTGCACATAAACACGTGATTTATCACATGTAGTTAACTTCCCCTTGTTCTTGGATTTATGTTTTAACATTATCAAATACAAGTACAAGCAACCAAAATAATATATCTTTTAATGTTATGATCCAACTGGTACAATGTTCTATAACTCATGATTACTTAAAATTACTGCAGCACAGTCCTAATATAAATATGATGAAACATGTCTTTTTCTGACTTACATGAACTCTTATCTTTATCCTAAATAATTATTATCTGAAGTAGCACAAACCATGAGACTGCGCTTTATATCCCACACGTTTTGATCAAAAGTCTTGGGTACCATTTTTAATCCTTTGTATTGTATGTAAAACAGTTGTATAGTTTTTATCATGTCTTGTCATTTATCCAACAAATAAGAAATATTTTTATTTCTTCCGTTTTAGACATGGAATTATGTAAGGAGCATCATTTGTATTAAATTATCATTGGCACACATAATTATCTTTAAGTTTTAGAATGTTAGAAATGCTTTTTTTTTTAAAGTGGAATACTTTGAGGCATTTAATTATATATTTTTGCTATATAATAGAATGACTAAAAATCAGTAGCTATGAATGGAATGTTAGATGTTTAAATGAGAAAATATGTGTGTAAATGTGGTCTTTTCTGCATCCCTCCTAATTAAATTTAATGAAACGTGTGGAAATTAAATTTAATGTAGCTAGCATGTATATTATTTTGCAGGCTTGAGTTACAACTAAACAATTTTTAAAGAAATTATTCATCATTTTGGTTGGATTGGATTTAGCAACCATGGGCTTAGTAAAGGTGGGTACGATCCAAGTGTACTAAAAGGGTCATCTTTCCTCCCTTTGTGTGTGGTTATTGAGTGGTTCCATTTTTTGTATGTGCCTGTTCTGTATATAGCGCTACTACCATTAGCCTCACCTTGGTTTCATCTTAACTTCCACACAGTACTCCAGTCAATTAAAATTCTTTGGTACATTTTTTTCCTAATAGATATCAAATACTACATAGCTTGTTGCATAAAGCATTAACTTTGCCTCTATTTTATTTTTGCATACAATAAAAAGAAATGATTACTCAAAATAATTGACTAAGAGATTTCATCTATAATGTCTTGTTATCGTTACACTGTAATAATGTTTGTATGCTTTTGATATGGAATAGAATTTTACAGCAGCTGTAAATTAGTTTTAGTTTTTTCTTTTAATTCTCTTCTCCCTTTTTGCTTGATTCAATATTTGTATGTATTATTTTCTTGTGTTCAATAGAAGATAATGTTTTTTCAACATTTAACTTTTTGTATTCTTAACTTGCCTTGGTAATCACGTGTGTATTGGTTATTCAGTCCATTTTTCTCTTTGGATTACTATTAATAAACATTGTTATTGATTCTTTGGTTTTAAATGTATATTTAAAAAGTAAATTTATATGTAAAACACATTTGTCTGATTTTTTTCATTTTAAAATTTAAACCATTTAATTATACCATCTTATGGGTATGTTTAAATCTTAAACCTTACTGAAACATAGGTTGCATTTTAATATTTTCATTTTTTCCTCTACACTTTCCTTAGACTTAGTGTGAATCTTTGTTTATAATTTGATAAATGAAGGTTTTAGAGTAGAGTACATTAAATTCTAACAGCATCACGTTTAACAAACATTTAAATAATGTGGTCATTTTTGGATATCTTTTCTTTATAAACTGGGGAGGGAGTTTATCATAAAGCTAGTGTCTTATTTATTTAAGATAATTTTGTCGGATATTTGGATTTTCGCCACTAACTGGACCTCGAAAACACGGTGGATCAGGATATCAAATGTAGTCAAGAATTATTTGAAATCTAATAAAATTATTCATTGGTTAGTTTGTAAACAAATATACAAAAGAATTATTAATATATAACAACATATACAAATTAACAAGCGTTGATCATGAAATCCTCCCGAATCCAAGGACAAGAAAATTAATGGTTACATAAGTTACATTAATGTATGCATAGTAAGAGTAAGAACTTAACTACATAAGATTAACGGTTTACAGCATTTAAAACTTGAGTAAAATTGCTTGAATAAAAGAAAAGTTTTTATTATAGTATTTATAGCTCTAGATCATGGGTTCGGAAACCAAGGCTCGCGAGCCACATGTGGCTCAGTGGCTCTCTTGATGGCTGCATATGTCTCTAAGAAAAATGTTTATTCAGACTACAATTTGACTACAATATTAATTGCATATTTAAAAGAGAAAAAACAGAACTTTAAAAAAAAATTCTTTTGTGAAATTGTAATTTTAGTAATAAAATTACACAAAAAGCATACACATTTAGATCTACTTGAATTTTTAGTTTTAGATATAGACTATACTAATGTAGACTATGCTCTCACAGAATTAAATATCAAAATATGTGGTGTTAATGGCTCTCAGTCTCAGACAAAATGTAACCTGACAACTGCTCTAGATCATTCTTCTTGAACACCTTACTACACACTGTTCAACACAGTTCGCTTGGTATACACTAGACCAGTGATGGGGAATCTATGCCACACGCATGGGCGTTGCTAAATATTTTGCCGGGGGGGGGGGGCACACAAAAATCACGTTTTTTAATTTGACAATGCTGTACAGGTTTCATTTCAATTAAAATTAAATTGAAGTTAAGTATGTATAACATAAGGGCCGAAAAAAGACTTATAGGCCTACATTAATAAGACTTACAAATTGGCGCTTTAACTTTAATAGCTAAAATTTTAAAATGCATCATATATTAATGCATTTAATAAATAAAAAACGTAAGATCTCACGAGCAATTAAATTTTGCTGTGAAATAATATATCTGTAGACACTGAAGGATTACCAAAGATGGATATCATAATTTTTTTAAAAGGCTAACCCCACAAACCCCCCCTTCGAAAAGTAGTGTAATCGCCGGATTCCGAAATAGCTTTTTTACAATTACAAGATTTTGGGGCGTCTGCAGCACCTGACTTATCATTGGCATTGAGTGCAACAGTATAAGTTCAACAGCCAGAAACAACTGAGGCCACTGTTTCTAATTTGATTGTCGCTGACACTTATTCATTTCCTAAATTGGATATTGGAAGATATGTGTGGAGACCCGACCTTTCAAATGAGTTGAAATCGCAGCTGATTCGTGATTGTTGGACCCTGATAAAATGTATGACTTTAGAGCAGTGAGGGAATGAGTTTTTTGGATATGCATAGTTATCAAACTATTCACCATGGCTTTTATACTCGCAAATGTTAAAAGGTGCCTTTTGAAACGATTGCGTGCTGTTTTCGCAAAAAGTGAATCGAGGAATTCATTTGGCTAGACCACAACAGGGACTCGAACTGCCGTCATTGCAGCCAAGCCTTGGAGACGGCCACACACCTGCTGACGTCATGACCCGCGCTAGATATAGCCGGGGAGGTACGGGAGGCAAAAGTCCCACGTGAAGACAATGTTGTATGGCACTGCTCAGCAGATGGAGCAGGTTGCCTAAGTATTACCCAAGGCCTTAAGAGATTAGATCTCAGGTCACAAGAATGTGTTTAGTTTAGTTGGCATTTGTCATCAAACCATGCACAAAATATAAAGATTTCAACGAAGATCCACCTAGCAAAATGCAAAGCACAAGACACAAAGGCTCTCATGAAGATGCAAGCAATTTTGTTACATTATTGAAAGCCAAAGCAGTTTTTATAGATGAGCATTTAGAAGACAAATTCAAGCAAATCGCAAGAAACTGGGTCCCATCATTTCTACAATCCTATTTTGCGGCATACATGATTTAACACTTCCTGGAAAAGAATCAAATTCTGGAAATTTGTATGACCTTTTAGAGTTTCCTGCAATCTGGAGATGAAGTTCTTGGCAATCATTTGTCAATTGTTTCTTGTAGTGCAAAGTATATCTCAGAAACATACACAAAACAGTATAATCGCAATTTTTGGGTCACTCTTGCGTGAAGACATTGTTCGTGAAGGAAATAATTCAGTTGCATTTTCTATACTTGCTTACGACACAAATGAGATTCAGGCATTGAGCAGATGTCACTTCGTGTTAGATTTGGGGTCGTCAATAAATGACGTCATGCGATTTTGGCCGATTTTACCCCGCCCCCCCCCCCTTTTTCCCCGTTGTCACATTTCGTCACAAAATCTTAGACCACCTCCAATATGACATCACAAAGCTGTGGACCCCACCCCTTAAATTGGTATTTGAAAATAAGCATGTTTCAAATCACTTACTTTTTGTTAGTATGTATTTAGTGTAAGGTTGCGCTTTCATATCGTAAAACGCGTGAATCAACGTAAAACGTCATTAAATAAATAGAAAGAAATCGAAAAATTAAGTGGAACTTTGATTGAAAGTAGCGCGTTTTGACTTGACGTCACAATTCTTACCCCCCCTCCCCTTCGTCACACATAGTCACAAATTTGAGGACCCCCTCCAGCGGCGTAGCGTGGGTATGTGCCGCCCGGGGCAGAACCAACATTTGAAGCGCTGCTCCCGACAAAAACATGTTAACGCTGTAAAGTAAAGATAGTTTTTATTGGAAAGTATTAATGACGCTGTGATAAAGATAAAAAAACAACTTTAATTTTTAATAAAATTAAAATATTATGTTTTTTCTGATGGCACCCTCTTTCGTGCATCGATGTTTTCAGCCTTGCCATGCTCAAAAGCCAAAATTGAAAAAGCAATAAATTATAAATTTTGGCGTAGATCTAGATCTAATCGCTATTGATTGTAATTAATTTTTCATTAACTTAATTTTAGAGAAGCTATTTTAAGACATTGCTTTACTTAAGACTATTGTAAGCAATGTTCAAATTAATTATATTAATTTAGGCAAGATAACTTCGAGGCTTAAAATGTTATAAAACTTTAATAAATTAAATGGTCTTGAATTTATTGATTCTTTCTTTTTACCCGTGAGGTGAAATCGTTTTTGCATGACAATGTCATTTGAATACTCTAATTTAAAGGCAACATTTCAAAGTCCTAAAATTGCCTGCTGTACGAAAATCTGTTTTCTAAATACTAAATACCTGCCAAAATCTCACACTAATTTTTACAGTTATCTCATCTTACGAAAAAATAGAACTTTCTTCTCAACTGTTTGTTTTAAATAACATGGATACATATTTTGGAACAATAAAAATTTGCTCTCTCGTAATTTGACTTGAATATTTGATTAAAAGGATGAGGTCTCCACATAAAATTTTATCAAATGTCAAACCATCCTTTAAGTATTCAATTAATTTCTCTGTGAGCAACTTCTGCTTGGCATTTTTTCTGGCACTATGCATTAAAATTTGTAAATAATTTCGGGCATCTTTTACGTTTACATAGATTCGAAAATAAAAGTTTTATTGTGACTAGCAAAGTTTCCGCGTCTGCTGGTCTGATGAGCTTTTTTTCTGCATCTGGCAGTTTTTTCAATAGCTTTCAAAATAATCTCAAAATTGCTCTATGTTATATTCACTATTTTTTATTCTGAAGTCTTGCTTGTAATATAAATAGATATTTTAAACGGTTATGAACAACTGATTTTAAAAAAAACAAACAAAAAACAACAAAACAACTGGTTCCTGTTTAGCTGAGCGAACTTCTGCTAAGTTTAAGCTGTGGTTGTCACAGTTGACGAAAAATGTCCTGTGATTTCTGGCACATATTCGCTGTTTAAGGCCGGATATATGCCCAGTCACTACAGCAATATTGTCATAACATCATGACAATAGGCTAGAGTTATCTTATAAGATTCCAGTTTCTCTACAACCATGGGCGTCGCTAGGAATTTTTCCGGGGGGGGGGGGNNNGGGGGCAAAGAAAAATCAAATTTTTTAATTTCCAAAAATGACGTCACGCGCCTATGGGGAGGGTGGTCCCCAACTTTGTGACGAGGGGGAGGGTAGTTTAAGAATTGTGACGTCACGTCAAAACACGCTACCATTAGCCAAAGTTCCACTTTAATTTTCGATTTTTTACTATCTTTTTTATGACGTTTTGCACGAATTACTGCGTGTTACGATATCATAGTGTAGCCTTACACTAAATACATACTAAAATAACATTAAAGTGTTTTGAAACATTCCAATTTTCAAATAGACAAACCACCTTCAGGTGGGGTGTCAAAGCTTTTTGACGGCATATTGTGTGTGTTTGTGTGTGTGTGTGTGGGGGTGTCTAAGTTTTTGTAACGAAATGTGACTAGGGGGAGGGGTGGGGTAATAATCGGCCAAAATCACGTGACATCAATTATGGACTGCCCCTAACTTACAATGCTATAGGCTACAGGTTTGATTGAAGTAATGGCAGTTACATTTTAAATTTTTACATACTTTTTTTTTTAAAAATGCATCCCGAAAATGTGTATACACTCTTTAAAGCACCAACATTTATTTAAACACACCTCCAGTTGATTGTATTTAATTTTTTATTGTCCCTTTTCTACAAAAATCCTACATGGCTTATCATGTCATCCTTTTTCTTGATTTTAGAAATTCCATTGTAAGCTAGGTACAGTAAGTTTTTCAAACATTATCACAAGCAAAAGAAACTAATTCGCTATTTCGAAGTCGGTATAATGACGGTCGCTGTTTTGACAGTCGCTATTCTGCCCAGATGCACTCGCAACCATGCAAAACTATAATTTATCGAAATTTGTTGGTCTCTCTATCGTGTAGGCTAGACATTGGTCGTGAAGGAAATAATTCAGTTGCCTTTTCTATACTTGCCGACGAGATAAATGACATTTCGGGCATTGAGTTGATGTAAATTGGTGTTAGATTTGTCAAAGAACAAATTGGGAAAATGATGGCCACAGAAAAAATCCTGGGATATCTTCCAATTATCTATAGATCAGCTGAAGGTTTACCCAACACCATTATTAAAATGCCCCCCCCCCCTGTATACGCCCATGTCTACAACTCTTTCAAGGCTTGCTGCGTCTTTGGAATGTATCTAAATAAAACTAAAAAATGTTTCTTTTATGGTTACTTTTTTAGTTTGAAAATCCACATCCAAAAATGTGATGACTCTGGAAAGCTGTTCCAGGTCTCCTATATCGGATGTTGAGTCAAGTAAGATGCCGTAGTACTTTATTTTTTCTGATTTCACTTACAGCTGATTCCTTACAGTCGATGTAAGTAGGTGGGTAAATTCATTTTGGATATACGGTGATATAGGCCTATAAGATATTGAACCTAGATTTTCTCGGACATCTTTTAGGTGTTTTTCTAACAGTGGATCATACTGAGCAACGAGTTTGATCACAGAGTGAAGATTCTAGCATTTTTATCCTGGTCGTTATGCAGATGTTCAGCATGGCCAAGCAGTTCCAAATTTTGTGAAACAAGATACTTAATACAGGTTTAACCTGTTCGTTCAACAAAGACGTCTCTGGTGTTTACCTCAGCATAAACAGTAGTATTTGTCTGAATCATATATTCTTGAATGTTGCAATCCTTACGGTATGGTTCCACCTTCTCGCTTTCGTGTTCTAAGACTGGCGTTGCAGGCGGTTGTTAACTGCCGTTATTAATTCTAAAGATATAGAGTTTGCGGAATTTTCTGTCGTCTTGGCTCTTTTTAAAAACCTTGCCAGTAATTTACTAGACTTTGTCTCCTACTTCTTTCCCAGTCTCACACCCAACGACTCAAAGTCTTTCTTTTTGTTTAAAAACTCTATAAGCAATCCTACATAATAGATGTGTCATTTATTTATGAGTAGAATGGCGCCCCTGAAGGCTTAATGGGGGCGCCCAAATATGCTTACCAACTAGTTTGTAATGAAGATATTTATGTACCTCCAAAATTCAATATTCCAAACGTATTTTTGATACATTAGTTTAAATCAAAATAAAATTAAATAATTTGTTTTAATACTCATTTTGACGCCCTCTAACGTTGCACCCGGGGAATATGTTCCCCTTTCCCCCCCCCCCCCCACCAGCATGCAACTAAATATTACTTCCTATATCAAATCGCAATGTGCAAAAAGTTTTGCACTACACACCCAGTACAATACTGTTCGCTTGGTAAACACTACACAGCACACAGTTTGTTGAACTTTGTTAATTCATTTCATTGTTAAATGTTCATCGTTGCCAGTGTCACAGACTTTTTTTTAGATACCAGATACTCTCCTTAAGTTGGATGATAAATATTTATATAAATAGTATTAAGAAAGTAGTAAAGTACACCTCCTTAGCTCTTAAAAAAATACCCCCACAAAAAACACCCTGAAATCTGATATAATTTTAATACTATTAATGTTCATATTAACACACTCATTTAAAATAGTTTTAAGTTACCGGTATATAAGAAATTCTGTTCTCCATTGAACGTCCATTGAAAACATGATAAAGAAGGCAACTGATCTTTCACATAATAAACTAAAAGTATGAATGGTTACAAAATAGTTACATGAATAGAGCTACATTTTTAAAAAAATCTCAATTTACAATAAAAACTGATATGGCTTCTACAAAACAAACTCTTTTTACTTTTTATATTTAATAATACATTTTTACATTAAAAATTTAATTCATTTCAAATGATCATGATATCAAGGTTGAACAGTATAAATTATAAACATTTGAATTGTTACATTCAGTAACCAATATTAAAAATATAGTGGTTAGCAAATACATGTTTTGAAATAAGGTTGTTGTCTGCTTTATGTCCCTCATAAATTAATCTTTTGTAAAAAAACAATTCTGCTTTTATTTTAATATGTAACTTCTGTATTATGTAGTATAGTTCACAAAGTTAGTCAACTTCTTAGATAACTGTATCATCATAATTATAATTGACTGATTCTGTAAAATAACTCTGCAAACCTCTATTTTGTGTATGGCGGAATAAGTTATAATTGAAATAGCTGAGTAAATAAAAATGGCATTTACTTAGAGCACCAAAGTACATCTTTAAAAAAGTGGAAGACAATTTAAATTCAAGGACAATTTTTGGGCTGAAAAGTTGTATGGAAGGCAGATCTTAACTTCAATCACACTAATAAAATACAGTAAAAAAAACCTTTTCAGTTGGAAGACAATTTAAAATGGCACTAAATTAAAATTGTCTAATATTTTCTATTATGCAAATCAAAAATTGAACAAAACCCCCCTCACTCTCAGGTTACAGGTGCTCAGATGAAAAATGTATTGAGAACAACATAAAACAAAACTAAATTTTATTTTGCATAACCTGCACATTTAACTTAAATTAAAGTGATAATGATATGCTAAAGCAGGGGTGGGAAAATTTTTTGTGTATAGGGCAACATTGACAAATTTTAATGTAAAGCTATTGGGAGGCTTCATTATGGCCGACTATTTACAGAACCTATAGCAAAACAATAAGTAATTAAGAGTTATTTATAGGTTTTGTCAAAAGGTGTTAATGACCACTATAATTTTACATACAAATTTAAAAATGGACACATATATTTGCTTATTAGTTTAAAAAAGATCTTAAAGATTTTTATAAAATTGTCTATCAATGCCTTTATTTTTTTGGCGAGAATTAAAACTGACCACCTTGGCACTACAACACCACTAATTCTTTAAAGCTTTTTGTCATTGCTTGCAATTTTTAATATCATCATAGAAATCTGGAGAAAGTTTACATACTAAAGTTAGTGTAACAAAATGCAAGTTGCAGTCTGATGAAAATAATAATAAATACCTTTGCTTAGATTCTTTGATCTTCTAGCAAGAAAATGCTAGTTTGCAAATGTATTTTCATCTGAACAATGATCCAACTTTTGCTGTCAGGTTTAAGTTCGCAAATGATTCTTTAAAAAAGAAATCTACAGAAATTCAGTAAACTGTTTGACTCAACTTGAATTTTATTTGTATTGAGTATCAGCCCATGACATGCTTGTTAGAAACCAGATCAAACCACATGTCTCCTAGAGCTGTACCAGTTTAAACCACATGTCTCTTAGAGCTGTACCAGTTTAAACCACATGTCTCTTAGAGCTGTACCAGCTTAAACCACATGTCTCCTAGAGCTGTACCAGTTTAAACCACATGTCTCTTAGACCTGTACCAGCTTAAACCACATGTCTCTTAGACCTGTACCAGCTTAAACCACATGTCTCCTAGAGCTGTACCAGTTTAAACCACATGTCTCTTAGAGCTGTAGCAGCTTAAACCACATGACTCTTAGACCTGTACCAGCTTAAAGCACATGTCTCCTAGAGCTGTACCAGCTTAAACCACATGTCTCCTAGAGCTGTACCAGCTTAAACCACATGTCTCCTAGAGCTGTACCAGCTTAAACCACATGTCTCATACAGCTGTACCAGTTTAAACCACATGTCTCTTAGACCTGTAGCAGCTTAAACCACATGTCTCTTAGACCTGTACCAGCTTAAACCACATGTCTCCTAGAGCTGTACCAGTTTAAACCACATGTCTCTTAGAGCTGTAGCAGCTTAAACCACATGTCTCTTAGACCTGTACCAGCTTAAACCACATGTCTCCTAGAGTTGTACCAGCTTAAACCACATGTCTCTTAGAGCTGTACCAGCTTAAACCACATGTCTCCTAGAGCTGTACCAGTTTAAACCACATGTCTCTTAGAGCTGTAGCAGCTTAAACCACATGTCTCTTAGACCTGTACCAGCTTAAACCACATGTCTCCTAGAGCTGTACCAGCTTAAACCACATGTCTTCTAGAGCTGTACCAGCTTAAACCACATGTCTCCTAGAGCTGTACCAGTTTAAACCACATGTCTCTTAGACCTGTACCAGCTTAAACCACATGTCTCCTAGAGCTGTACCAGTTTAAACCCCATGTCTCTTAGACCTGTAGCAGCTTAAACCACATGTCTCTTAGACCTGTAGCAGATTAAACCACATGTCTCTTAGACCTGTAGCAGCTTAAACCACATGTCTCTTAGACCTGTAGCAGCTTAAACCACATGTCTCTTAGAGCTGTACCAGTTTAAACCACATGTCTCCTAGAGCTGCACCAGCTTAAACCACATGTCTCCTAGAGCTGTACCAGCTCTATATGCCTGTCTCCTAGAGCTGTAGCAGCTTAAACCTCATTTCTCCTACAGCTGTAGCTACTCTAACCACATGTCTCCTAGAGGTGTACCATCTCTAACTGCATGTCACCTGGAGCGGTAGCAGCCCTAGCCTTTAAAAAGAGGAGCTGAGCACACTGAACTGTATCTCTAACACAAATTTTAAACATTAAATCTTAGCACCTCGTTCAAAATTCTTCAGTCAAGGCATCTATCTTTTCTTATCCGTTACAGACGCTCCTCTATACAGAAGATTATTGCGTCCTAATTGTTCATTTTACATTTTTGGTAAGATCACCAGAAATAGTTTCTATCTTCAGCAAGGGAAATGGACAATACCTTTTTACCCTAGTTTGTCACGAGAGTAGCGTGAGTTTTTTGCTGATGATTTTACAAAGACTTCATGTAATAAAACCCTAACCTTGAATTCTTATATCTTATATGTTACAGACGCTCCTTCCTGAATCCAGTTCATTCACCTAAGCAAGATTTGAATTTGCACGACCCCTTTCACCCTTTGTAAACCGTAAAGCGTGAGATTTTAACAATTATAATCATTGTTAATAACTTTCATACTATCTTGATTTACTTCTTTACTTTCATATTCTACTTAACTGACATCCTAAATAAAATGTTAATGATAGATCTCTAAAACTTTCAGACCCTTGAGATACGTAATGTCACGATATTTGTGGCCTTGTTAAGGCAGTTGTCCAGACCTTAAGTACCCCATTACCAATAGCCCTTTTTCATAGAGTGGCACGTATTCCTACATTTTTAATTTAATCAAGCCTGGACCAAAATGGTATATTGTTTAGAAGTTTCTGAACCAGTATTTCAAAATATCAAAGGTTAGGGGTATGCATCAATGAATTATTTGAGATTACAAAAACACTCATGTCTCCAATGTTATGATTATTGACCCCCCCCTCACACACACACACTATTTAATGATGAGTAGTTGCTCTGTTAATCAGACTCCCCTATGTTGAATGGTTTGAATGTTCTGGTAAATTTGTCCTATCTATGTTTTCTGGTGATATGACAGTCTGAAAACCTTCCTCAGAATAGCAGCCGTTATGTTCAGAGTACTCACACCATAGTCCTTCCTCTGGCTTTCTTGAATGTGAACAGCTGAAAAAGTCTTCACAATTTTCTGCAGGTTCTCTCCTTTCACCAGGTTCTCCTGAATGGCCAGGCAGTGGACTGTGGCCAGGCAGTGGACTGTGGCCAGGCAGTGGACTGTGGCCAGGCAGTGGACTGTGGCCAGGCAGTTGACTGTGGCCAGGCAGTGGACTGTGGCCAGGCAGTGGACTGTGGCCAGGCAATGGATTGTCCACGAAATTCTCTTGCTTGCTGCAGGATAACGTAGACAATACTTCAGTCTTGGGTATTTTGGGTTTAGCTCCATGAGAAAGAAAACCACTTTCAGCATTAACGTTGCTGTTGTGTCCACTGGTGAGCGTGTGTTGTGGGTTGCTGATATTGTTGGTACTGTGTCCACTTTGCGAAAGGGCCTGGCTTGAGTTGTCGTCGTCACTTGACAGCGACGATCCCACAAAGCCGCTCTCGGCAAACGACAGCCGCCCGCCATCGCCGCCACGACAGTTTGTTTTCTCACCATCCCTGGATGAAACACCTTCTTTAGGGACACAACTATTTGATGCACATGAACCTGGAAAGGTTGAATTTGTTTTAACCCCAGACTTTTCCAGTTGTCTTTCTATGCATAAAACCTTAGGCTCAGGGTCTGACGTAGCCTGTAAGTCATTCTGGGGATGTTTGTGGCTACTTTGGTCAGATAGGGAAGGGAAAGACTGTTTAGTGTCAGTGACTTGTTGTGGATTTGGCAATGTTATTTCAGGCCATGCCTCACGCAGGTAATGACGAACAGAGAATTTTTGTGAGCGCTCATTGTCAAGTGAACTGTCCACATGCTTGGAGAATTTTGCCCCGTGCAAGTCCAGTTTGCTTGGTGGATAATTGTCTGGGTCTGGCTGCAGGTTAAGTCTCAGCATGTCTGCACCACCACCCGCCCCTGCACAGCATGTTTCACTCTGCTCCACTGGAACTCGAGTCCTCACATCCAGAATAACCTTTGACCCCCCAGAACCCTTCTTCTGGTGTTCAGTACAAGCAAAGTTGTGACCCTCAGGGTTGGGGATGTTGAGATCGTCTGTGCAGGGTTGATGTTGGCCCTTGATCTTGTTCATTATGTCCTGCTGGTCCTGCAGTATCTTTGGGGACTCGACTGGCATGGACAGGTTGTTATCCATTGAACTGCCCTGGGGATATATGTTATTATAGAGTTTGTGGTCACAGACTTGTGAATGTAGATAAGACGAGGAAATAACACCACCCAATGACCCTGTGGGTGAACGAGATCGTGCGTCTGCATCCCCTTTATTACACGGTGCAGCTGTGCCGTAACTGCAATGGTTTATGCAATTTTCTTGTGGCTCGATGTCGGGGCCAAGGTCAACAGTTTCAAGGCCATCCAGCAAATCATGGTCACGCCTCAAACACATCAATTGGTTGGCCTCTCTGCGCCACATCTCACACGTGTAGATACTTTCAGCAAAGGCACAAATGTGACAGGATCCGATCATAAGCTGTATGAACCTATCTAAGTCCATGTGTTCAATGGGTGTGTTGACTATATAATAGAACAATGACTTATGTTTTCTGAGGCGGTTATACCTTGAGTCCAGTGGAACGAATTCATCCCCAAACACAGTCTCCTGAATCCAGGGATTTAGATTGGTGTAGTCTTTAATGGCATTAATGTGATCAAGGAATTTCTCCTTGTCGTTCCAGTTCAAAACCATGGCATGCATGTGGGTTGACAGATAATTGTTGTGTCCATCATCACTGAGCGTCCCCGTCATCTCGTGAGCAATCTGGATCACACGGTCAAAGTAATTGTTTGCCGACATACTGAGGTCGACGGGGTCAATGTGGACGGTTGTCACAACTGGCTGACCAGAAGAGCATTGGTAACCTGGACAGACTTTGACCGCTGTGTCACTTTCCCCTGAACCTGATCCGGTCCAAGGAGGACTTTTGTTGACAGCTGTTCTTGTGTTGTCTGCTGACGGGATGTCATCAAACAGTTCATGAAGATGGGGCACATTGTTGGTGTCACCAAGATTCGGAATGTTGTTTCTAACAGTATGCGCCTGATGACAGTGTCTATTTTCAGAATTGTTGTTCCTGAAATGATTTTCTTGATGCACCCTTGAGTTCTCAGGATCCATTTGTTGCCGAAGGACAACTCTGATATGAGCAAGCGTGAAATTCAAGCGAAGCCGCATGTCATGGTCCTTAACAGTCAGTCGAAGGATTTTTTCTGCCTCTAGTGCATTCTTGAAGGCTTCAGGAAAGTTGTCACTGAAAAAATGGGAGATAATTTATATCAAAGTTATAGAAATCCTGGTGAAGAGTTGATGACCTTAGTAACGAACAAAACTAAACATTAGGTGATGAGAGTAATTGATTTGAATTAGTATTTTCTTGTTTCTAAAAAATAATGCACATTGTCACCATGGGCAAAATTAATCAATTTGAAACTTTTGTTCGATAAAGATGCAAATATTTTTAAAGAAAAATGTAAAAAATGATTTTTACATCTTTTTTTCAATATTGTTATTCTTGTGAATTCTTACATAATAGTCTATAAAAAAAATAAAAAATTACCACTTAATGTTGACTTCACTTAGATGAGTCAGGGTCAAGGCTGTTGAATAGTGCATCCAACCACATTCACGTCTGATGTCCAGGGCTTGATGGAGGTATTTCAAACACTCATCTGTGACATTCAATTAAAGGCAAAAAAAAAGATCAAATACATTTTTTAAAATATTTTTTTTATAGTCCCATAACCCCTTTTTTTTGAGGTTGTAGGGGGTTCTAATGTTTCCATTGGAACATTCTCGGACTTGGTAGAAACTGGCGGTGCCCATCCCTCTCCAGGTCAGCAGAGGACTTTCTTAGCGTTAGTCATTTCACAACAGTTTTATAGTGACTTTTACGTGGGCTC
The DNA here is from genome assembly GCA_002072015.1 of Radix auricularia. Classification (NCBI taxonomy): domain Eukaryota; kingdom Metazoa; phylum Mollusca; class Gastropoda; family Lymnaeidae; genus Radix; species Radix auricularia. The sequence goes on along the minus strand of MUZC01000724.1, from coordinate 855,046 downwards.
GATCCCACCCCCTCAGCTTGTGAGGCGAGCGCACCATTGACTTCGCTACCCAGCCGCCAAATACATTTACAAACAATAAATTTTAAGACTTGTTTAGAGAATGAGACACTAAAGCTAGAGTGTTTCATCACAAGATGATTTTATGTAAAGATATCAACACATCTGTGAAGTCATTGTTTCCACATTGTCAAGTAAAGAAACTAATTTTATTTTACAATAGAGGTACATTGAACTATCTGGCCTAACAGGTGAGCTTTTTTTTGATAATGTTGCATTACACTTGGTTAGTATTTCATTACACTTGGTTAGTATTTCATTACACTTGGTTAGTATTTCATTACACTTAGTTTTTTCAAGTAACCTTTGAACCAAGTCACATTAACTATGCACTTTGAGAAATTTCTCTTAGTTTTGGAGGACTGATAATATCCCTGACTGTCAACACAAGAAAAAGTAACTCAGAATCTAAACATAGCAGAGAACTTAAGGCTCTTACCCAACTTGCCTTCCCGCAGAAGTACCATGGCCATGTTGTTTAGAACGACCAGAAGGTTCTCCGGGCACATCTTGGCCAGGTACATCCTCTCGTTGTAGCTCAGTTTGTACCACTTGAAAGCATCCGTCAGATTGTTATTGCCTTCAAACACACATTAAAAACTAATTTTTTTTAAACATCACAGGGTGCGGAATTATTTTGATGGGAAAATGAGCAGATGATGATTATCTGATCTATTTCAGATACTCCCTCTATTCAGTAGCTTTGATATCATATCTTATATAAGGAGCTGATTCATCTTATCTTATCTCTTACAGACTCTCCTTCTATATAGAAGATTATTGTGTCTTATGCTTATCCATGGTTGGTGTTTAGTCCTGCATTCTTATTAGAGTTTTAAATGATGATAAGGTGTTGGCTTTCCTGGTTACTTTAGGCAACACATTCCAGGCCCGAATTCCGGATAAAAAGAAAAAAAACTTGTATGTGTTTGTTCTTGCATACGGAATAAGAAAGGTGTTTCTATCCTTATGTCTATCCTACATGTGGAAGAAAATCAGCAGTCCCGAGCCTGCGCTCTTCATGGGGCTTCCCGGAAAACCCCCTCAGCCCTCTGGCCCCCTAAGGGACGTAAAGACTTAGAAGCCCCCCCGGAGCTCGCTGCTACAAGCGGCAGCCTGGGCGTCCAGGACACTAGGTTGAAAACGCCTCCCACTAAAATGTGCCTCCCGAGGGAGGTGTGGAATTTCCTACTATGACTCGCTATCAACATAGTATCACTTTGGCGCCACCCCGGCAAAGCTTACGAGTCTCAATGGTTAGGATCGCCTTATGTCTATCTGATGGTTGTATTAAGTTATCTTTGTGTTGTATCTCTAATAGGGCTGCGGAAATTATCGATTAATTTCTCGATTAAATGGTAAATTTTTTTATAGATTAAAATTATTTTAATCAATAAAATAGCGATTAAATTGAAGAGGTTGTTTTAAATCATTTTTCAGCTTTATTAATAAATGATTAGTTATTAATAATTAATAATAGTTTTATTTTTTACGTACAAACTTCTCCATTAAAAAAAAAGATTTTGTAAGTGTAAACTTTAAAATAAGCTCTTATATTTAAAACAAAAAAATGTTAATTGCCTGTTTTTGTTACTTCCCTTGAAATTTCAAGTTTAATGACGTCATACATCTTATTTTTAGCTTAATCAAAATTATCGATTAATTATTCGGTAATTTTTCAAAAGTTAACGATTAAATTTAAATTAATCGATAACAGCCCTAATCTCTAAATTAGAATTAATTGCTTTATGTATCAAATGTAAGGTAAAATAAATATGGGCAATGTCATAAAGTAAGTGTTATCTCTTACCTCTCTCCTCGGTCAGACCTATAAGGTTTAGTAGAGTGGACAGCTCTGGATGGTTCTCACACCTGTAGTTGATGATCTCCAACAGTTTATCTAGCCTCTTACGAGCCAGTTTGTTATTACCTAAATGGCCAAAATGTCAATGGATACTTCAGTCAAAATTGAGCTGTATTATTCTTTTGTTCTGTAACTTATTTATACATAAACATAATACCTACTTTTTGTATTAGTTGTTTCTTTACATTAACATGATAGCATTCAGAGATGAATTTGCACAATAAACTTTTTGACTATCCTACATTTTTAAAAAAAAAAAGCTGCATGGTAATTCTAAACTGCTGTCCGGCATTGGTCAGATGTCAGTGCAGCTTAAAGGGAGCATTGGTTGTATCTTTACATTAAGATTATATAATTTGGAGAGTTGAATCTGTCCATGAACAGGATATTCTCCTCTATAGAAACCTTATACCAAACAAAAAACTCAAACTTATGCAGAAACTTCACTCAGTTGTGTCAGCAAAGAAACCTTGTAAGCATGTAGTCACATTATATCTATACTGAATCATTATGAAACAAAATATAAGAACTGAAATTCAGTGAAACTTTGTTAAATAAGTGTTTTACGAAATGGGAAAAGACTTCAATCTCACGATGTCTCAGTTTTGAAATTAGAATCTGTAGATTTATTATGTGATCAGTGAATGGGACAGAAATATCCTGACTTGTCAATCAGACAGTGAGAATCTGATGTGTCTATCTGCTTTGGGGTAAGCTCACCAGTAAAAATGATTGGGATCGTCTCCTGAATTTCCTGGGTGATCCTCTCCTCCCAGACCTGAAGATCTGACACAAAGAACTGTTCTCCCAACGCCTGACTGTTGACTTGTTTGAAGATCTGTTTGGCTTGCTTGAAACATCTGATGAAATACATTTGCTTGAAACATCTGATGTAATACAACATTTGCTAGAAACATCTGATGAAATATCATGAAATACAATATTTGCTTGAAACATCTGATGAAATATCATGAAATACAATATTTGCTAGAAACATCTGATGAAATACAATATTTGCTTGAAATATCTGATGAAATACAATATTTGCTTGAAACATCTGATGAAATAAAATATTTGCTTGAAATATCTGGTGAAATACAATATTTGCTTGAAACATCTGATGAAATATCATGAAATACAATATTTGCTAGAAACATCTGATGAAATACAATATTTGCTTGAAATATCTGATGAAATACAATATTTGCTTGAAACATCTGATGAAATAAAATATTTGCTTGAAACATCTGATGAAATACAATATTTGCTTGAAACATCTGATGTAATACAATATTTGCTTGAAACATCTGATGTAATCCAACATTTGCTAGAAACATCTGATGTAATCCAACATTTGCTAGAAACATCTGATGTAATCCAACATTTGCTAGAAACATCTGATGTAATTCAACATTTGCAAAAACATCTGATGTAATCCAACATTTGCTAGAAACATCTGATGTAATCCAAAATTTGCTAGAAACATCTGATGTAATCCAACATTTGCTAGAACCATCTAATGTAATACATTTGCTATAAAATGTGATAAAACACATAATTTTAAAATGGTTTTTAAGCTTTAAAGAATCATTTACAATTGTACAAGTTAAAACTTGTTTTCTCTGAGCTCACAGATTTTTTTGACAGCTACAAAGTTTAGTTAAATTGCACTGAACTAGAAAGAAAACTAATATTGTTTTCAGTTATTTCAGCTATTTATATTGTATAGGGGCAGGGTGGTCGAGTGGCATGTGTGCTTGGCTGGCGTACTGATAGTCACGGGTTCGAATCCATGTGAAGGCAAGGGCTTGTTTCCGTGGCCTAGGATGCCCTTGAGTCCACCCAGCTCTGAATGGGTACCTAACACTAGTTAGGGAAATAAAGGCGGCTGGTTAATGTGTGGAATGCTGCATCACTTGCCAACAGACTGGAATGGTATGTGGACGCAATTAACTTCTATTTGTAAGAGCGTCTGTATAGATAGGTCAAGTACAGTATGTTCATGTGGTGAAGAGTGGAAGAAGTTGACCCCGTTTTAAATGCTTTGTGGGACAGGCACATTATTTTATTTGAAACTTCAAGCTATATTTATTTTTAAGAGAGCCACTTTGAAATTTTCTCAGTTCTTGTTCTTATTAAAACAAAGATGTCGATTGGCTGTTTAAAAATAGAATTTATCAAATTTTGGATACCGCAGCTCTTTCATTTTGACTGTGGATAAATTTCATATTCCATAACTGCATGGAACTGACAGCAGACCTTGATTCTAGATTCTACTGTAGCTTCTGTTATGTACCTTTCAAAACGTCTTAGGACCATCTCCAGTGGTTGTCATTGAAATGTGTTTAAGTTTTTGACAACTTACTGCATGGATTCCTTGTATTTTCCTTGTCTGTGTAAAATGGTTCCCTTTCTGTCCAGAGCCCACATCAGGTGATATGAGGGAGCCTCCTTTGACAGCATGTCAATGGCTCCATTCAGGTAGGAGATGGCTTGATGCCACTCTTGGCCTGTTGGTCAAATAGACAGGAGGTGACAAGTCAGCAAACTAAATGAAATAACTGGCCTGAAACATCAACTTTTACAAGGTAGGATAGATATAGAATGGGTTAAGGGCGGGATAGGATAAGGTAGGGATGATTTATGGCTAGATATGTATATTAATTCTGTGTTAGGATAGGATAAAGTATGACCTGTGTAAGATAAGTAGATAAGTGTAGGAAAGGATAAAGTTGGGCATGTTTAGGATAAAGTTAAGGTAGGTTAGGATAAGTGCCATGGTATGATATGGTTTGGGTAAGATAGTATCAGTTAGAGTAGGACAGAGCAGAGGTAGGATAGGATAAAGTGGTGGTTTGATAGTGTCAGGGATAGAATAAGATAAGGTAGGGGTGGAAAATGATAGGTAGGGGTGGAAAATGATTGATAGGTAGGGGTGGAAAATGATAGGTAGGGGTGGAAAATGATAGGTAGGGGTGGAAAATGATAGGTAGGGGTGGAAAATGATACGTTTGGGCGTGATAGGAAAGGTTGGAATAGGACAGGAAAAGAACAAGATAGGATATGTTAAGGTAATCCTAGGATAGGATTATATATGACAAGTTAGAGGTAGGAAAGGATAAGACAAGCCTTAGATAGGATAAGAAAGGAGTAAGATAGGAAAAGGAAGGGTAAAATAGGATAAAAAGCTATGGATAGAATAAAGAAGGGTTAGGATAGCATAAGGATGGGCTATGATAGGCTAAGGAATAGAATAATGAACCTAAGGATATGATAAGGCAGAACTAGGATAGGATATGACAGGGATAGACTGGGGTAGTGTAATCGTAAGTCAGTAGTGGAGTAGTGTAAGGTGAAAAGTCTCAAATTCATGTTTTTATTTCTAGACTTATTTAAAGTATGTATAACAGAGATGTACCTCAGAGATATGAATATTTTCTAGTTAAGTTGTGGAGCTTATATGCAGGATAAATTTAGGACAAAATCTGGGGCCTCCCAAATTTGATTTGTAATCAAACCAATAAATAGTATAAAAATTTAATCCTTTTGCTTCCTATTTCCATTTGGATAAAAAAAAATTCAGTGAATCCCCCCAAATTTTAAACATGAATTATCACCCTTGACCATTCAAGTCAATTAATGGGGAAACAATAAAATGGGACATGGTAGTGTAATTTGACAAAAAGTCTTGCTTAAAAGATCCTTGAATCAATAAATTTCAGCACAATTAAGTAGTTGATAGCTATAAATGCCAGATGTTAAAGACAATTTATTTAATTCCTTAAAAATGTTACATGCATCAATTTTAGATGTGATATTTGCATATTATTTCTAATGATATTATATATTGATCATTGCTATAGTTTACAAGTGTTATTCTATAATTGGCCTTTTGAAGTGTGTACGTGTCATCAATGTCAATGTATCTGCTTCAGTTTGTCAGAGTCAGAGGATTTGAATCATGATTGAAAATCGTGAACATAAATTATGTTAAGAAATGAACTTTGAGAGATGTATACAAATAAGTGAACAGTTAAATTTTTAGAGGTATGAAACAATGTTACGTTGTGTGAATCAAAAAGCATTATTATTATTCTTCACATATAAAGTTTGACAGTACTGTCCTTCTTTATGACTTTAATTTAGTTAATTTATAAATTATGAATATTTAGTTAATTTATAAATGAATTGTTTGATTTAATCTTTAAAAAATTAATAGTCTCCAACATAAAATTACAGTTAGTTAACCACAGTACAAAATTTTAACATGTAAACAAATCATGGATTCAAAATCTCTGGCATGTGTCAGGTTAACAAAGCATACGCTATCTTATTACGACTTTTCACTGAACTCAAGGGAAAACAACTGCAATCAGACTTTCTGGAACTTCACAATTAAATTTACAAATAATGAGATACAAATAAATTCCCCCCCCCCCCAAGCCCAAAGCCATCACCATTTCTTCATCAATTAATTAAGCCTCAACTTACAGCTGTCTAGTACTTCAATTTCCGCTGTCAGAGCTGTGGAAATGGAGGGAGAGATAGAACGAAAGAGCTAGAGAGTAAAATTAAATAAATTTCAAAATGTCCGATTACTGCAATAAACAAAATGTTTGTGTTCAAATTTAGTATTGATTGGGGGGGGGGGGAAGTTGTACCTGTACCACAGGGCAGTCCGGTTATTGTAAGTGAGTGTAAGATATATACTTTTTAAAGACATAAGTCCAATAATTATTACATTACATGATCTTAAAAGTAGCCAACACTAGATTTTTAATTTTAGATTTAAATAATATGTTGATTAAAAAAAAATTGCATGATAACAATATTTTGATTTCATTTCAATAAAATGTTATGAAATTAAAAATGCACTGGTCCATTGGTATTTTTATAGCTTCAGATTTTAAAAAAAAAAAAAGCGAATATTAATTGTTTAAAATTAAAAAGTAATGTTTTTCAATTCAGATAGATCAAATTGAAATAAATAATATATAAGAGCCAACATCAGGAACATTTATATTTCATCAGAGGAAAAGGTTTAATCAATTTATCAAATACGATAGACTAACAACATGAGGTCTAATTATTAGCAAGCTGAGAAAATAACAGTACAAGAATATGCTCTGTGTATTGTTCGATACTATAAAATCTTTCTTTTTTTTCTTCTTTACATTGAGAGCCAACAGTTTTTATTTCTTTTTGATTATTATATGTTTGTCTCAAAATGGAGTGTTAAATTTTAAAATACCTGTGGTCTTAGAAAAATCATATAAGCATAAGTAAATCATACAAATTAAAAAATTTAAATTAAAAATTCTTTATATTTTAAAAGCCATATCATTTATCTAATAAATGTATCTGTTCAAAGAATAATTTTAATACTATACTTTTTGGCCAATTAGCCTTAAGTTTTCAAACAATGGGATAAAAGCATTTGAAAGTTTAGCAATTTTTAGCGGAGACAGAAAATCAAAATCAATTGTAATTTTTACATCTTTTTTGACTGAAGCTGAAGCTATAACTATTTTCCATTTAGCACAAGGAAAAAACAAAAAGAATTATAATTGAATGAAGGAGCTTAATTTTAAATCCTGGTGTGCACATATTTAAAATTTTTCTGATTTAGATACACTCAAATTACTTTTAAGGTTTTAAAAATTAAATAATTATATTTTCTTTCAATAAAAAATCTATTTACTTTTTAAATTTTAAATAAGAAGCCTTCTGTCTATCAATTGTTATTTAAAAATTAGAATTTTTTTAAAGCTAAAGCTTTAAACTCAAAAGTAGACAAATACTGAAAGAAATGAAAGCAGACTTAAACACTTTATTTTAAAATAATTTTGAGATAATAATATGATAATACACTCAACCATTATAAATATTTTTATTTCTCTTTCAATATAAAATTATTTCACTTAACTTAGTTGTATTCCATTTAAGCTACTACTAGATCTAATAGCATTTGTTACTTCTAGTAAATGGATGAGGTTTAAGAATGTGAGATAACTAAAAATAAATAAGTTAAAAAAAAAATATACAGGAAGGGCAGAGACAAGGACATATGGAGGAGATATAAAGTTTCAACAGTGATGGCAAAGTTAACCTCTAAGTGGATATATTTTCCAACTCTTAATGTTATAATTGTAGATCAATTGTAGCCTCATTTAAATCTCATTAAAACTTATAAGTTTAAAATAATAAAAAAAGCATAATTAATAGCATGGCTCGCTACAAGATTTGAGTTGAGGACATATATTGTCTATTATAATTGTGTAAACATTATGTGCAAGTGTAAGATTAAAATGTACAGTTCACTTTGACATGGTACAAGAACAAAAGTCAAACTAATATATTTGACATGGATTTTTAATATTGTTTGAAAAAAAAGTTAGCCTCAAATAAATAAATATAAATTTACAAATCAATTTTGTATCTTTTAGTCTAAAACTTAAATTCTTTTTATTAAAGTTGCATAGAATTTTAATGATTAAATGTGTATAACGTTTATGAATCATTGATTTCTCTTCTCTCTTCTTTTTTATTTTGATTCATTATAACCTAGTTGTTATAGTAATGTTTTTACAGTCTGAATAATCATTCTATTCCTTGATGTTAACTAACTCAATGAAATATGCATAGAGATTATAAAAGATAAACTGCTGTTTGATATCATTTTTAACCTTAATATAATTCAATATGCTAAAGATCTATCAATTTTTCAAGTAGCCTAAAGCATCAGTTTAATCCAGGAGCTCACTCTTCTAGCAGTCAAAAAAACAAACATTGGGGTAAAGCATGGTAGAAGCAGATAGGACATGCCAGAGATATTGAACCATACTTTCCTTTTGAAATACCTGAGCTGGCCCCTATGGCATTGCCTAAGAAGGCCTGAAGCACTGCCACCTCTCTTGAGCTCCCATACTCCCTGGCACAGTTGTACAGACTCTGGTAGAAATCTTTGGCCTCTTTCATAAAACATTTCATGATGAGAGCATTACTAGAGACAGCAATCTGCAGGAACAATTTGAGAGCAAAGTTATGAGTGGATTCATTTTGACTGACTTGGCTATTTTGACTGACTTGGCTATTTTGACTGACTTGGCTATTTTGACTGACTTGGCTATTTTGACTTAGTTATGAAAGCTGAAGGTATTTTTTAAATTAATTTTGACTATCTTAGTTATTATTACAGTCTTTTAACTAACTTAGCTGTTATGAATTAGTTATAAAGATTAACTTGTAATTAGTCACTTAGTTAAAATGTGACTTACTTTAGACCGGTTTATCCATTGTGAAATAGTTTTGACTAAATAACGTTTGTGACTTATTTTTGACAGACTTAGATATAATGACAGACTTAGATATAATGACTGACTTAGTTATAATGACAGATTTAGATATAATGACTGACTTATTTAGGGTCCCCAACTTAGTTATGAAGATTTTCTCAGTTATGATCAAATAATAATTTTTTTTTTTTAAATGTACATATCGCTGTACCCCAGTAAGGAACTGGGCTCACAGCGCTTTACATAAAGATAATAACATACATATAAGTTTTAAATAAACATTCATATCCTAACAACCACATATACTTTCAATATGACTCAATATTCAGGTCACATTATCACAGTAATTTAATGTGATTGCAACTTATGAATGAAGGCAATTATCATGGTGCGAGCACAACTGGGGATGTCAAGAATGCTCTCACCTGTACAAATGCTCCATATGTGTTTCCGTTGCACTGCAGCGCCCTCTCTATCAAGTATTTGACATTGGGCCACTCCAGGATCAGACCGCTGTAGACGAGACCTTTCCTGCCCTGCTGCCTCATGCTAGCCTCAGTGTTCATCAGGAGGCGGCACAGGAAGTTGGTGTACCTGAGAACGGGGTAAAAAAAAGTATTGTGAGGCGGGGTTATGCGAATATGTTATATGGGGTGTGCTGTAATGGGGGGGACTACATGAGATCGTCTTATTGTGTTCTGTGATGAGTTGGTGATATGGGGTGCTGTCATTTTGTGCTGTCATGGCATGCTTTCATTTGGTGATGTCATGGGGTACTTGTCACGTGAGACATTGGCGATGAAAGGAATGCGGTGGTGTGTCAGGGTCGAATGAAGGCCAATGGCCAGGCAGTATGGTGTTCACGAGAAAAGAGAGACAACACGAGACTTAAACTAGTGTCCTGTTGGAAGTGTGAAGAGTACACGCAATTTTGGAGCTGCAGAGTTAGAAATTAGAAGTGAGAAGTTGAGAGACAGAGATGAAGCTAGTGGAAGTAAAAGGAACATTGTCGCATATTGTAAAATAAGTGTACATATTTCTTATTGCATTATTAAAGAACATTTTTCTTGGATTCTATTAATGAATTGAATTATCGTGTGAAAGGGGATACTGTTAGACAAGCCCACAAAGAAACGCAAATTAGGTCAATCACGAGAAAGTGAGAAAACGGGGCCTCGGCCTGTGACATTAAAAAGGGTATCAGAAGCTGTTACCCTGTGACAATAATGTCATTTGGTGCTGTCAGGGGTTTTATCATTGATTTCCCCAGAGAGGTATGATACAGAAAAAATGACTCTCTTGTAGAGAAACAATTAATGAGGTGATCAAAGAATAAAATGACTGAATTAGAGAAGAAAAATTGCAAAAAGTAAATATCAGACAAATGCGCCTATGGCAGATAAAAACAAAACAGATGTACAAAGAGGAACAAATAAAACAAAAGTGAGAAAGAAACAGAATGGAGTACATGACAGAGAGAAACAAAGAAAACAAAAGTGAGAAAGAAACAGAATGGAGTACATGACAGAGAGAAAACACCAAACAAACCCAAAAGCCAAGATACCATCAAGTCTGAGTAAATGAACTCACTTGTTACACGACTGGTCATACCACTGACCACGCAGCACCAACCTCCCATCGTTGACAGCCGTCTGACAGTAGTAGATGACCAGGGGGTGAATGACAAGACGTTTTGTGACGCTGACCTCTCTGATGACGAAATTCTCCTTCAGGTACTGAATGGTCCTTGTCCACTCCAGGAGGTCGTGCTCGGAACTCACATACTCCAGGTGAGCTGTGATGGCGAGATGGACGAGGAGTCATTGGATTGTCATGACAAGTTAGGTACTATAATACAGTCATTGTGTCAGGCAGTTTTGAAACATAAGTCAAGGTAATAAAAAACGTTAGGTACTTTAATACAGTCATTGCGTCAGGCAGTTTTGAAACCTAAGTCAAGGTAATCAAAAAAGTTAGGTTCTATAATACAATAATTGTATCAGGCAGTTTTCAAACCTAAGTCAAGGTAATCGCTAAAAAATGTTTAACATCCAAATCAATTTAATAACTTTAATGTTCGAAGACTTGCTAATCATTTAATTTTTCAAGACACAATTCAAGACAGTTCAAGACATAACGACATCATTCCATGATTCATTAGCCTTGTGGGACGTAAGTCTTGAACTGTGTTTTGAATTGTTTTCTTTAGTCGTCCAGGCTGGTATAACAAATAAGCTTGTAAATAAGCTGCAAGAAATGGTAGCCAAGGATTGGGAAAGTGGGATTTTAGCCGGTAGCATTTAGCAGGATGGGGAAACAAGATGGCTGGTGGTAGCCAGAATAAAGTGGTGGGTGGTAGTCCTGATTTGCAGCTGGAGTGGTAGCAATGATGTGATGTTGGTGTGCTACCTTGGAGACTCTAGCTGGTAGCCAATAGATGAAATCAGAGTGTGATTAAATTTTAAAATATATTTAAAGACTCAACAATTCGAGTACATTAAAAAAAAAAAAAAAACAACAACACACACCTATAAAAGCTGATGATATACCTTTCCCATGTGTAAACGTTTTGACAAATGCCGTCATAAGGACACATTTCAACGATATTTAAATAAAGTAAATTTACATACTTATATTATCAACATAAAGTCACGTGGCCACAGGAAACGGAATGGTTACAACATTAACTTTTAACGTAACATGATGATCAGCTTTCCTATATAAAAAAAAATCCTCTTAGTTTTCCACAAGGACCAATAAGAGTATTTCTCTTTTGTTTTAAGACGCTAAACAGCTGCATAATCTCTATGTAAACAGTGAAACGACATACAGTGCAATGACATACAGTGCAATGATATACAGTGCAATGATATACAGTGCAATGATATACAGTGCAATGATATACAGTGCAATGATATACAGTGCAATGACATACAGTGCAATGATATACAGTGCAATGATATACAGTGCAATGATATACAGTGCAATGATATACAGTGGAATGATATACAGTGCAATGATATATAGTTCAATGATATACAGTGCAATGGCATACACACACACATAAGTTTTACAGTGTACACAGGGCTGTAATGTTATTTGTATGTAGTTTTGTCAGATGGTTTTCACCAATGTATGCATCACAAATCAAAACACATGATTCTTGTGAGATACAACAAGTGTCCTAGGTGCGTTAATTGTTAATTTTGCTTTATGTGTCAAATCTGGGCTTTGTTAACATATTAAAATAGTTGTGTGGTTCTAGAACAAGTGTGCTGTGTGGTACTAGTGGGGGGGGGGGTTAATTGGATCTTGTCAAATAACTTCAAGTAGTAGACTGGAAGTTTGTGAACTGCCATCGTTATAGTTTGTATGGGGGGAGGTGTGAATGGGGCGGGGAGGGAAGATCTGACACAAAGAACTGTTCTCCCAACGCCTGACTGTTGACTTGTTTGAAGANGGAGGGTGTGAATGGGGGGAGGGTTTGAATGGGGGGTATTGCTGGGATCTAGATTGTTTTATATTGTCATCTCTTGTTCAAAGGAATCTTCAAGAATTTCAGAAAAGATTCCAAAATTTAAGCATCTTTTTAATAACCCCGAAAAACTTCTTAAAATTTATAAACATTAAAAAATAATGTCAACCAACGAACTAAGCACATCAACAGATAACATGAAGACATAGAAATGAAGGCACCCCATGAAGAACACACAAAAACCCATGAGATGGCAATGTCCCACTTGATCCACAATGTCTCACCTTTCTCAAATGAGCTGTCGACAGAATGACAAAAGTGAACGATTGACAAGAGAATTGACTGTGGTATCCACTCGGCCACCTCCTTCACCCTGCTGCCGAACACCTCTAGCAAGAACCTCACGTCTCTGTTGATTTTTTTCTCCAGCAATTCCGCGGGGATCCTGTACTCCTCCCTGGCGATGAACTTCTCAGCCAGAAACCGCACGGCCTCCGGGAGACATAAAGTCTTGATGCAGACGTGGGCGTAGCTGAGGACCTCGACCCCCGGGGCGTAGAACTGTAGGATAGACACCACGTCCCAGATGTCGGTCAGCACGCCGATGTCGACGGTGGACATGACGTTGGTCATCCGGGGGAACGTCCTGTAGCTGGTGAAGATGACCGTGACCTTGATGAACAAGGACAGGTTGTGGAGCAGCTGGGACAGGAAGTCCAGGAAGAAGTGGCCGCCGTCAGACGACCGGAAGGCCTCGCATTTGTGGAACACGACGACGTGGTGGCACTTGCTGAACGCCGACAGGACCGCCTGGAAGATGCTGACCAGGTAGTCGCTGTCCATGACGCCGGTGCAGACGTCACCGGGGCGGAGTTTGTTGATGACCGCGGTGGACAGGTCAGTGAAGGTGCGGAGTCCCTTACAGTCGAAGTGGTGCTGGAGGACGCCGCTGTCACTGCTGCTGCTGGTGGTGGTGGATGACACGGAGCTGTCGGTCAGCTCAGCGATGACCTGGATGGGAGACAATTACAGTTTATTAACAACTGTCATAGGTAAGAAAGATTGAAGACTTATATCAACAGTTTATTATCAACAATCACAAGGAATAAAGATGAAAGATTTATAAACAGTTTATTATCAACAGTCACAATGAAGAAATATTAAAATCAACAGTTTATTATCAAAAAATCACAAGGAAGAAAGATTTATATAAACAATTTATTATAAAAAATTACAAGGAAGAAAAATAAATGATTTATTATGTGAAGAAATGAAATGATTACCGGGACACCCCCCCTCTCATGGTCAAATTTCTCACCTGCCTAAAGTAGATTAGCCAATAAAATTTTGAAAAGGACTCACCTGTGTCACTGAGGTATATTTTCCTACAACAATTTGATTCACCAGTTTAACTATGGAAGATTTACCTACAACAATTTGACTCACCTGTTTAACAAAGGTAGATTAACCGACAACAATTTGACTCACCTGTTTAACAAAGGTAGATTTACCTACAACAATTTGACTCACCTGTTTAACCAAGGTAGATTTACATGCAACAATTTGACTCACCTGTTTAACCAAGAAAGATTTACCTACAACAATTTGACTCACCTGTTTAAGCAAGTTAGATTGACCTACAACAATTTGGCTCACCTGTTTAACCAAGGTAGATTTACCTACAACACTTTGACTCACCTGTTTAACCAAGGTAGATGTACTTACAACATTTAGACTCACCTGTTTAACCAGGGTATATTTGCTTACAACAATTTGATTCACCTGTTTAACCAAGGTAGATTTACCTACAACTATTTGACTCACCTGTTTAACCAAGGTAGATTTACCTACAACAATTTGACTCACCTGTTTCACCAAGGTAGATTTCCCCGCCATTGGTGGCCCGCACACCTGTATGATAGGTGTGTTGTGAATAAGGGACCTGATTCGGTCCTTCTCCTTCTGTCTCACGTTGGCCCACGCATGCCTCTGTCTCCTGTCGGCGCCGCCTGTGAACTGCCCAACGTGGTTGGGATTTGAACCCGCAGCCCCTAGGTCACCTAGGTTGAAGTCGGTCCTCAGCATCATGATAGGGCAGTGAAGCGGGGGCGGGAGGGGATAGTGGTAGCAACCCTGGTCCCCGAAGTCGCCGGGAGGAAGTGTTGCCGTGAACACGTGGCTGTTGCGCAGCACGTCCATTTGGCTGTCCGGTGCCGAGCTGCTGGGCGGGCAGCTGCTGAAGGACTTGGGGTAGAAGACGTCGTCGGAGAGGTGGGACACGGAGGTGGTGGACGTTATGATCCTGGGGTTGGACTGGAAACTTGTTCTTTGGTGTTGGTCTTGTTGCGGGGTGGACTGACGGGGTGCGCAGTTCTGAGGGGCGTACGCCCTGGGCATGATCTGAGGGTAGGGTGACTGTCCGACTTGATTTGACGCCTGCGGGTATATTTGTGGGTACGGGGCGCATTCCCGAAGATCTGACAGAAATGCCCCATGATATAGTTGCTGGTATTCATGGGGGCCTTGGTTCGGTGCCCTGGGGTGATATTGTTGGTACTGTCCCAAGGTTCCATCACCTTGATGCGGTGCCAATAGATGACGCCCTAGATAAGCCTGTGGTTGTGATAGATCATGGGGCCGTGGCTGCCGAGATGACGGGGTCTGAGTGTAACCTGCAGTGGCGCTGGGGCACCATGGGTAGGGCGGGGGCTGGTTGACATCATCACTCAGAGGCGGCGGCAAGAGATCCGCCATGGGCGCAACACCACGGTGGATCGTTGGTCTGTCAAAGTTCATTCTCTCATCTCCCATGCGGCAGATCAAATGCCAAGGCCATAGCTCGGGTCAAGGACTTTGTCCAGGGCAACTGCATGTGTCATGGACAATACAGTGTGTCGAGGACACATCAGGTGTCAAACTCTAACAAGGATAACGCCATGTGTCAACGTCCAGACAATTTGATCTAGGTACCGTGTGTACGTAGCCAAAATCTGAAAGAAAGAAGAAAAAAAAACCTTTTTGTTTCTGTTGAGATAGTTCCAATGAATCGAAAGGGCCCATTTACCTCGGGTGTAGACCAAAGGTGAAGGAATCCTCATAAACAAATGTCGAAGGGCCCCCCCTTGACTGGGTCTGTAAACCAATGGTCAAGTTACCCCCCCCCCCCAATGAGCTCTGTTCTCTTTACGGTTCGTTGATCCATGCGCAAAATAACAAACTCGTGTGCAAAGTTCCGCAGCCTTAAGGGAACATTGCCAACGGTCACAGCCTCCCTTGACAGGGTATGTAAACCAATGGGTTAGGACCCCTTTGACTGGCTCTGTAAACCAACTGTAAAGGGCCCCAGTCGACGCCAGCCTCAAGGTCTGACTACTCTGAATTAATGAGTAACAGTAACACAGCCGGACATATTTGATGCCATGGAGCTAATGAACTGGTGGAGTCACCGTAAAGGGTTTACCATGACATGGTCCATGTTAACAAGTAATGTTTTGATGAATAGGGCAAACATTGGCCTACAAAGACTTTGGGGCGCTCCGGCAATCCACGCCTCTGTATTACCCCCCCCCCCCCCACAACCCAAACCATTCCTGTCTACCTAAACGAAACACCAAGTCACGATCAATGGGTAAGGTATGTGCGAGGTGGCAGTATGTTCCTAGTTTAAATTTGCTAAGGTGCAGTGTGTTGCTGGCCTTTGTGCAGTGTGTTGCTGGCCCTTGTGCAGTGTCATGAGAGGCATTGCCTGTGGGTGAATTCGCCACAAACTACTTGCTGCTATACTTGTTATGGTTTTCTCTGGTCCCCGTGCCATGGCTTAATTGATGAACACGTGTTATGGCCCTATTTGGGGTATATGCGTTAGGACCCTCTTTGAGGTAGATGCGTTATGGCCCACTTTGAGGTAGATGTGTTGCGGCCCACTTTGAGGTAGATGTGTTATGACCCACAAAAAGGTAGATGTGTTATGGTCCACTTTGAGGTAGATGTGTTATGGCCCACAAAAAGGTAGATGTGTTATGGCCCACTTTGAGGTAGATGTGTTATGGCCCACTTTGAGGTAGATGTGTTATGGCCCACTTTGAGGTAGATGTGTGTTATGGCCCACTTTGAGGTAGATGTGTTATGGCCCACTTTGAGGTAGATGTGTTATGGCCCACTAAAAGGTAGATGTGTTATGGCCCACTTAGACTCAGAGGTAGACGTGCTATGGCCCACTTAGAGGTAGATGTGTTATGGCCCACTTTGAGGTAGATGTGTTATGGCCCACTTAGACTTAGAGGTAGACGTGCTATGGCCTACTAAGTAAACCTGCCTCCACCCACTCTTGACTTAATGTTAAATTTCTATACATGTACTATGTTTATGAGACAACTCCAACAAGAGACCATCTATTATTACGTCCATTTCACAGTGAGAGGGAAAACTTTAAGTGATACGCTAAATAGTTGTCTCCCTTGTCCTTATGTGTCATAGTGACGTCATGGGAACCGTGTTTACATCGTTTAAGTATTTGAGTTTAATGAACTCAGATCTCTCTTTAGAAATACGGTGAAATATGACATCCAAAATAACCAAATAACTCAACTTCTAGGACAACATATATATCCATAAAGTTGGGTAATTACCGGCAGGTCAACATCAATAGGAATTAACTTTTTTGTAAAAAAACCCCCTGATGCAATGAGTTACACACGCACGCACGCACACGCACGCACGCACGCACGCGCACGCACGCACGCACACACACACACGCGCACGCACACACACACAAAGTGAAAAAGTTCACGCAAATGTAACGCAAACGTTACTTGATTTTGATTTTTTAAAAATATGCATTTAAATTAAATGAGATTCTTAATTTCATGTATTTTAAAAAAAAAAAAAAGCCTGCTTACACTTAAAGTTACATGTAGATCTTGACAGTTCATCCAATCATACAGTTCCACCCTCCCTATATTTGTAGTGAACAAAATGAGGGGTAGGACTGCAATCAGGCTATTATACAAAATTCAATGGAAAAGATGTCTTTTCCATTATATTTGTAGTGGCACATTAATATCGCCATGTCAGGAAACGCTTACCTGAGACTTATCACTTAACTGTAACGTTGACACGTGACATGGCTGGACTGGATCTATTGAGAATATGTACTACACACACTTTAAAATTAATTTAGTCACCAACACTAACACAAAATAATAAACAATAATCCTGTATCCGTCCCCTCCCCGCACAATTCTTGTCCACACTCCTGATCTGGATCTACTGTCCTAGCCGTGACTGTGATTGTGACTGGTATTCACTGGCAGCGGCTACTGAACACTTCTATAGCCCCACTGTGTAAGTGTAGGTGTAAGTGTAAGTGTAAGGCTGCCAGAGTGGTGAAGGGCCAAACGCAAAACGTTGTACCGGAAAATTGAATCACGACATTCTAGGTTTTCCCGATAGCTAAATTTAGAACACTCGTTCCAGTGTTTAAAAACAACTCACTGAAAGAAAGGGGGTTGGGTTAATTCTAAAAATATTATTTTACAGCAAACGTCTACCAAACACAAAAGAGAAAAAATTAAAAGGACATAAACATTATAAATGAAAAGAAAGCGAAGAATTAGCATGCTGCATATACATGTATTTTACATTATACAAGCATCTTTACTCATAAATGTAAATCTTAGTATTCTTAGTTTTTAAAGTTGCTTTTTCTGTGGTCCGGTAACATTTACGTAGGTTTTGTAGATTACAAGCATAGAAGTGGTCTCACACATCGACATAGTCTCTTAGTCTAGTAACGTCTCGTTGAGTCTCATAGGCCTCTTGCCTCTTAGGTGTCGTCCTTGACGCTATGTTGGACCATTATGGACCCCCCCCCCCCCCCGGTCAAAATTCTCGGGAACCCCCAAAGAATTTCATACTTTCGAATTTTGTTTCATTAACAGGTAATTACAATATTAAATGTAATACTTAAAATACACTTCACTATTAAACTGTTTTAAAATATAAAATTTCCACTTAAAAGTAGGGATGTACAGTATATTCAAAATTTTGAAATCCGACCGGAGACAGATTTATGAAGTCGGATTCAACTTTTTTTTTTAAAAACGGCCGAATTCCGAATTTTTTCGGAGCCATCATGCTTATATATAAATTAGGGCTGTACCGGCCAGCCGGATTTATGAAGTGAAATCCTGCCGGATTCCAGATTAGCCGGAGCTGGAGCCGAAATCAGGTACACACCCCGAATTAAAAGAACTATCAGATTATTAAAATGACTTTATTAGTAGAATAGTTAATTGTCAATAGTTGTCACAGTTACTCAATGAAACAATAACTTAAGCTAGATCGAATTTGAAAACAAAAATTTCAGAAATTTGACTTGACAATTATACAATACACATGAGCCATCTGCTATCTTTTCATTTACAATGGTGAGGTCAAGTTTTGGATAATCTTCCGATTCTGCAATCGATTGACAAGGGATAAGAAGTAGATTACCAAAACTTGACCTCACCCAGTGATTAATGAAATAATAAAAAGGAAACAAAACAATTTGACTAAAAAAAGACTAGACAAATTATGAGACCAACTCATGTGCTGTATTGAATCTGTTTATTATGGTCCTTTGAATTATGTTTAAATCAAAAATGTTCACTGGACATCATCTTACCATGGTGATTGGAAGTGTTCATCCATAGTTACGACTGGCATCAATCTTTAACCACAATCGTTTCCAAAAAGGAAAATTGCAGACAGATCCACTCGTCCTCATCTAGGCACCAAACAGTATCTGAATGTTCATTTTCTAGTCTGGCATTAGCTGCAATGGGTTCTCTTTGCCTTATAATAACAGCGATTCTCAAAGGACGGATGCGTTTTATCTGAGTTGATTCTTGAATAGTTTGGGGTGAACATTCTACTGAGCCCGAGCTCTGTGTTGTCCTGCATGTTTCTTCAACATTGTTTGTGAGGCAAAATATAAGTGACATACTTTGCAAATTCGATCAAGTAATAAGCTGCAAAGATGGACAATAAAGATCATATGTTAGTACTTTGAAAACTCCTGTTGATATCGGCATAATGTCGTAAAATTTGAGAGTTTGTGCCACAAACAAGGAAGGAAATTTAATATAATTTATGTTTATGAGAATATGCATCATCTCTTTCTGAAGCTCCATCAGTTGTTTCTTGTTTGGTTGTTTGCTTGTTTGGTTGTTTGCTTGTTTGGTTGATTGAGATAAGGGAAGGAAATAACCTCAAAGGTAAGACGTTCAAATATGAGCTTCGTACTTTGTAGTAACATTTTATGTCCTGATATTTCACAATTTGAATGAAATAGCGCCTGGTGCGAACATGATTGTTAAACCATTCCTGATCCTTTATATCAGTCCTGCTGCATCCAATTCAGATTTATGAACACATTCAGGAGATACACATTTCAAGCTTTATTGACATAAAACTAATTCAAATGTTTTACAAAATTAATTTTAAAAATATTTTTAAAATTTAAAAATGAATTAGAAAAAAAAATCACATAGCCGGACCGCACTTCCCCTGTCACACTTTCTTTTACCCCCCCCCCCCCCCCCCCCCTGGAGCGTGACTTAATTTAAGGACGGCCCCATAGTCTAGTAACGTCTGGAAGTCTAGTAACGTCTCGTTAAGTCTCGTAGTCTAGTAATGTCTCGTTAAGTCTCGTAGTCTAGTAACGTCTCGTTAAGTCTCGTAGTCTAGTAACGTCTCGTTAAGTCTCGTAGTCTAGTAACGTCTCGTTAAGTCTTATAGTCTAGTAACGTCTCGTTAAGTCTCGTAGCCTAGTAACGACTCGTAGTCTAGTAACGTCTCGTAGTCTAGTAACGTCTCGTGAAGTCTCGTAGTCTAGTAACGTCTCGTAGCCTAGTAACGTCTCGTTAAGTCTCGTAGCCCAGTAACGACTCTTTAACACTCGTATGCTAGTAATAACGTCTATTTAAGTCTCGTTGTCTATTTACGTCTCGTAGCCTAGTAACGTATCGTAGCCAAGTAACGTATCGTTTAGCGTTGTAATGTCTCGTCAAGCCGATTTAGTCTGCAAGGCTACATCTTAATCTTAGTTGGTAACGAGCTGAGATCGCACCGTGTGACACCATCAAAACGGGAGATACCATCACAAGGGGTGACACCATCAAAACGGGAGATACCATCACAAGGGGTGACACCATCAAAACGGGAGATACCATCACAAGGGGTTATACCAAAATATAAAATTCTGTATGTTCCAGTTCTCTTCTAATTATAATATTACAATATAAACCATGTAACTTGCAAAAGTACTATTACTAGTAATATTAATATTGTAACATTGGATCATTAGCTTACTAATCGCATAACATAAGTAGCCTTTCTGTATTGAATTTTAAAAGTATTTTAATAAAATGATTTACTTTATTTAGACCACTTTAACTCTTCATTGAAAAGGTCATTTTAAAAAGGTAAAAAATAAATAATTGAGGGTTTAGAAAAACCCCAATATAAACAATAGCAACGGCGGCCATGTTGCCTCTTGACAATGCGTCACAGACAGAAACAATCCAAAGGAAAATCCCAGACTATTTTTAAGCTACATACCAGTGTGTATAAAAATAGAGGGGACATGTGGTGAACGGGGGGGGGGGGGGGATACACAATACAATTAAGGGGCTTGCAGCATTGCACATTTACTGAAGTGTTGGATGTGAAGGTTACACGTCTGTCTAACAGACGAGCTTTCCCCCAAGGTAATAGAAAGGAGTTGTAACACGATAATCTATTGGACGACCGATTTTAGGCAAAAACAGATAACTGATATATTTAAGACTCCTTTTTTTTAAAATTTAAATCGCGACGATTCTGTTTAACTTACCTTGAATTTCAAACAGGAGCTGTTACTTCGGTCCAGGGGCCGGATTTAGACTTGATGGGGCCCTAAACTATTTGAGATACGGGGGCCCTAAGCTATTTGAGATATGGGGGCCCTCAGCTATTTGAGATAAGGGGGCCCTAAGCTATTTGAGATATGGGGGACCATTTGAAGTCCAGATTTTCTATGTCAGTGACAAATATGAATTTTAAAAAAATCCGGGTAGGGGGCCTAAGCTATAGCTTGTTTAGCAAATAGGTAAATCCAGCACTGCTTTTGAGAGGCGAAAAACATTATCTATGTACTGTAAAAACAAAAAAATCTTCACAGTAACGACATTATTTCTGTACAAGCTTTTGATTTTAGGAAAGGGGGGGGGGGTTTCGTAAATTACAAAGGCTCAAACATTGCACACGAAATTCTTTTAATTCTGTCACACCCTTTTTGGTTCAATAGCTATTAAATCGATTTCACATATGTACAATTAATAAATAAATTGGAGGGTTTTCCCGAACAACTAATAAGGTAATCGAATTCGTTTGTAACTGTCTTTCAGCTAAATCCCCCATGACGAGTACTTCGATCTAATCGATTACCTGCACGTCTAAGGGATGCTGGCAATGAGTACGAGTTTGGAGCCTAGCCAATGACGTCATTTCCTATAGAACTCAAATTTCCCGTAAAAATCGCTTCCTGGAAAAATACTCTCCAATTTAAAAGGATTTCCCTTTAAAATAATAATGATAAAAAAAATCAAACTTTAACCTAAACCTAATTCAGGTGTTAAAATATAGCGTTTATTGCATTGTGTCAGTTGGGACTGTGTGTGGGGGAGCGTGTGGATTGGGGTAGGTAATGGGAGTGTGTGGATAGGGATGTGAGATGGGGAGAGGGTGGATTGGGGTAGGTAATGGGAGTGTGTGGAGGGATGTGAGATGGGGAGAGGGTGGATTGGGGTAGGTAATGGGAGTGTGTGGATAGGGATGTGAGATGGGGTGAGGGTGACTTGGGTAGGTAATGGGAATGTGTGGATAGGGATGGGAGATGGGGAGAGGGTGGATTGGGGTAGGTAATGGGAGTGTGTGGATAGGGATGGGAGATGGGGAGAATGTGGATTGGGGTAGGTAATGGGAGTGTGTGAATAGGGATGTGAGATGGGGAGAGTGTGGATTGGGGTGTGAGATGGGGAGAGGGTGGATAGGGATGTGAGATGGGGAGAGTGTGGATTGGGGTGTGAGATGGGGAGAGTGTGGATAGGCATGTAAGATGGGGAGAGTGTGGATTGGGGTAGGTAATGGGAGTGTGTGGATAGGGATGTGAGATGGGGAGAGTGTGGATTGGGGTGTGAGATGGGGAGAGGGTGGATTGGGTTGTGAGATGGGGAGAGGGTGGATTGGGTTGTGAGATGGGGAGAGTGTGGATAGGGAAGGGAGATGGGGAGAGGGTGTATAGGGATGGGAGATGGGGAGAGTGTGGATTGGGGTAGGTAATGGGAGTGTGTGGATAGGGATGTGAGATGGGGAGAGTGTGGATTGGGGTGTGAGATGGGGAGAGGGTGGAT
>MUZC01000724.1:802940-815927 GCA_002072015.1 Radix auricularia | reverse complement strand
TCATGATGACTGACGGAGGTCAAGATGTCTGATGGAGGTCATGATGACTTATGGAGGTCATGATGATGGAGGTCACCATGTCTGATGGAGGTCAACATGTCTGATGGAGGTCACCATGTCTGATGGAGGTCACCATGTCTGATGGAGGTCATGATGTCTTATGAAGGTCATGATGTCTGATGGAGGTCACCATGTCTGATGGAGGTCATGATGTCTGATGGAGGTCATGATGTCTGATGTAGGTCATGATGTCTAATGGAGATCATGATGTCTGATGAAGGTCATGATGTCTGATGGAGGTCACCATGTCTGATGGAGGTCACCATGTCTGATGGAGGTCATGATGTCTGATGGAGGTCATGATGTCTGATGAAGGTCATGATGTCTGATGAAGGTCATGATGACTGACGGAGGTCAAGATGTCTGATGGAGGTCATGATGACTTATGGAGGTCATGATGTCTGATGGAGGTCATGATGTCTGATGAAGGTCATGATGACTGATGGAGGTCATGATGACTGATGGAGGTCATGATGACTGATGGAGGTCATGATGACTGATGGAGGTCATGATGTCTGATGGAGATCATGATGTCTGATGAAAGTCATGATGTCTAATGAAGGTCATGATGTCTGATGGAGGTCATGATGACTGATGGGGGTCATGATGTCTGATGGAGGTCATGATGTCTGATGAAGGTCATGATGACTGATGGAGGTCATGGTGACTGATGGAGGTCATGATGACTGATGGAGGTCATGATGTCTGATGGAGGTCATGATGACAGATGGAGGTCATGATGTCTGATGGAGGTCATGATGTCAAATGAAGGTCATGATGTCTGATGGAAGTCATGATGTCAAATGAAGGTCATGATGTCTGATGGAGGTCATGATGTCAAATGAAGGTCATGATGTCTGATGGAGGTCATAAAGCCAGGACCACTCTTTTCACTAAGGCTATTATTACACATTTTTGTGGCAGAGCAAATATATTATAAAATTTAAACTAAAAATCACTAACTACCACTAATACCAATTAATTTCTAATTATTATTAGGTCTGCGGAAATTATCCCTTAATTAATCGATTAATCTTTCAAAATTTTAATCAATTAAAATAAATTTGTTAAATTAAAATTCAAGTACATGTAAATAATTCTAATATTTTTGTTCCAATTTATTAATAATTTATATTTTTTAGTACTCACAATCTTTTCCCTCGTATTATTATTATCTACTTAGATGTGCATAGATCTACATAAACTAAATAGTACGTACATCTTTATTTCTTGCATAGCAGAACGAATTTGCTGTGTTAACGTCACACAATTTTGGAGCCATTGAATAATTACCGCGATATAATGAATTGCAAATTAACGATATATAGGCGTATAAAAATATATTTAATCGAAATAAATAGATTAAATTTTCCCCTTTAATCGGACAATTAAAAAAACCCCAGTACAAGCCCTATTTATTTTTAATGATTCAAATGTTAAGAAGTAACACAAATGTACAAAAAATGTATACTCGTATCTCCCTTTGAATGTCACTGTTCTCTCCCTTGAAAAATACTACTTAACTTATATACCTGTAAATTTTTAAAATAAATCATTTAGTAGCTTATAATTATATTGTTATTAGAATACAAACTTTTCCTTACCACAATAATAGCGTTTAATTCTTACGAAACTAACTTTGAATTATTAAAATACCAACTGTCAATTATTGCGGAAATAACTTTTAATTATGACACAACTAAATTTTAATTACTACTAAAGAAAGTATTTTCTCACGTAAAATGGCAACCTAGTCCTCGTCATCTTCGTTAAAGAGACAACAGGCCGAAGAGGAAGGTAATCTTAGAGTTGGTGTTGATGAAAATTGCAACCCCTAACACCTCACTTCGGTTCTGAGAGTCTTATAAGGTCTGTCAGTGATTTGACCCATATCTTACCGTTCCTGGTGCAATGATATCATTATTATTTTCTTAATTCTATCATATCAAGGTATCTGGTTCAACAGAGGCATCATAATAAACGATCTGGTTTAACAGAGGCATCATACTAAGGGTTATGGTTTAACAGAGGCATAATACTAAGGGATCTGGTTTAACTGAGGCATCATACTAAGGGATCTGGTTTTAAAGAGGCATCAGACTAAGGGATATGGTTTAACAGGGGCATCAAACTAAGGGGTCTGGTTTAACACAAGCGTCATATTAAGGTTTGTGGTTTAGCAAAGGCATCATACTAAGGGATATGGTTTAACAGAGACATCATACTAAGGGATCTGGTTTAACAGAGGCATCATACTATCATACTAAAGTTTCTGGTTTAACAGAGACATCATACTAAGGGATCTGGTTTAACAGAGGCATCATGCTAAGGGATATGGTTTAACAGAGGCATCATACTAAGGGATCTGGTTTAACAGAGGCATCATACTAAGGGATCTGGTTTAACAGAGGCATCATACTAAGGTTTGTGGTTTAACAGAGGCATCATACTAAAGGATATGGTTTAACAGAGGCATCATACTAAGGGATCTGGTTTAACAGAGGGGTCATATCAAGGTATCTGGTTTAACAGAGGCATTATACTAAGGGATCTGGTTTAACAGAGACATCATACTAAGGGATCTGGTTTAACAGAGGCATCATACTAAGGGATCTGGTTTAACAGAGGCATCATACTAAGGGATCTGGTTAAACAGAGACATCATACTACGGTTTGTTGTTTAACAGAGGCATCATACTAAAGGATATGGTTTAACAGAGGCATCATACTAAGGGATCTGGTTTAACAGAGGGGTCATATCAAGGTATCTGGTTTAACAGAGACATCATACTAAGGGATCTGGTTTAACAGAGGCATCATACTAAGGGATCTGGTTTAACAGAGGCATCATACTAAGGGATATGGTTTAACAGAGACATCATACTAGGGGATCTGGTTTAACAGAGGCATCATACTAAGGGATCTGGTTTAACAGAGGGGTCATATCAAGGTATCTGGTTTAACAGAGGCATTATACTAAGGGATCTGGTTTAACAGAGGGGTCATACTAAGGGATCTGGTTTAACAGAGGCATCATACTAAGGTGTCTGGTTTAACAGAGGCATCATACTAAGGGATATGGTTTAACAGAGGCATCATACTAAGGTTTGTGGTTTAACAGAGGCATCACACTAAGGGATCTGGTTTAACAGAGGCGTCATACTAAGGTTTGTGGTTTAACAGAGGCATCACACTAAGGGATCTGGTTTAACAGAGGCGTCATATCAAGGTATCTGGTTTAACAGAGACATCATACTAAGGGATCTGGTTTAACAGAGACATCATACTAAGGGATGTGGTTTAACAGAGGCATCATACTAAGGGATCTGGGTTAACAAAGGCATCATACTAAGGGATCTGGTTTAACAGAGGCATCATACTAAGGGATCTGGTTTAACAGAGGCATCATACTAAGGGATGTGGTTTAACAGAGGCATCATACTAAGGGATCTGGGTTAACAAAGGCATCATACTAAGGGATCTGGTTTAACAGAGGCATCATACTAAAGTTTCTGGTTTAACAGAGACTATCATTCTAATGGATCTGGTTTAACAGAGTTCAGAGGCATCATACTAAAGTTTGTGGTTTAACAGAGGCATCATACTAAGAATAACGTATCTGGTTTAACACAGGCGTCATTCTTATGTATCTGGTTTAACACAGGTAGCATAATTTGGTATATGGTTGAACACACATATCATAGTTTGGTACATGGCATTATGATTCGGTAACTGTTTTAACACAGACATACTTTCGAGTATAGTATAGAACAGGAATTATTATTTGATATCTGGACTCTTGTTTAACTTACCTGTGTTGATACGAGGGCTGTGTTCTCATGAATTAGACATGGCTCTAGTAGCCCTTGTACATCGCTGTGCTGGGGGCTTGGTTGACGAGTGTGTACTCCTATTTAGAAAACACTGAATATATTATGCATGGGACTCCAATGTTTAGCACAGTCACAGGTCACAGTATGACAATAACTTACTAGGTTCAAAGACCACACACCGTCTTGTCCATATTTCATACAATTTTCTTTGTTAGGTTTCGACCACACATGGTTAAAGTCCACGGGAAGACGGCCTACCAGAGGTTCACTAGAAAAAATAAAGCAGTTTGGTTGTTTGGACTTAAAGTCATTGAGACACACGTTCTCCACACAGAGGGAATTGAAGAAGTCAAGAGTTTTCGCCAAACCTACATGTGTTGGTTTTGTCAACTCTTCTGCTATTGGTTAAAAACCACCTCCACCCCTCCCACCACCCTCCCCCTTCACGTGTGTCCCAATTTCAATGTTTTTGTCAACACAAATCCGCTTCTTACTTCCTGGTCTCAGACACGATTGTCTTTATTACGAGACGAGAAGACATGTCTGTGTGGTGTGTGTGGCTGCTGCGGCGGTGTGTGTGTGTGTGTGGAGGTGTGTGTGGATCTATGGGTGTTGGTGTGGCCGTTTGTTGTAGAAGGACGTGAATTAAAGTAATAAAGCTCGTAATGTTCAGCCCTGACCCTAGACCAGTGATGGCGAACCTATGCCACGCGCGCCACAGACAGAAAGCGCAGAGCCTCATCAGAAGGCACGCAACTCAACCATTATTTCCATAATCAAACCACTTTGCTGGCACTTCGTGTTCATACTTTGCTATATATAAGTAGGTTTTAATTGAATTTTGGGCACGCGGATCCAGAAAGGTTTCTTATCACTTCCTTAGACTGTCTTACAACATCAGACAGACTTTCACTTACGGAGACATTGATCTTCATTGTCTCTAGCGGGACGGTAGAAATTTGTGTTATGGTTTACAGCAGGGGTCAACAAACTTTTCAACCGGAGGGCTGCATTAACTGTCAAACAGCAGTTTGAGGGCCGACAACAGTGTTGTGGTAAACTACAGGTAAAAATAGTATCTTTTCTAAAAAGATTAAACGGTCTTCAGGGGCCGGATGAGAGGGCCTCGCGAGCCGCATCTGGCCCGCGGGCCGTAGTTTGCAGATACCTGGTTTACAGGATAGTAAGGATAGAAGACGGGGTATGAAAGGATTTTAGAGGGGATAGAGGACATATAAGCCTTAGTTAAAGTCTATGGGATAGCGGTCAAAGGTTATCCTGTATGTATTTCGTCTGGTGTATTGGGCAGTGGCAGGTGGTAGCCGTACGGTGGTAGCTGATAGCCTTGATGGGGCAACTGGTAGCCGTGATGGGGCAGCTGATAGCCTTGATGGGGCAGCTGGTAGCCGTGATGAGGCAGCTGGTAGCCTTGATGAGGCAGCTGGTATCCGTGAGGAGGCAGTGGTAGCCATGATGAGGCAGGTAGTAGCCGTGATGGAGCAGCTGGTATCCGTGAGGAGGCAGTGGTATCCGTGAGGAGGCAGTGGTAGCCGTGATGAGGCAGCTGGTAGCCGTGATGGGGCAAATGGTAGCCGTGATGTAAGAGCTTAACACTTTTAGCTTATAGCAATGATAGGATGGTAGCTGAGATTATAGCTGTAATGGTAGCTGGGATCATAGCTGGGATGGTAGCTGGGAGGGAAATTGGTGTCCGGAATTCGGATTCTAGAATTTCAGATGGTTTGCAAGTTTGGAATAGGAGCTGGGATGGTAGCTGGGAAGGTTGGGAGTAGCTCGTCACCAGGATCGTTAAGCTGGTAGATGAAATATGTTAGCTGGGACTGGGATGGTATTAGTAGTAGGTATGTAGCTTGTAAACGAGATGGTAGAAATGGTAGCCTAGGACATGGAAAGTGGTTATTTAGAAGGTAACTTGAATGAAGTTACTGGGCTGGCATTTGGTAACAGGGATGAAGTAGCACTTGTGTACGTAGCAGTCACTTTGTGGGTAGTTGGAATGGTAGCGACGTTGTCTGATGGCGTGCTACCTTTGTGACTGTGGCTGGAATGGTAGCCACATTGTTGGGGCGTGCTACCTTGGTGAATGTTGCTGGTATGGTAGCCACATTGTTGGGTGTGCGCTGCTTTGGTGACTGTGGCTGGTATGGTAGCCACAATGTTGGGGCGTGCTACCTTGGTGAATGTGGCTGGTATGGTAGCCACATTGCTGGGGGTGTGCTACCTTGGTAAATGTGGCTGGTATGGTAGCCAAATTGATGGGGATGTGCTATCATGGTGACTGTGGCTGGTATGGTAGCCACATTCTTGGGTGTGCGCTACTTTGGTGACTGTGGCTGGTATGGTAGCCACATTGTTGGAGCGTGCTACCTTGGTAAATGTGGCTGGTATGGTAGCCAAATTGATGGGGATGTGCTATCATGGTGACTGTGGCTGGTATGGTAGCCACATTCTTGGGTGTGCGCTACTTTGGTAAATGTGGCTGGTATGGTAGCCACATTGCTGGAGGTGTGCTACCTTGGTGACTGTAGCTGGCAGCCGTTAGACGGGAAGAGCAGTGATATTTTAAAAAAAACAACAACCCAACCCTTTTACATTCCATGACGGACTCAAGGGCAAGTGAAATAGCGTTGGCAAGTTATATTAATTAAGCTACCACTAACGAGCAAGGGATTGTGTGACTGAACAATTCATGTAAGTTAAAAATAAATTTAAAATAAAAAAGGTTTTAAATACCAGACGACATAAAGGCAACGTGTTTCACTGTGTCAAAACATTCCATCCTAAGCACACACTTTAAAAGCTTTAAAATGAAATCGACTTAATTTATTATCTACATAAAGTCAAGTGGCCACAGGGAATGGAATATGCAAAAGATCAACTTTTAAATTAACAGTTTTCTCTTTTAGAAAATAATTTGTTAAAAGCCTTTAGTTTTTCATAGAGCGACCAAAATAGAATGCGCACAGACTCATTTCATTTTAATCCATGAAGGTCATAGGTCACGTCAACCATATTTTAATGTATGTGTAAGATTTTGTCAAAATGTTTCAATGCTCAAGTGATTGTTTTAATGGGGCACGGATCAGGCTTTAAAAAGAAAATAATGATTTATGATGAGACCTACGTTACCTATTAAATAAAACAACAGCAATAATACAGTTAGTTTGTGGTCTCTAATTTACTGGTAAAGTGCAGAATTCTGAGAAGTTAAATGTTTTTAGACAAATAAAGAATTTTTTTTAAAAAAAAATGTAATTTACTATAGGAAGTAATATTCGGCACAAAGCTAAATCTGGATTTTTAAATTTCGAAAGCATTTTTAACAGATCTCATTTTTCCGCGAAGGGCACTTTCGTTTTATTGCATTTTCCACTCTACGTGACAGTTTTATTTCCCTTACACCAGTGCTTCTCAAAGTGGTGGTCCGCGGGCCAGCCGCTGCCGGTCTGCAGAAGTTGTAATGAAAATACAGATAAATATATTTTAATATTCTATTAGGATCATTAATACTAAACCTTTAGAATAGTTTCAATTTTCGGCAAAAAAAAAAACACACATAATTTGAAATAAATAAAACAAAATAAATTACGTACATTCCACTACCACATCAGTACAATTTTAAAATCAAAGATTTTATAAGTGGACTAAAATTACAAATAATTAATTAAAACTTATTAGTTCAAGTACTTTCATTTACCATGACTAAAATCTTGGGGTGGGGGCAATGAGGTTTTAAATATTCAGTTCACGCATTCTCTCACTTGTAGATCTCTCTTTTGCCTTCTAAATGATAAATCTTTAATTTTTCTACCTAACACCTATCTTTGTATTGTATTTCTAAATTAGAATGGGATTTTGGAGCACCCGTCCCATGCTTTTTAGCCAAATTAAATCAATGTTCTTGAGTAAGTTTTAATTTATTTTCTCCTTTTAAGTCAGCTTAGAGAATGATAGAGTATAAAGTATATCGATAATTTTATTTCTTTATTTATTATTTATTACTTTTATTATACATAAAAAAATTCATTAAACACAAAATAGCCAAATTGGTTTCAATATATTATGGATTGCCAGTTCTAACCGCGTGGAGGTGAGGCATTTTAGATACAACACAAACAAACAAAAACATATGGACTAACACCAACGCTAGCAAAAATACACTTCACTAGTTCATATTAAGATTAATTTCTTATTCAATATTCTTCACTTACTGAACTCCCCTTGCTGTTAAACATGAGGACTAGGATGTAATCATTGATGGCTGGTGTGAACTCATGTGGCACGTGAATGTGAACAACAGCAGACGGATTCATTTGCTATAAAGAGATAAACTAAAATGCATTAATTTGATTACGGTACATTCGATCGACCTGAAATTTTGATGCAATGCATTGTCATCCAAGATCTATCTGTGGTAAAATTTTGTGATCTCTAGGCTCCATCAGTGATTTAATTTAACGTTGGAAAAGTTGAATTTTTGGGGACAGAATGACAGAAATGAAAGAGTGTTAATAAAAACATGGTAAAATTGTTCACCTATTCCTGATGCAACGGAAAAAAAACCTGCCGGTTCGCCATACTAAAACTTTTGAGGAGCACTTTTCTACAAAAAAAAAAACAAAAACCCAGCAGTTTGTTGTACGTCATTGTTGGTGCTAGACAAACATTGAGTGCTACACATCCTTGAGGTGCTACCCAGCACTATCGTGCTACACAACCTTAGAGAGCTAACAGACAGGTTGCTACCAAACCTCATTGTGCTGCATAAATTTTGGGGTGCTACACAACTTCAGAGTGCTACACAAAACTAATGTGCCACACATACTCACGGTACAATTAAATTATGTGACACTAACAATTCAATTAAAAATTAATGTTTTAATGTAAATTGACATTTATTTTAACACTTATATTTCATCCGTCCCATATAATTTAATTAGAAAAATTTTAATGAATTTAATAAAATAATAATAGTAATATTTACAATAAAATCTAATGTTGAATAAGTGCACATTTGTGTTTTTATGCGCTTAGTTTTTTTTTTTTTTTTGAATGGGAGGTAATACATGTTAATTTCCCAACATGCACTCACAACTTTGACTTCACTCCCTTACACCGTTAAAAAAATTATTTAAATGAGTAACAACTATAATCAAAGCATTTAATTGTTTAAAAAATGTATTTAAAAAATGAACCACAGTAATTCAGACTGCCAATCGTAACAAATCACATTCCAAGAACGAATAAATAATTAGCTTAGTTTTAATACCGGAAAACTGCAAATAATTTCAAGCCAGTTTCGTGGCATGTATTGTCACAGTCGGGAATTAATTAGGTAGATCAGTGTGTTAAATGTTAAAAGGGTTGATGGGTTTTGTGGAGGATAATACTGTTAGGCGTCAGAGAAATCTCTGTAGTTATACTGAATGGAGAGATGGCGGAATGGATGGAGTAATGGAGGGGTGTAGTGTCTTAGGGATGGATGGAGTATTGGAAGGCTGTAGGGAAAGAGAAGTGGATGGAGGAATGGAGGGGTGTAGGGACAGAGGAATGGATGGAGTAATGGAGGGGTGTAGTGATGGAGGAATAGATGGAGTAATGGAGGGGTATAGGGATGGAGGAAAGGAATGGAGGAATAGAGGGGTGTAGGGAGGGAGGGATGGATGGAGCAATGGAGGGATGTAGGGACTTAGGGATTGATGGAGTAATGGAGGGGTATAGGGATGGAGGAAAAGAATGGAGGAATGGAGGGGTGTAGGGAGGGAGGGATGGATGGAGCAATGGAGGGATGTAGGGACTTAGGGATGGATGGAGTAATGGAGGGATGTAGAGATGGAGGAATGGATGGAGGAATAGAGGGATGTAGGGATGGATGGAGTAATGGAGGGGTATAGGGATAAAGGAAAGGAATGGAGGAATGGATGGGTGTAGGGATGGAGGGATGGATGGAGCAATGGAGGGATGTAGGGACTTAGGGATGGATGGAGTAATGGAGGGATGTAGGGATGGAGGAAAGGAATGGAGGAATGGAGGGGTATAGGGAGGGATGGATTGAGTTATGGAGGGGTATAGGGATGGAGGAAAGGAATGGAGGGGTGTAGGGAGGGAGGGATGGATTGAGCAATGGAGGGACGGAGGGATGGATGGAGTAATGGAGGGGTGTAGGGACTTAGGGATGGATGGAGTAATGGAGGGGTTTAGGGATGGAGGAAAGGAATGGAGGAATGGATGAGTGTAGGGAGGGAGGGATGGATGGAGTAATGGAGAGGTGTAGGGAGGGAGGGATGGATGGAGCAATGGAGGGATGTAGGGAAGGAGAAATAGATGGAGTAATGGAGGGGTATAGTGATGGAGGGATGGATGGAGTAATGGAGGGGTGTAGGAATGGAGGAATTGATGGAGTAATGGATGGAGTAATGGAGGGGTGTAGGGACGGAGGGATGTATGGAGGAATGGAGGGATGTAGGGAGGGAGGGATGGATTGAGTTATGGAGGGGTATAGGGATGGAGGAAAGGAATGGAGGAATGGAGGGGTGTAGGGAGGGAGAAATGGATGGAGGAATGGATGGAGTAATGGAGGGGTGTAGGGACGGAGGGATGTATGGAGGAATGGAGGGGTGTAGGGACGGAGGGATGGATGGAGGGGTGTAGGGATGGAGGAATGGATGGAGTAATGGATGGAGTAATGGAGAGGTGTAGTGACTTAAGGATGGATGGAGTAATGGAGGGGTGTAGTGACTTAAGGATGTATGGAGTAATGGAGAGGTGTAGTGACTTAAGGAGGGATGGGGTAATGGAGGGGTGTTGTGACAAAGGAATGGACGGTGGAGGGATGGGGGAAAGGAGAGATGGAGGAATGGAGAGGTGTAGGGACGGAGGGATGGATGGAGGAATGGAGGGGTATAGGGACGGAGGGATGGATGGAGGAATGGAGGTGTGTAGTGACTTAAGGACGGATGGAGTAATGGAGGGGTGTTGTGACGAAGGAATGGACGGATTGAGGGATGGGGGAAAGGAGAGATTGAGGAATTGATGGATGGATGAATGGAGGAATGGAAGGGAAGTGAAAGGGGTGAGATAAAGTCTGAACTGCTTCGTATAACAATCTTCTCTTATCGTTATCATAGGCTAACAGTTTACTTTGCATTATAGTTTGTTATCACCCACGTGACAAGCCTATTGAAGCGATCAAATCTTTTAACATTCTCAATCAGCACATCTGTAGGCAACAGATGGCTGCACAGAATGTTCTCGAATAGCTTCTTATTAAAACTTCTTTGTTAGACTGGATTGTTTTTTGTTTGTCGTTAATTTCATTCCTTTATCATATTATCATTTCGCATTACAACTAGCCAATTAATATTAAAGGATTAAAAAAACCCAACAATTAGTGTCTACAACAAAAACAAAGGAAAACTTAATTAGAGCTGTAATCATGACTTCATTGTTAGATACTTGTAGCCCAACCTTATTGAAAAAATAGATAATATAAAGAGAGTTTTGACACCAAGTTGGGCAGCAGATCACCAACAGCAGAGACCAACAACAGCAGAGACGACCAACAGCAGAGGCGAGCAACAGCAAAGAACAGCACATTCAGTTGGTAAATAAAAAAAATATTCGTAGCGCCTTTTATCATGGCGATATCTCTAGAGACAGTTGCACATCTATTTAACTTGATGATCCCGTGTTTAAAAAAAAAAAAATGATTAATCCTGTAAGGAAAAACATATGACATGATAGATAAGGAAATCATTTTGGGGGATTCTCGAAGTCAACTTTTTGTGAATCTCAGTTCCTTATCTAGTTTACTTTCGACCACTTCTCTGTTTGCATGCTGCATTTCTTTATGATCATGTTACGGATGTGAATATGAAGGTATCACAAGAATCTGGGTAAGATTCATCCATACAAGCAGTGGCTTCGACAGTTATTCTACAATCACTGTTTTTGAATGGTATACAGTATTTAACCTTCAACTTTAGTAGAGGCAAACAATTAGGAATTTTATGTGGAATTTTAAACACAATTTGTAATTTGATATTTTGTAATACTGGAAAAACAACAACAAATCTTATTTTATCTTATTTTAGTATATTTATATATTAGATACATTCATTCTATACAGATGATTAATGCTAGCTGTGGGGGGAAAAAGCATGATGATGTTATTGATCATCTATAGTCCATAGTACCATTGTGCGTCTGTAGTATGACGTCATTGTGCGTCTGTAGTATGACGTCACTGAGCGTCTGTAGTATGACGTCATTGTGCGTCCGTAGTATGACGTCATTCTGCGTCTGTAGTATGACGTCATTGTGCGTCTGTGGTATGACGTCATTGAGCATCTGTAGTATTACGTCAATGTGCGTCTGTAGTATGACGTCATTGAGCGTCTGTAGCGTCATTTGATTACATTAGTCTTGCTTAAAAGAAACTAACTTTTTTTTTCCTTCCTAAAGCTAAAGCTAATATTTTAAAAGTTACCGTTACATTTTTTAATGCGTAACATTTTCTACATTCAAATTTTCCACACCTAACGTTTTTCATCGGTTTATATTTTTCTCAGATAACATTTTCACGAGTGGAAACTCTCAAGAATGAAATTTCTCTTTGTTGCGTTCATGACGTTGGCACTGATTACACCAAGACTTTGTTATACTCAATGTGATAAGATCTGTAGAAGTTCCTACGATCCCTGTATTAATGGTAAGATATATGTATCCACGTCATTATATATATATATATATATACGGGAGTGCTCTGCCTTAAATGCCCTTAAACGTTGTATTACAAAGTTATAATATTAAAATATATCCCTTATTGTTTGTTAAGTATCCCTCTGTGTACGATGATTATAAAATTTAAGGTAGGATTTAAAGTTGTAACATATATATATATATATTTTTTTTTTTCTCCTAAATTTACTATTTAGCATTCAACATATATTTTATATAAATATATCAACTTTATTATATATATAATAGCCCAGTGGTGTTGGTATGTTTGTAACGTAACGCGTAACGCAAGAGATGTACCACAGTCTACAGCAGTTAGTTTAGTTGAAAAATC
>MUZC01000724.1:788157-802588 GCA_002072015.1 Radix auricularia | reverse complement strand
CGCAAAATACAACCCCTATTATTATTATTAAATAAATACTTTGCGTACATTTCATAAAGTTTAATAATTCGTATTTATCAAAAAAGGACAAGTTAGTTGGTCTTTAAAAAAAAGGTTGGCGCCATAGGCGCCCAAAAAACGGGGGCGCCGCAGGCGCCACGGCGCCTGGCACAATCTAGTTCTATAATATTGAGACAATTTTACGTACAATTAAGAGCACTGGGGGAAGTAAACTTAAAATTCAATGAGGTACAAATGTAATTGAAAATCTTTCATAGTAATAAAACTCTTATCATAGAGCAGCCTTAGTAAAGAATGGTATTTGAAATAAAACACATGTGATTTTTCAAACTTTAAAAGAATTTAAAGAAAAAAGGCTAATTTATCCATAAGCAAAACACACACACAAAAAGAAAAAAAAAATATTTAAGAACTCTCCGTACAAAATAACCTAAGACTATCTTCATAAATAGTTTACACATTTATGTAACGTCCCATTTACTGTTAGAATACAATATCTTCAATGTTTCTGTTTTACTAAGGGAAGAAACTCATTGTTTATACCTGTTCTCCGATGAGACATTATATTTTGAAAATTCCATAACACACCTCGTTGTTGTTTTTTTATTCATCGCACCTTTTTTCTATTATTAGGTACTTGATAGATATATTATTATTTTTATTTGTAAAGTTAATTTTAAGGTTCACAATAAAAGTTATTTTGTTTTTAAAAAATATTAAAAACTTAAGAGAAAAAGAGATATACCATTTTAAAGAAGACGAAATGCGTATGAAACTATAGACACAGTGCTGGCTTATTAATTTCAATTGTATATATGGTTTTTATACGGGTTATGTGTACAAGGTCAGGTAGTCTATGATTAAAATATACATATATATATATATATTTTTTTTTTTTTTTAGTCCCATAACCTCTTTTTATCGAGGTCGTAGAGGATTCTAATGTTACCATTAGAATATTCTCGGGCTTAATAGACACTTGCGGCGCCCATCCCTCTCCAGGTCAGCGGAGGACTTTCTAAGCGTTAGTCACTGCACAACATTTTTATAGTGGCTTTTCGTGGGCTTGAACCCACGCCCTTCAGCTTGTGAGACGAGCGCACTATTGACTTCGCTACCCAGCCGCCAAAATATATTAATATAGCAAATATAAGAGAAAACGACATTACTGTATGTTATTTTGATTTAATAATTTGTGTCATATTTTGGTAAATAATGTTAAGGTGTGAGTCCGCACAACTAAATACTTCTGTATGAGAAGTTTGAAACTTAACGACAAGTGACTGAGAGATTAGGCTGTCATTAGTATAGAGAATATACACACGAAAACAATTGAATCACGAACATTAAATTGTTCATAGAAAAGAGGTTCACATAAAACACTCTTTGTTAAAATTTCATACAGTTTTGTATCTAAATATAGACTATATCGGAAATTTTTACCCGAAAAAAAACAACCTACCAAAAAGAAAAAAAAACAAAAAACCTTCTGACATTAAATCAAAATTATTTATTTTAAAATATTTTATCACGTGAAATGTATTCACTTACAGCAGTGCCTCATTTCTATTTAAAATGTAGTTTTAATTCAATGATTAATTTTGACGAACATTGAAACGATATTTACATTCCCACATGTACTAAATAAACACAGTTGACAGTTTCCCCAAATAGCTCTACCATTCTTGTATCACTCACAATGATCTTAAATATGTACGACACTGAATCATAACATAATTTAAAGTAATACAATTTATTTCATAACATTTTCAATGGCTTCACTCATGTTACGATATTAGATTGAAGAGCTACACTAAATGCACATTTAAATGACAGAAAAGATAATTGGAAAGATGCTAGTTTGCAAATACAAAATATGGCTTTTAGGAAAGGGGTCAAAGCTTTTTGACGTATTTTGATTTTGAGGTGGGGGGGGGGGGGGTTGAAAATCGGCCAAATTTGTATGACATCATTTATGGAAAACCCCTAAGTGGATAGATAGATATCGAGATAGGAAGCAATATAGATAGACAAAGACATATAAATATATATTGATTTATGCAGGGACACATCGGGAGATGGGTAGGTAGATAGATTGTTTGATAGGTAGGTTGGTAGGCAGGTAGGTAGATAGATAGATAGATAGATAGATAGCATGTAGATAGATAAATAGATAGATATTTAGTATGTAGATAGATAGATAGATAGATAGATAGATAGATAGATGGACAGATATATTGATAGATAGATAGCTAAATGGGCAGATGTATATGTAAATAGATAGATAGATGGATAGATAGATAGGTAGATAGATAGATATGTAGATAGACAGATCGATCGACTTATAGAATAATATAATTATTATAATAAATAAACACCTGTTGGTGTGTGAGGGACAAACTAATGATAAACTTTACTTGTTAAAATGTAACTGCTAATGTTTTTATTATTACATATATATATATAGATATATCGATATGTAGGTAGATAGATAGTTAGATATATAGATTGTTAGATTGGTAGATAGATAGATAGGTAAACAGATATATATAGATAGATATATATGTAGATATGTAGATAGATAGATAGATAGATAGATAGATAGATAGATAGATAGATATATAGATAGATAGGTAGATAGATAGATAGATAGATAGATAAATAGATAAATAGATAGATAGATAGATAGATAGATAGATAGATATATAGATAGATAGATAGGTAGATAGGTAGACGATATATATATAGGT
Organism: Radix auricularia; assembly: GCA_002072015.1. Taxonomy (NCBI): domain Eukaryota; kingdom Metazoa; phylum Mollusca; class Gastropoda; family Lymnaeidae; genus Radix; species Radix auricularia. Next base: position 799,817 of record MUZC01000724.1, on the reverse strand, counting down.
ATATAGATAGATAGATAGATAGATAGATATATAGACAGATAGATAGGTAGATATGTAGATAGGTAGATAGATAGACGATATATATATATAGGTAGGTAGATAGATAGATAGATAGATAGATAGATAGATAGATAGATAGATAGACAGATAGATAGATATGTAGATAGATAGATAGATAGATAGATAGATAGATAGATAGATAGATAGATAGATAGATAGATAGATAGATAGATAGATATGTAGATAGACAGATCGATCGACTTATAGAATAATATAATTATTATAATAAATAAACACCTGTTGGTGTGTGAGGGACAAACTAATGATAAACTTTACTTGTTAAAATATAACTGCTAATGTTTTTATTATTACAAAATATTCTCATAATGTATCGTTAGAAAATTGATACAAAAATGCACCTCCCTTCAAATGTCTTTTTTTCTTTTCTGTTAAAATTCTTCGTTGAAAATTTTTTAAAAATTCATTATTACTTCTGATCCTTATAATAGATTGCAAGCAGCATATTGCTGATGAAAAGGACAAAGAAGAGGAAGGGGATTCGGTTTACAACAGATGTATGAACGTCTGTATTAGAACTGACAACCAATGTTTCGACCGCTGTCTGACCAAGCCATTAAGCATCTTGGAGTCCCTAGCGACAGTCACTTGGCAATGGACCCTTGAATAATAACAACAACAAAAAAAAACAACAAACAAACAAACAAACAAAAAAAAAACCAAACAAACAAACTAACAAACAAACAAACTCAAACCGCAAAGGAACTTGATATAAAACAAAAAAGAGAGTACAATTATTTAAATTTTACGCCTAAGAGGCATATAATGTTGAAAAGAATAATAAAAATGAAATAGTCAATGAAAACATATTGTTAAGTTTTTCTTTGCTAAATCGGGAAGGATTGAAAAATAATTGTAAAAGGAAAAAAAAGAGAGGTTTTACCAATTTATCAAATATGAGTTTCTTTTATAATCGTTGGTGTTAGAGGATCTTAAACCTCCAGCTACAAGGTTGTTAACAATCCTCATGGTGCTACCAATCTCATGGTGCTACAAATTTCATGGTGCTACCAATCTCATGGTGCTACCAATCTCATGGTGCTACCAATCTCATGGTGCTACAAATATCATGGTGCTACAAATCTCATGGTGCTATCAATCTCATGGTGCTACCAATCTCATGGTGCTACCAATCTCATGGTGCTATTAATCTCATGGTGCTACAAATGTCATGGTGCTACCAATCTCATGGTGCTACCAATCTCATGGTGCTACAAATGTCATGGTGCTACCAATATCAGGGGGCTACCAATCTCAGGGGGCTAACAATCTCAGGGGGCTACCAATCTCAGGGGGCTACCAATCTCAGGGGGCTACCAATCTCAGGGGGCTACCAATCTCAGGGGGGTACCAATCTCAGGGAGTTACCAATCTCAGGGGGCTACCAATCTCAGGGGGCTACCAATCTTAGGGGGCTACCAATCTCAGGCGGGTGCCAATCTCAGGAGGTTACCAATCTCAAGGGGGCTACCAATCTCAGGCGGGTACCAATCTCAGGGAGTTACCAATCTCAGGGGGCTACCAATCTCAGGGGGCTACCAATCTCATGGTGCTACTAATCTCAGGGGGCTATTAACACTTAGGGTGATTTACGAATCCTGGGTGCCAAACAACCAAAACGATGCTACACAACCTCAGGTTGCTTATAAATCTGATGGTGTTGAAAATCTTACTGTACTACTCAAACTTAGGGGGCTACATAGCTTTAGGGTGCTACACAAACTCATGGAGCTACACAACCTCATGGAGTTACACAACCTAATGGTGCTACACAACCTAATGGTGCTACACAACCTCATTTTGCAATAAAACCGAAGGGTGCTGAAAGATCCCATGGCGCTACACAATCTTATGTTGGTATACCACCACAGGTAACTACAGAACCTATAACCAAAATTATTCTAAGTGACATTAGGATGATGATGACAATATTCTTATGACAGAAATATAGCCCAGATTTTAATAATTTCTGCTTTTAGCAAAATTATAATTTTAGAACCTTTAACATCAGATTTTTAAAAAATCTTCTGAATATAATCGTAACTAAATTATGGCCAGGAACACAACAAAGCACCGTTGAGAAACCTGTACAAATATGACGTCATTGTCTTTCAAATTGGACCTCGATAATTATATTTAATCAAGATTTAATTGTATGTATTTATCGTGTCTGCGATTTTGAAGTTTTGAAGAACGGAAGGTTATTAATTCAGACGATGCTCCAAAAAGTAGAGACCATAAAGCTAGACTATTAACTTTGAAATCAATTAACCCAAAAGCCATAACAACAAATTGTGTTTTCTTGTGTGATTCAGGGGACAATACTCGGCTAAACGTGGAAAACAATTCGATTGAACGTATCTAATTAGGTAAGGCAACAAAAAGTCTTTTGATGAATCGATAACTAGACAAATTACTTGAAAAACATTAAGTCGTATGTCAGATATCTTTATCGGCAAAAAACACAGCCCCTGAATATCACGTGGAAAAGCGCGCGCGCTCGCTCTCTCTCTCTCTCTCTCACACACACACACACACACACACACACACACACACACACACACACACACACACACACATACACACACTCACTCACTCACACACACACACACAAAACAAAACCAAAAAAAAATCACCAAAAAAAAATCACACACAATCAGACATTAATTTTTGTCAACAGATCTAAATTAGTTTGCTTGTGTTATAGCTACAAATAAAAAAAAATGAAGACGAGTACTATAGATACGAAGATGTTGTTTTTATATTTGGGGCTAATGGTGTGGGACAGTATTATTGAAATAGCGGGAACTTTGGCACGATCGCTATCAAGGGTGCTAAAGGGGAACCAATTGTGATCGCTATTGAAGGTGCTAAGAGGGATCCAAAAGGACGATTGCTATTGAAGGTGCTAAGAGGGATCCAAAAGGACGATTGCTATTGAAGGTGCTAAGAGGGATCCAAAAGGACGATTGCTATTTATGGTGCTCAGAGGGACCAAAGGATGATCGCTATTGAAGGTGCTAAGAGGGATCCAAAATGACGATTGCTATTGAAGGTGCTAAGAGGGATCCAAAAGGACGATTGCTATTGAAGGTGCTAAGAGGGATCCAAAAGGACGATTGCTATTTATGGTGCTCAGAGGGGACTAAAGAACGATCGCTATTGAAGGTGCTAAAAGGGACTAAAGGATGATCGCTATTTAAGGTGCTCAGAGGGACTAAAGAATGATCGCTATTGAAAGGGCTAAGAGGGACCAAAGGAATATCGCTATTGAAGGTGCTAAGAGGGACCAAAGGATGATCGTTAATGAAAGTGCTAAGAGGGACCAAAGGATGATTGCTATTGAAAGTGCTAAGAGGGACCAAAGGAATATCGCTATTGAAAGTGCTAAGAGGGACCAAAGGAATATCGCTATTGAATGTGCTAAGAGGGACCAAAGGAGGATAACTATTGAGGATGCTAAAGAAGGAAATAAAGGACAATCGCTATTGAGGAGGCCAAAGAGGAAGCTAAATTACGAGTGCACTTGACGGTAATAGTGAGGAAACAAAACACAATTGGTCTCTATGGTATGCATTCCCTCTCCCCCGCAGCCAGTGCTGGTTCAACAATTTTTTGTACATTGTTTGAAATAATATCATTGTCATTGCTTCACACAAAGTTAATTTTTAAAGCTGACTTGGTGGCAATTAGAGAATGATAGAGTATAAAGTATATCGATAATTTTATTTCTTTATTTATTACTTTTATTATACATAAGAAAATTAATTAAATACAAAATAGCCAAATTGGTTTCCATATATTATAGATCGCGTGGAGGTGAGGCATTTTAGACCCAAAACAAACAAACAAAAACATGTGGACTAACACCAACGGTAGCAAAAACACTTTTCACTAATTCATATTAAGATTATTTTCTTATTCAATATTCTTCACTGACTGAACTCCCCTTGCTGTTCAACACGACAACTAGGATGTGTTCATCGATGGCTGGTGTGAACTCATGTAGCACGTGAATGTGAACAACAGCAGACGGATTCATTTGCTATAAAGAGATAAACTAAAATGCATTAATTTGATTAAGGTACATTCGATCGACCTGACATGTTGATGCAATGCATTGTCATTCAAGATCTATCTGTGGTAAAATTTTGAGATCTCTAAGACCATCTGTGGTTTAATTTAACGTTGGAAAAGTTGAAATTTTGGGGACAGACAGACAGAAATGAAAGAAGGTTAATAAAAACATGGTAAAATTGTTCACCTATTCCGGATGCAATGAAAAATTTCCTGCCGGTCCGCCATACTATAACGTTTGAGGAGCACTTTTCTAAAAAAAAACCCAGCAGTTTGTTGTACGTCATTGTTGGTGCTAGACAAACATTGAGTGCTACACAACCTTGAGGTGCTACCCAGCACTATCGTGCTACACATCCTTGAGGTGCTACCCAGCACTATCGTGCTACACAACCTTGAGGTGCTACCCAGCACTATCGTGCTACACAACCTTAGAGAGCTAACAGACAGGTTGCTACCAAACCTCAGTGTGCTACATATAAGTTTTGTGGTGCTACACAACTTCAGAATGCTACATAAAACTAATTGTGCCACACATACTCAGCGCTCACGGTACAATTAAATTATGTGACATTATCAATTCAATTAAAAATTAATGTTTTAATGTAAAGTGACATTTATTTTAACACTTATATTTCATCCGTCCCATAAAATTAATAGGATAACTTTTTAAAATGAATTTAATAATAATAATGATAGTAATATTCACAATAATATCTAATGTTTAATAAGTGCACATTTGTGTTTTTATTCGCTTTTTTTTCTGAATGGGAGGTAGACATCTATAGAATCTATATGTTGAATAAGTGCACATTTCTTTTTCTCTGAATGGGAGGTAATACATGTTAATTTCCCAACATGCACTCACAACTTTGACTTCACTCCCTTACACCGTTAAAAAAATTATTTAAATGAGTAACAACTATAATAAAAGCATTTAATTGTTTAAAAAAATGTATTTTTAAAATGAACCACAGTAATTCAGACTGCCAATCGTAACAAATCACACTTCAAGAACGAATAAATAATTAGCTTACTTTTAATACCGGAAAACTGCGAATAATTTCAAGCCAGTTTCGTGGCATGTATTGTCACAGTCGGGAATTAATTAGCTAGATCAGTGTGTTAAATGTTAAAAAGGTTGATTGATGGAGTATTGGAAGAATGTAGGGAAAGAGAAATGGATGGAGGAATGGAGGGGTGTAGGGACGGAGGAATGGAGGGGTGTAGGGATGGAGGAATGGATGGAGTAATGGAGGGGTGTAGAGATGGAGGAAAGGAATGGAGGAATGTAGGGGTGTAGGGACGGAGGAATGGAGGGAGTAATGGAGGGATGTAGGGATGGAGGAATGGAGGGGTGTAGGGACGGAGGAATGGAGTGGTGTAGGAATGGAGAAATGGATGGAGTAATGGAGGGGTGTAGGGATGGAGGAATGGATGGAGTAATGGAGGTATGTAGTGATGGAGGAATGGATGGAGTAATGGAGGAATGTAGGGACTTGGGGATGGATGGAGTAATGGGGGGTGTAGGGATGGAGTAATGGATGGAGTAAAGGAGGGATGTAGGGATGGAGGAATGGATGGAGTAATGGAGGGATGCAGGGACTTAGGGATGGATGGAGTAATGGAGGGGTGTAGGGATGGAGGAATGGATGGAGTAATGGAGAGATGTAGGGATGGAGGAATGGATGGAGTAATGGAGGGATGTAGGGACTTAGGGATGGATGGAGTAATGAAGGGTTTAGGGATGGAGGAATGGATGGAGTAATGGAGGGATGTAGGGATGGAGGAATGGATGGAGTAATGGAGGGATGTAGGAACGGAGGATTGGACGGATTGAGGGATGGGGGAATGGAGAGATGAAGGAATGGATGGATGGATGAATGAAGGGAAAAGAAGGGAAGAGATGAAGTCTGAACTGCTTGTATAACAATCTTCTCTTATCGTTATCATAGACTAACAGCTTACTTTGCATAGTTTGTTATCACCCACGTGACAAGCCTATTGAAGCGATCAAATCTTTTAACATCCTCAACCAGCACAACTGTAGGCAACAGATGGCTTCTCAGAATGTTCTCGAATCGCTTCTCATTAAAACTTCTTTGTCCCACTTGATTTTTTTTTTTTTTTGCGTTTATTTCATTCCTATATCATATTATCATTTCGCATTACAACTAGCCAATTAATAATAAAGGATTAAAAAAAAACCAACAACTAGTGTCTACAACAAAAACAAAGGAAAACTTAATTAGAGCTGTAATCATGACTTCATTGTTAGATACTTGTAGCCCAACCTTATGGAAATAAAGATAATATATAGAAAGTTTTGACACCAAGTTGGGCAGCAGATCACCAACAGCAAAGACGACCAACAGCAAAGACGACCAACAGCAGAGGTGAGCAACAGCAGAGACCAACAACAGCAAAGAACAGCACATCAAGTTGGTAAATAAAAATATTCGTAGCTTCTGTTATCATGGCGATATCTCTAGAGACAATTGCACATCTATTTAACTTGATGTCGCCATGTTTTTAAAAAAAAATTTATTAATCCTGTAAGTGTAAGGAAAAACATAAATAATATAAAAGCCCAGGTCACTCACTCACTGGATGTGGAACGCTGAGGAACGATGTAAAACAGTCTACAGCAGTTAGTTGATAAATCGTGTGGTGATTAGCGCTGTAAAAATATTTAAAATGACGTCATTGTTTTGTGTGCATCGGTGCGCAAAATACAACCCTTATTATTAAACTAGTTCAAAAGCCTGCTGAAGCTGGCAGAACGAAATCACACAGAAAGGATAACAAATATATTACCAAATACTGCAATAGAAAATACCACATGGCCTTTATTGACATGAAAAGATTACGATATGATCAGAAATAACAAAGAAATGTATGAAATACTGTAAAACTACTGATTGCTCGCCAGGGAGATAAACTTGGAGTCTCATAATTGCATGAGAGTGCCTGTGCATGTGGAACCCCAAAAGGCGCCAAGCAGCCTCAGGCGCGCACACATTTCTAGAGTCCATAAAGGAGGTGATCTCATCATGGTTCAGGGTCCCGTGTTCTTTAATGGAGATGTTGGCGCAATCATGTCCTTTGTAGACGTATTTAAACAGATATTTGACGCTTTTTATGGAAGCACAGCTTTCGACGTTGATATTATGATAGTTGTACTTTAGGCTGGGGTACGGATTGTAAGGAACGACCCATGAGTTGTAAATTTCTCGGCTATTGACGATTGCTGTTACACCATTGTTCCGTCGCCTATATTTGGGATAACCGTCAACATTAATGATTGTTTCTTCACAGAACGGCTTCGGAAAATTCTTCGAACAGAATCCATCAACCATTCATGGAGAGTTCATGTTGTATATCCCACAGGGCCCAAGAATCATGTGTTTGGTGACTATTTCGTGTAGTCGAGACTGTGTTGCACTGGCTGGTATTTGTGCAGAAATCATTCTATCCACTTGTTCACCGTCATTAGGCTTGTCCTCGCTGCATAAAATTAATAGTATGTGAGCATACGGAAGCTCACGTTTCTGGAACTCAATGACATGGATTTTTGCTATTGGTTTTCCAAGAACGTGATGTTTTCCAATGTCATCTAGTAGAGCATCCAGTTTAAGTTTGAAAACGCGTGCGACCAAATCTGGACGAAATTCCACTGATTTGCCTTGTTGTAAATTGGTGACAATTTCAGGCTATTTTGGGTTGCATGTGATTGAAATGAAGAAGTCGGGTTTCCCGTACTTTCTAACAATCGCCATGACATCTTGGTAATTTTGGAGCATGTTCCTGGGGCTTTCCTGGAAGGATGAAGGAAGTATTAGTGGTTTGCCTGGCATAAGAACTTGTTGTCTCGCTTCAGTTTAAAGAAATCCATCCAGCCAGTGTACTTTTCTACCCTTAGTTTTGACTGAGTTTGTCGCACCAAATTGAGTCTCTTTCCCTCCGTTTTGATGTAGCTGTCCACAAAATATTGGAGGCTGAGTTTTCCAGCACTCAGGAAAGGATTAAATTCGTCTCTGATGGAAAATCGGTAGCAGTAATAATGCATTTGAGTGACTCTTGTTCTGGGATTCGTGGGTGATGGCCGACGCAAGCTTCTTATACTGGTATAGGATTATATTGGAGTTTAATATCTGGTGTCCAGCTTTGTTCCCCATACGGGAATAACACAGGGTAGATCATGGGATCCAAGTTGGGGTCGAGAAGGCTGATTCTTGTGTTTTACTTGCATGTGAAATTGTTTTGCAGTGTATTATGATGTCCCGTTCAAGAGGAGGTTCTCAATCCACATTTTGGAAGACGAAAGCCACTTCATTGAACCGTTTAGCATTGTAACGCCTTTGGTCATCGTTTCTATCATGAATGATGGCCAGTGACACAGTTGTAGGTAGTGTATTCCGTAAAGCTGCTTCCGCCAGACATTCTTGTTCCACTTCACACAGCATTTTGCATGCATCTGCAAATAGATTGTGGTCGGTCATGAATTAGCTCAGCAGCGCCATGAGATCGCGGTTGCATGTAGAGTTAGGTCGCATTTGCATCCTTTGTTCCGAAGCTTCAGGATCAAGGTTATACAATTTGACAACGATCATCATTGTCAGGATGCAGAGCTCCAGATTTGTGGTAAATCTGTCCGTGGATGCGAAAGCAGAAGGGCCAGTATCCGGGAGGAGGAGCGACTTAAGCACCCATTGACGCAAAGGCTAAGGCGCTATTAATAGACCTGATGTGGTCCTTGAAGTTTTGGGAGTGCTCGTGTTAACCCGTCATGAGCGTCCTCAGTAAAGGTGATATGCGGATGGGATCTAGCGTCACTTTTCCTTTCTGGCAGCACGTGGTAAATAATTTGTCCGCAGGATGTTCGCCAGGAAAATGTTTGGCACCGCAGAATGTGCACAGCAATTGTAAATTACCACAGAAATGTTGCTGGACGTTGTCATTCATGAAGTCACTTCCGGTGGCTCCATCCAGATGAGGTGCAGGCATTTCCCGGAGTGTAGCTCTTCGAATGCAATCTTGTTGGCTTCGCGTTTTTCGTCCCCGGGATGCCTCCTCGTGTGATTCTGTTCTTCTTCGATTTCAGTTATGTTCGTTTCTGCGACGTTTTCTATCGGCAATGTCGGCTTCATCGAATGTTCTTTTTTCGAGGCATAGTTGTCTCGTGGCAATACGCGGAGGTTTGTAAATTTGTGTAGTTGAAGAAGAAATAACAAAGCAATGCGAACGTGACATTGACGATGGGTACAGGCGTAGGAGAACGGTGTCATACCTTGAATGCGGACGTAGTTGGCAGTGGGTCAAGAACCGAAGACCGACATACCGACATCAACCGGTTGGTGGTTACTTACATCATGATTTATAACGGAGACAAATACGCATAGGCTGGTGGCCGATGTTAGACTCAAAACAAATGTGTCTTTGTGTGTACACAAATGCTGACGTCACAGGTTCGTGCGTTGTTTCGGTAATTGACGTTCTGAGCTAAACAATGACGTCATAAAATATTTTTTTACGGCGAAAATTTTTATTTTATTTATAATATTTTTGCGCGCCTTTTCGCGCGCCTTTCGAGCACCTTTTCACGCGCCTTTGGACGGGGAGACACACGCATACTTAGGGCGATTATGTATTAGATACTTTGCGTACATTTCAGAAAGTTTAATATTTCGTATTTATAAGAAAGAACAAGTTAGTTGGGCTTTTGAAAAAGGTTGGCGCCGTAGGCGCCCTAAAAAATGTGGGCGCCGCAGGCTTCCCGGCACAATCTAGTATGACATGATAGATAAGGATATCTTTTTGGGGGTTTCTCGAAGTCAACTTTTTGGGAATCTCAGTTCCTTATCTAGTTCTAGTACTTCTCTGTTTGCATGCTGCATTTCTTTAAGATCATGTTACGGATGTGAATATGAAGGTATCACAAGAATCTGGGTAGGATTCATCCATACAAGCAGTGGCTTCGACAGTTATTCTACAATCACTGTTTTTGAATGGTATACAGTATTTAACCTTCACCGCTAGTAGAGGCAAACAATTAGGAATTTTATGTGGAATTTTAAATACAATTTGTAATTTGATATTTTGCAATACTGGAAAAACAACAACAAATCTTATTTTATCTGATCGTATCTTATTTTATTATATTTATATATTACAGACGGTCATTCTATCATCATCATCATCATTGCCTGTCGTCCCATCTGGAGCATAGGCATCGAAAAAAGGCTCGCCAGGCATCCCGGTCCAGTGCCAGTCTCTCTAGCCGTCCCCAGCTGTGCCCTCTCTTTTTGGAATCTGTCTCCAGTTCCCTTCTCCAGGTCATTTTGGGTCGACCTCTTTTTCTCTTGCCCTGGGGATTCCAAGTGAGGGCTTGTCTCACAATGCTGGATGTAGGCTTTCTGAGGGAGGCCAATCCATCTCCATCTTCGCTGACGTATTAGTTCTTCCACTGGCTCTTGTTGCATACGTTGCCAGAGGTCCTCGTTGGTGATGATATTGGGCCAGCGGATTCGGATAATTTTTCGGAGACATGTGTTTATAAATGTTTGAAGCTTTTTCGAAATGGCTGCTGTAATCCACTATGTTTCAGCTCAATATAGCAGGACAGGCTTTACTGTGGTGTTGAATATCCTGATCTTCGTCTGGAGGGTCAAGTTGTTGCAACTCCAAACTTTTTTTAGCTGTTTAATTGATGTTCTTGCTTTACCAATTTTCACTCTAACATCAGCGTCTGTCCCTCCCTGCATGTCTATGATGCTACCGAGGTATGTAAAGCTATCCATCTCTTCCAGATTTGTTCCTCCCAGTGTTATTTCGTTTTTGCTTGATGCATTTATTTTAAGGACTTAGTTTTTCCCAGATGATTAATGCTAGCTGTGGGGGAAAAAAGAATGATGACGTTAATGATCATCTATAATCTATAGGATCATTGTGCGTCTGTAGTATGACGTTATTGTGCGTCTGTAGTATGACGTCATTTTGCGTATGTGGTATGACGTCATTGTGCGTCTGTAGTATTACGTCATTGTGCGTCTGTAGTATGACGTCATTTGGCGTCCGTAGTATGACGATATTGTGCGTCTGTAGTATGACGTCATTGTGCGTCTGTAGTATGACGTCATTGAGCGTTTGTAGCGTCATTTGATAACATTAGTCTTGCTTAAAAGAAACTTACTTTTTTTTTCCTACCTAAAGCTAAAGCTAATTTTTTAAAAGTTACCGTTACAATTTTTAATGCGTAACATTTTCTACATTCAACTTTTCCACACCTAACCTTTTCATCGGTTCATATTTTTCTCAGATAACATTATCACGAGTGGAAACTCTCAAGAATGAAAGTTCTCTTTGTTGCGTTCATGACGTTGGCACTGATTACACCAAGACTTTGTTATACTCAATGTGATAAGATCTGTTCAAGCTCCTACTACTATCCATGTATTAATGGTAAGTTAGATGTATCCACGTCATTATATATATATATATATATA
>MUZC01000724.1:755753-787159 GCA_002072015.1 Radix auricularia | reverse complement strand
TATATATATATATGTAGATAGATAGATATGTAGATAGACAGATCGATCGATAGATAGAATAATATAATTACCATTATAATGGTATAATTAAAGATACACTTGTTGGTGTGTGAGGGACAAACTAATGATAAACCTTACCTGTTAAAATATAACTGCTAATGTTTTTATTATTAAAAAAATATTCTCATAATATATGGCTAGAAAATTGATACAAAAATGCACCTCCCTTCAAATGTCTTTTTTTTCTTTTCTGTTAAAATTCTTCGTTGAAAAATTAAATTATTTAAAATTGATTATTACTTCTAATCCTTAAAATAGATTGCAAGCAGCATATTGCTGATGAAAAGGACCAAGATGAGGAAGGGTTTGCGGTTTACAACAGATGTCTGATAGTCTGTTTTAGAAATAACTACCAATGCCTAGACCGCTGTATGGACAAGCCCTTAAGCATCTTGGAGTCCTTAGCGACAATCACATGGGATTGGACACTTGAATAATAACAAACAAACAAACAAAGAAACTAACAAACGAACAAAAAAGCTCAAACCGCAAACAAACTTTATATGAAACAAAACAAGAGAGTACAATAAATTATTTAAATATTAAGCCTAAGAGGCATATAATGTTGAAAAGAATAATAAAAATGAAAAAGGCAATGAAAACACATTGTTAAGTTATTCTTTGCTAAATCGGGACGGATTGAAAATAATTGTAAAGAGAAATATGAATTTATTTTAAAATCGTTGGTGTTAGTGGATCTTAAACCTCAAGCTACAAGGTTGTTAACAATCCTAATGGTGCTACCAATGTCATGGTGCTACCAATGTCATGGTGCTACCAATGTCATGGTACTACCAATGTCATGGTGCTACAAATGTCATGGTGCTACAAATGTGATGGTGCTACCAATCTCATGGTGCTACAAATCTCATGGTACTACCAATGTCATGGAGCTACCAATATCATGGTGTTACCAATGTCATGGTGCTACCAATCTCATGGTGCTTCTAATCTCATGGTGTTACCAATCTCATGGTGCTACCAATGTTATGGTGCTACCAATGTGATGGTGCTACCAATGTCATGGAGCTACCAATGTCATGGTGCTACCAATGTCATGGTGCTAACAATGTCATGGTGCTACCAATGTAAAGTTGCTACCAATGTCATGGTGCTACCAATGCCATGGTGCTACCAATGTCATGGTGCTACCAATGTCATGGTGCTACCAATGTCATGGTGCTACCAATCTCATGGTGCTACCAATTTCATGGTGCTACCAATGTCATGGTGCTACCAATCTCATGGTGCTACAAATATCATGGTGCTACCAATGTCATGGTGCTACCAATGTCTTGTGCTACCAATGTCATGGTGCTACCAATGTCATGGTGCTACCAAGCTCATGGTGCTACAAATATCATGGTGCTACAAATCTCATGGTGCTACAAATGTCATGGTGCTACCAATCTCATGGTGCTACCAATGTCATGGTGCTACCAATGTCATGGTGCTAACGATGTCATGGTGCTACCAATCTCATGGTGCTACCAAAGTCAAGGTGCTACCAATGTCATGGTGCTACCAATGTCATGGAGCTACCAATCTCATGGTGCTACCAATGTCATGGTGCTACCAATCTCATGGTGCTACCAGTGTCATGGTGCTACCAATCTCATGGTGCTACCAATCTCAAGGGGCTACCAATCTCATGATGCTACCAATCTCAGGAGGCTACCAATTTGATGGTGCTACCAATCTTATGGTGCTACCAATATCATGGTGCTACCAATCTCATGGTGCTACCAATCTCAGGGGGATACCAATTTGATGGTGCTACCAATCTCAGGAGGCTACCAAATGCAAGGGGCTCCAATCTCAAGGTGCTACCAATCCCATATTGCTACAAACCTGAGGGTGCTACCGAACTCAGGGGGCTACCGATATCAGGGGGTTACTAATCTCAGGGGGTTACTATCTTATGATACTACTAATCTTCTGATGCTACTAATCTCCTGGTGCTACTAATCTCCTGGTGATACTAATCTCATTTTTCTACTAATCTCATGCTGCTACCGATTGCTGGGGGCTACCATCTCATGGTGCTACCGATCTCAGGGGGCTACCAATGTCAGGGTGCTACCAATCTTAGGTGTACGAATTTCATGGTGCTACTAATCTCATGGTGCTAACAATCTCATGGTGCTACTATCTTATGATGCTACTAAACTTCTGGTGCTACTAATCTCCTGGTGCTACTAATCTACTGGTGCTTCTTATCTCATTGTGCTACTAATCTCATGATGCTACTAATCTTCTGGTCCTACTAATCTCCTGGTGCTACTAATCTCCTGGTGCTACTAATCTCATTGTGCTACTAATCTCATGCTGCTACCGATTGCATGTGGCTACCATCTCATGGTGCTACCAATCTCATGTTGCTACCAATCTCATGGTGCTACCGATCTCAGGTTGCTATTAACACTTGGGGTGCTTTACGAATCAAAACAATGCTACACAACTTCAAGGTGCTTATAAAACTGATGTTAAAAATCTTACTTTACTACTCAAAGTTAGGGTGTTACATAACTTTAGGTTGCTACACAACCTCATGGTGCTACACAACCTCATGGTGGCACACAAGCTCATAGTGGTTCACAACCTCATGGTGGTACACAACCTCATGGTGCTACACAGACTCATGGTGCTACACAACCTCATGGTGCTACACAATCTCAAGATGCTACACAATCTCATGGTGCAATAAAACCGAAGGGTGCTGAAAGACCCCAGGGGGCTACACAATCTTATGTTGGTATACCACCACAGTTAACTACAGAACCTAATATAAACATTATTTTAAGTGACATTAAGATGTTGATGACAATATTCTTGTGACAGTGTCACGTGAGAAAAGTGCGGTGGTGTGTCAGGGTCAAAAGGAGGCCAGTGAAAAAGTCAAGAGTGTGTGGTCACGAGAAGAAGTCAGAGAAAAAACACGAGGAGTTGAGGAGCCAGGGAGATATGACTGTACTGTGTTCTGAGAGAGGGAGAAATGAAGAGTTAAGAGACATAGATGTAACTAGTAGAATCTAGAAGAATAAGGAACATTGTCGCATACTGTAAAATAAGTGCACATATTTCCTATTGCATTATTAAGGAGCAATTTTCCTGGACTTGATTTGTGAATTGAATTATAGAGTGAAAGAGGATACTGGTAAGGCAACAAAAAGTCCTTTGATGAAAATTTACTTGAAAAACATAAAGTCTTATGTCAGATATATTTATTGACAAAAAAAACGGCCACTTAATATCACGTGCGTACACACACACACACACACACACACACACACACACACACACACACACACGCGCACACACGCACGCACGCACGCACACACACATACACATTGCTGTTGGGGGTGCTAAGAGGTAACCAAAAGACAATCGCTTTTGAGGGTGCTAACAGGAAACGAAAGGACGATCGCTATTGAAGGTGCTAAGAACAACCAAAGGATGATCGCTATTGAAGGTGCTAAGAACAACCAAAGGATGATCGCTATTGAAGGAGCTAAGAGGAACCAAAGGACAATCGCTATTGAGGATGCTAAAGAAGGAAATAAAGGACAATCGCTATTGAGGATGCTAAAGAAGGAAATAAAGGACAATCGCTATTGAAGGTGCTAAGAGGAACCAAAGGATGATCGCTATTGAATGTGCTAAGAACAACCAAAGGATGATCGCTATTGAAGGTGCTAAGAACAACCAAAGGATGATCGCTATTGAAGGTGCTAAGAGGAACCAAAGGACAATCGCTATTGAGGATGCTAAAGAAGGAAATAAAGGACAATCGCTATTGAGGATGCTAAAGAAGGAAATAAAGGACAATCGCTATTGAGGATGCTAAATAAGGAAATAAAGGAAAATCGCTATTGAGGATGCCAAAGAGGGAGCTAAATTACGAGTGCAATTGAGGGCAATAGTGAGGGGGAAAAAACACAATTGGTCTGTATGGTATGTATTCCCTCTCCCCCCGCAGCCAGTACTGGTTCACCTGTTCTTTGGGCATTTATTGAAAAGATATTGTCATTGCTTCATACAAAGTTAATTTTTAAAGCTGAACTTGGTGGCAAGGTCCTATCAACTATAGAACATTTATATATATATATTTAATTGCTCCAAGAGCAAGCATACAATTTTAATGAAAAAAAACACCCTAACAACAACAAACAAATAACAACAGCAACAACTTTAAAATGGCATTAATGGTAATTGGAAGAAGTTATCAAAAACTCGCAAGGGGGTGGGGGGATGCTTCCCTCTCCGGAGTCAACAATTATATATATACTAGAGGCAAGTACCCGGCTTTGCACGGGTTTTAAATAAGTTTTTCTTTAGATGCGTACTAAACTGTTTATTTGCCTGAAGTAAAAGGGTACATTTATCTTAAAGCAATGTGATAGACAACATTTTTCGGCAGTTTTATTTGGAGTGTGTACACAAAGATTTTCCTCTTTGCCCACTCTGGAGCAGGTCACATACATTTGCCCATGAGAAAAGTATACTGTCTGCAAGTCTATGCCAGCAATCCCAAGAGACTGGCGCACCAGTTATGACTGCTTCATCGTTGTCGTGTACTTAACAACTTTCCGAATTTCCATTATTCCGAATAGCAGAATTAAAGATTTTCAGTTTTTAAACGAAACCTGTTTAAGAACGTCTCCATGTAATTTTGTGTACGTGTACTAATTTCAAGTTATGTTGTTGTCTGGATTTTTTTGATACAACTCTTTTAAGGAAAAAAGTACATTTGGTCCCGGCCCCACCCTGAGTGAGAATTTTTAAAGTTCTTTTCCTCCATTTTTGTTCGGGAGAGTGTGCTCAATAACTTCCAACAGTTTCATGTCTTTATGTACACGGTAAATTTGAGAATTAGAGATGAGTCGGTTTTTAATATAAGAAAAAAATTACATTTAGGTCTCCAGCCCCCATGAGTGGGAATTTTAAAATTCTTTTTTTTTTCTTCAAATTAGCGTTGGGAGAGTGTACTTAACAACTTGCCAAAGTTTCATGCTTCTACCTTCACGGGAAATTAGTGATTTTCAGTTTCTATATAGTCATATAGGAAAAAAACTATATTTGGGCCCCTGGACTCCAGAAAAAGATACTTTAAATATATTTTCGCCTGTTACAAATGCGGATATGTACTAAACAATTTCCTAAAATTTCATGCATCTGCCTACTCGGGAAACAGGAGAATTAGTTATTTTCAATTTTTATATACCTCAAGTAACGAAAAGAAACTTCTTTGGACCCGCGGCCCCCATGAGTGGGAATTTATAGAACGATCGCCATTATTGTCGGGAGAGTGTGCCCAAGAACATCCGTCAGTTTCATCGTTTAACCTACACCGTAAATTTGAGAATTGGTGATGACTGAGTTTTTAACAAAAGAAAAAAAAACTACTTTGGGCTCCCGGCCCCCAATGAGAGGGAATTTTAAATGTATTTTTTCTCAAATTAGCGTCGGAAGATTGTCCTTACCAACTGCCCAATATTTCATTCTACTACCTACACAGGAAGTAGTAGAATGGGTGATTTTCAGTATTTATATAGCGAATATTATTTATTTAAAAAAAACAAAAAAACAACACCACCAACAACAACAACTACATATAGCCCCCCCCCCCCGGCTCCCAGTAAGTGATAAATTAAATATTTTTTCACCTGTTACCATTGCAGAAGTTTACTCAACTTCCAAAAAATGTAATGCTTCTACCCAATCGGAAATAGGAGAATTTGTGATTTTTAATTTTATAAAGCCTGTACAGCTGCTTTGCATTTAGGGATAGCAGAGAAAATTTATATGAACATGAACAGAGGTGTCACTAGGGATGGTGTTACCCAGTGCTGTAGCTCATGGTGTCACCCAGTGCTGTAGCTCATGGTGTCACCCAGTGCGGTAGCTCATGGTGTGACCCAGTGCGGTAGCTCATGGTGTCACCCAATGCGGTAGCTCATGGTGTGACCCAGTGCGGTAGCGCATGGTGTCGCCCAGTGCGGTAGCTCATGGTGTCACCAAGTGCGGTAGCTCATGGTGTCACCCAGTGCGGTAGCTCATGGTGTCGCCCAGTGCGGTATCTCATGGTGTCGCCCAGTGCGGTAGCTCATGATGTCGCCCCTTACAACTTACTTGCGTTTTGGTGTCACCCCTTGTGACGGTGTCACCTGGTGTTGTCCGCAACCTCCCCCCCCAACCCAAGTAATTGCCTCTGGACATGTTAATGGCGGGGGAGATGTTTGAAAAATTGGCCACATTTGCGTGAATTCATTTACGGATTGCCTCATATTCGAATTTTATATACTCTTTGTATACTGTTTTGAAAAAAAAATATTGATAACCTTTGAAAGTTTTGAAATTAAATACAAAAATGAAATATGCTCCAAACTTGAGCTCTCCTCTAGGAATTTTAGTTACTATCTTTATTTTGTCTAAACTAACAATAATCAAGAACTCTTTTGGAAACAAACATCTCAAAAAAGATTGTCAAACCTCGCTATATATTTGACTCGAGTATGAACTCAGTAACAATGTAAATATTTCTAAACTAATTAGAGAAGTCTCTAAACATATTTTGTTCCGTCCTTATTTTATCTTCATTAGCTTCATTCAGTTCTGAGTCGAGAAGCGGTGGCCTCTACGTGGCTCGACAGACGAGCAGGTTTGCGGAGCTGACCGCGACCTGAAACCGACAACTCCTCGCAGGCACTAGCCTTAAGTTTTAAAAAAAAAATTGGTACACATCAAAGGGAAAAGATATCGACCCCCAAAAAGTGTTTATCTAAAATGGTTTGTGTCATCATGTAATGTTTGGAACTTGATGCGGTTTGGTAATTTGTAGAGCGTTCCAGAGTCAGGCACTGAATCAGTTATAATCGAGGGTAGATTATAATAGACCTAAGCTATTTCTGACATTTGTTACCAAACTATCACAAATCTCGGACACTCTTCACCCCCAAACACTAAAGTACATAACAATATCGATTTTTTAAAAATTAACAAAATAATTAACATTTAATATGAAGCGCTGTGATGTCATACATGGCTGGACCCCTCTCCGACACAAATTGTCAAAATTTCTTACACCCCCCCCGGAGCGTGACGTACTTCATGGAAGGCACTTAAGCTGCCCGAGCAGTCACAAACACAAGCATATACACATACATACAAGTAAACACACACATTAAGATGGGAACAGAGAACCGTCTCTTCACAAGGAACCGTGTCTTCACAAGGAACCGTATCGGAACAGGGAACCGTTTTGGCACACGGAACATCTCGGCACAAGGAATCGTTTCATCAAGGGGAACAGTTTCATCACGAGGAACCGTTTCATCATATGTAACCGTCTCTGCACTGAGAACAGTCCCATTCTCCGAAATAAAAACTCTAGGCCTTGAGATTTATTCCTTCAATGCCTGAACTATATTAACACCCTGACTGTGAGGGAATTGGGCTTTAAAGATGCTTTTATGCCCCAGCATCCATGATGGCTTCAATAAGATTGTTTAAAAACTACCAGGTTCAATAAAAGCCCAATCTCGGTAGATAATAGAACACAATTATCCTTTATACCATACAATCGTTTTTGATTTGTCCCCTCTAGATCGCTTTGCGTTTGCGAATCTCATTTCATCTCTATAAACACTTATGCTCCATTACTCGAAATGAGTTATTTCTACAGAACACAAAACCTATTCATTCCAACTTCTCAAAAAGAGTCACGCTCAAATAAAAAATTTCCTTTGTCGCTTGGGGGGCTTCAAAGGCGCTGGCATCCTTATATTGGTAATGATATGTTTCAATTAGAGTTTAATGTCTTGGAGCGGATTATTTGGTGTGATTTGGTTAACGAAGAATTTGTGATACGATTTGCAAACGGGTTAAAAAATATTTATTCTTCAGACGGCTTAAGTGTTTTTGAAGTCGGGAAATACGTTGACAGGGGCGTAGAGACATGAGGTGGGGTGGCGTGTTGGTGATTTGTTTGGTGGTGTTTATAGTGGTGGCTGGGGTTCTGGGGTAGTTGACACTTGGATGACAGAGATGTTGTGTGGCGCGAGGTGGGATTGGTGTTGGCGAGTGGTTGCACTACACAAGGTGGGGATGTAGGGCAGATGTGTCACTAGGGTTGGTGTCACCCATTACGGTAGCTGATGGTGTCACCCAGTTCGGTAGCTCATGGTGTCACCCAGTTCGGTAGCTCATGGTGTCATCCAGTGCGGTAGCTCACGGTGTCACCCAGTTCGGTAGCTCATAGTGTCCCCAAGTTCGGTAGCTCATGGTTTCACCCAGCTTGGTAGCTAACTGTGTCACCCCTCACTATTTACCCCATACACCTGTCCTGAGTCTGCCAGGGCAAAAATGATGGGGCAATAACAAATTCAAACGTTTTGGTGTTAACCCTTGTGATTGTGTCACCCGTTACAGCCCGCTCCCCCACCCCCCTAGCGACGCCCCTGATTTTGAAGGGGGGTGTGTTGTCAGGAGAGGATTACTTACATCTAACAGCACACTCGTCAAAATTACTGGAAAAGGGGGGGCGTGACCCAAACCGTAGGCCTCCCGTTGTTGACGCCTTTACACACAAACTTTAAGGGAGGGGGCACCAACACTCACCTGGTGAAATGCATCGTAGTGGTGGGGAGGGGTGGAGGGTAAAAGATGGAATAGGTGCTGACGTGTCGAGGCGTGCGTATAAAAGACCCGATGAAATGATCCATAGAACCTGCACGAGGCTCAATAAGATTGACGGGCATTCATACGTCATAAGAGGAGGAATGTGGTTCTCATGTCTGACCCTCTTAGCCGTAGGTCAAGCGGTCAACTTCGCCACGGCGCTGGTAAGACACTGTCAAGTTTTGGTCATCACATGTTATCACCCACAAGGGGGTGGGGGAGGGGCGTGAGATGTGGTTAGGGTTCATTTTGGGCTTTGGGTTCTTTAGGAATAAGGTTTCAGTGGGTACTAGTATGGCTAGAAGTATAAGAGGTATACCCAGAGGGTACTAGTATAGCTAGGAGTATAAGAGGTATACCCAGTGGGTACTAGTATAGCTAGGAGTATAAGAGGTATACCCAGAGGGTACTAGTATAGCTAGGAGTATAAGAGGTATACCCAGAGGGTACTAGTATAGCTAGGATTATAAGAGGTATACCCAGTGGGTACAAGTATAGCTAGGAGTATAAGAGGTATACCCAGTGCGTACAAGTATAGCTAGGAGTATAAGAGATATACCCAGAGGGTACTAGTATAGCTAGGAGTCTTATGTTGGGTAAAGAATTTTCCAATACATACTATTTAATGTATTTTAATTATTTTTAAAAGATCAATGGGACATCCCACCCCCTGTTTTTCTAACATAATGCCTCTTCTTGTAGTGTAGGTAAAGCGTTGGCTGGTTTTAGGCCACTGCCACCTATGCGGCTGCAGTGGGTTTACGCTTTCATAGGCCCCACCTATCTTAATTTGGCCTTATTACCCTTATTATTACTTTATCTCTACCGAAACTGGACCCCGCGCCTACATTTTCGCATACTAAGCTGCATGAAGCGCTGCAATTGAGAAGACTGGCCCTGTGTACAGCAATGAAAAACCTGGACCCCTTTTCGTTCAATTTGAACTGCTCTTTGCCAATGTAGCAAAGAAATCTATTTGATGGTTATTTTTTTCAATTAGTAGATTACATGGTATTTTACACGAATATTTTCTTACAAGGACATGCAACGCATCAGTGGTTTCTATTTTTTTCGTTTATAATTGCATCTATGGATAAAATCATTTCTCGTTGTACGACTTGCTCTAAAGATAGAGCCCGGTCTCCTGAATTTTCCCCACTCATACTAATTCTCCTTCCAGCACGGCGTTCAGTTGTTTCTCCAACTCTCTATATTCTATACCAGCGTTCTGTATTAGCACATAACTTTGTTCCATGAAATGGGTTGGCATTATTTATTTTAAAGAAAATGGTTTCCCATAAATTGAGATACTATAGAAAAGAAAAATATTGCATTGAACTGAGTAAAGTTCCAGGATCTGATCTCGTTTTACTACTTACTTCTTCAGGTATCAATTATTTTGTACAAGATATATATTTTTTTTAAAATATGTTGTTTTTGAAATTATTCATGTTATAGTGATGTTTATTACCGGATAAATTTGATTTTTTTCATGTTCTTGCGCTAAATCTTAATAATTTTCCATCAAATATAAAAATTTAAATTATTTACACATATCTTTAATTGGATAGACGTAGCATTTTTCATGAATAACAATATTCTAATGAAAAACCCAAATTATGTGTGCTACTTTAATGAAAAAAAAAACAACAACAAAAACAAAAAAAACAAAAACAAAAACAAAACAAAACAAAAAAAAAAAAAAAAAAAAAAAAAAAAAAAAAAAAACAAAAAAAAAACAAAAAAAACAACAAAATACATTTAATTTTTAGTAAGTTACCTTAAAATAATTTTATAAAACTGAAACGGTAATGTAAATTACTTCTTGCAAGTGAAACACAATATTTGAACCACGATGTCATGTAGGTACTTGTTAGCGCATCATTCTGCAAATGTCGAAATTCCACACAAAAACTTTCGTGGTGATATTAATAGTACATATTATTAGGCCCAGCGGTGATGTGTTGTTTTTTTTGTGACGTTTTCTTATAATAGTGACATTTGTGACGCATATCGCTTAATTTTCCAAACAAATCGATTCCTTTTTTGAGCAATTTTTAAATTTTTGAACAGGTTTGCGTTAGTTATAAATTCCACTATGTAATTAAACAGATGTTGCGTGAATCCGCTAATTAAGGTTCGAAATTAAGAGCATTTATGTTTCACCTTGGTTTCCCCCTTCAAAAGAAAAAAGGCAGTTGTCAAAAATGGCTCTATTTTTTCAAAGTAAGGCCCACAAATGCCACCCTTTAGATGAGTGCCACCCGGGGTGAACCGCCCCCACCGCCCCGCCCCTAGCTACGCCACTGAGTTTAGTACGCTCCCTGGATGATTCCTGGCAGCATTATTTTCTATATTTAACACTCATGGGGTGCCGGGTGCCCAAAATGTCAATTTTTGCTTACATGAGTTATAAAAATAGTTTAAGAGTTGGCTACTGTGTAAATTGATGGATCTTAATCAAAGATAGTATATAAAAATTGTACAGCCAATAATAACATACTCTAGGTCACTGAACTCTTAATTATCATTCCTTCGCGGCCGATTATTAATGATCTCGACCAAAAAAAAAAGACAAATAGATCTATACCCTAGATCTATATTGTGCAGATTAAAAATGAAAAGGTGTTTTCAACTTTACATTTTTTTTACTGAATGGGCCATAATATATTTTTTTTCATAATATGAGCTATATATAAATAATGTTATGTATTAGCTACTGTGTATATGAAGGGATCTTAACCAAACTTTGTTTACAAAAACTTGATAGCCCATATCAAAAGGCAATAGGGCACTGGAAAAAAAAAGAAACTATTTACAAATATGAATAACAAAGAACTATTGATTTGCCATACAACTTTTGAAGTAAAACTTATCACAGGATAAAAGAAAATATTTAAGTATCAACAGTTAATCGAATATAGGCCTACAATTTAATATGCACGTTTTAAGAGCCTAAATAAACGTTTTTATTATTGTCAGATCAGCAACCTTTCCAGTTATATATTAAAACCAAAGTTTTTAAAGTTCATAATTAGTCTAAGATGCATTAAAATATTACATGTAAATGACAATGACACAAAAGCTATTTGGGGGGGGGGGATTCAGATTTTTAAATATGTTATTTTTTAAACACACAAATATGCACTCTCGTGAAGTATAAAAGAAAAACAAACGCTAAACTGAAGCATTAGGTTTCTGACATAATATTTTTATAACACATCATTCATTGTTTTTTTTTTAAAATTTATTCATTGTTACTGAGATTGATGCAACGTACGACAGGTCTGCTAGAGTTATATAAAACTTTTGTTTATTTTTTATTATTTTTTGTTTCATTCATTTACCTCCAAATTTAACAATTTTATGCGGACGTTCGAAAAGAATCATTTTTGGTGCGCTGGTTTCTAAAATTAGCAACGTCATCGGGACATAAATAGCTAATTATATATATTTATTGGGTATTTTTGGTGCGCTGCTTTCTAAAAATAGTTGGGTGATGGACAGACAGACAAAACATACATTGCAAATTATATATATTGATTTATTCCTGGTAGAGCTCAAAAGTTTACTATTTTTATAGGAGAAATTTCAAGCAATTATTTTTTTGTTTCTTCTTTATTTTAAAACCACTCTATGCATTACTGTTTTTGATGCGTTCTGGGGCATCACACTAAGTAAGTGCCAGACCGCACCAAATGGATGTATGTATAATCTCATCTGTTACATACGCTCCTTTTATGCAGAAGATTATTGAGTCCTATGCATATCCAGGGTTTATGTCTAGTCTTGCATTTTTTACAGAGTTTTAAATGCAAATCAAGAGTTTGTGTTCCTGGTTTCCCAAGGAAACCCATTCCTTGTCCGAATTCCGGACTGAAAGGAAGGAGAATTTGTATGTGAATGTTCTTGCATTACACGAAATAAGAAAAGTGTTTAGCCCAATGTCAATCTGATGTTTATATTAGGTTATCTTTATGTTTAATTTCCAATTTAGGATTAATTGCCTTATGCAGCATTACAACTTTTCTCTTTGTTCTTCTATTCCAAAGTGTTTCAAGGTTTAATGATTTAACTATTGGTTATACTCTTGTCATTTTTTAAATCTCCAGTTTTGAATCATGCAGTGGGGGCCGCGGTGGTCGAGTGGCAAGCGCGCTCGACTGTCGCTCCGAAGGTCACGAGCCCGAATCCATGGGAAGCCAAGGACCCGTTCCCGGGGCCTAGGGCGTCCCCGAGCTCCACCCAGCTCCAAATGGGTGAAAAGCGGCGGGGCAATGCGTGGAACCCTCAGCCGTGGCATGTGAACGCTGCATCACTTGCCAAAAAAAACCAAAAAAAAACAACAACTGCTGCCTTGCAGATGGTCTTGGCTGACCAAAGGCTATGGAAGCAAATCCAGAAAATACAGCAGGCTGAAGTCGGAGACCACGGGCCAATTGGCGCAAAACTCGTGGCACGCAAAACTCAATGTTCAATATTGAGAACGAAGAAGAAGAGAATCATGCAGTTGTTTTTTGTATTTGCTCTAGTTGATTAACTTTTGTGGATGTAGTGGCGTATTTAGTGGATTTGTAGGGATTTTGGCGCCATGGGGGACTTGACCTCTTATGTCGGTGGCGTAATATTTAATGATTTTTTTCGGACACTCCTTTAACACCCCCCTTCAATTGGCGGCCCTGGGGGACTTTCGAATTCGGACCCCTTCACCCCTAGCTAAGCCACTGCGTTGATGTGTGCCATACAGAAGACTCATTGTACTGTGTTGTTGATTGTGTGAACAGCCGGTGGTACTTTTTGTTTCATTTGCTGCTAATCTTCATTCTCGTTCTTAAGTAGATGTGATTGTTTGGTATGGGCTTCATGGTTCCAAGATTTAAGATTGTGTTCATGGTTCAAAGATTTAAGATTTCGTTCAAAGATTTAAGAATGCGTTCATAGTTCAAACATTTAAGATTGCGTTCATAGTTAAAAAATTTAAGATTGCGTTCAAAGATTTAAGATTGCGTTCAAAGATTTAAGATTGCGTTCATAGTTCAAAGATTTAAGATTGCGTTCAAAGATTTAAGACTACGTTCAAAGATTTAAGATTGCGTTCATAGTTCAAAGATTTAAGATTGCGTTCATAGTTCAAAGATTTAAGATTGCGTTCATAATTCAAAGATTTAAGAGTGCGTTCATAGTTCAAAGATTTAAGATTGCGTTCAAAGATTTAAGATTGCGTTCATAGTTCAAAGATTTAAGATTGCGTTCATAGTTCAAAGATTTAAGATTGCGTTCAAAGATTTAAGATTGCGTTCAAAGATTTAAGATTGCGTTCAAAGATTTAAGATTGCGTTCATAGTTCAAAGATTTAAGATTGCGTTCAAAGATTTAAGATTGCGTTCATAGATTTAAGATTGCGTTCATAGTTCAAAGATTTAAGATTGCGTTCATAGTTCAAAGATTTAAGATTGTGTTCATAGTTCAAAGATTTAAGATTGCGTTCATGGTTCAATGATTTAAGATTGCGTTCATGGTTCAAAGATTTAAGATTGCGTTCATAGTTCAAATTTTTAAGATTGTATTCATAGTTCAAAGATTTAAGATTGCGTTCATAGTTCAAAGATTTAAGATTGCGTTCATAGTTCAAAGATTTAAGATTGCGTTCATAGTTTAAAGATTTAAGATTGCGTTCAAAGATTTAAGATTGTGTTCATAGTTCAAAGATTTAAGATGCTTTCAAAGTTCAAAGATTTAAGATTGCGTTCAAAGTTCAAACATTTAAGATTGCGTTCAAAGTTCAAAGATTTAAGATTGCGTTAAAAGTTCAAAGATTTAAGATTGCGTTCAAAGTTCAAATATTTAAGATTGCGTTCAAAGTTCAAAGATTTAAGATTGCGTTTAAAGTTCAAAGATTTAAGATTGCGTTAAAGGTTCATCAAGTCGTGGATGAGTTAAACGGATAACGTAGCTCGAAACAAGACACATATAATTTAGAGCCATGCTACATCCAGCTATTACGACACTAAAATCACTTTCGAATTGTGATATTAATCAATTGTTGCGCTTTTAATAAGTGTGGTTAATATCTAAATAAAATGTTATTCTACCAGTAGAACAAGAAAAAAGTGACGCTATGGCGGATTAAGGGGGGGGGGGGTGAGCGGGCTAAAGCCAGGGGCCCCCGATGGTTTAGGGGCCCCCAAACTTTTTATATTTATAATAAGTGTACAAATGTTTGAACGAACCCTTGAAAATGTAAAAAAAATAAAAATTTTTAAAATAGTAATTATACAACTGAATCAGACTGAGTACTACTGATAGAGTTAATAATCGATAAAAAGTGATTTAATTGGCTCACTTAAGTACATAGTATGAAATATAGTTTATATTTTAAAAATTTCTCTTTTTAGTCAAGCTCCGCTGGCTGTGTGGAGAGAGTACAGGCGCGTGATGCAACCGGTGTGGGGTTCGATTCCCATCAGTGGAAGACACATTTTTTCTTTTCACACTCAATTTTAATATTTCACAAACACTTCAAAAAGTTATTTCTTCGTGTTCGTTTATTTATTTTTTTTTCATTATTAATATTTGGTTACAGTCCTATATTAGAGTAACAATCATTTTATTTTAAGGGACGCTAGCTGGCTAGGGCCCCCCTTTGATTGCAGCCCGGGGTCCCGTGCAGTCTTAATCCGCCCCTGTAGTAACGTCATGGTTATATTTACGTTTATTATTTCCAACAGTATCTACCGACAAGTGACAAATTTATAGGGGTCTCTGCTCAAAGGCGAAATAAAGTAAGTCTGCTTTATGGAGTGTATGATATTCACATTTAAAAAAAATTGTTTCATACATTGAAGTAGTTTATTTTCAATATTTGTTCACTTACTTTAAATCAACTGTTTTATCCAAAATCAGAAAGAATGATAGAGTTTTAAATATCAGACATATCTACACATGAGTTAATTTACATTTCCAGCAATTTCTACACATAAAAATTAAATTTTAACCACGTGGTGGTCGAGAGGTAGCGCTCTCGACTGTCATACCGATGGTCACGAGTTCGAATCCACGCGAAGGCGAGGATTTGTTCCCGGGGCCTGAGGAGTCCCCGAGTCACCCAACTCTGAATGGGTACCTAACTAGACAATAGTTAGGCGGCTGGGGTAATGCGTGACCACTGCATCACTTGCCAACAGATTATCTCTCATGGTCTGTGGACGCAATTATCTTCTGCATAGAAGGATCGTCTGTATATCTAAGATAAGACAAGATAACCATATAAATGATCATTTACATATACATCAACTCATATATCAAACAAATATTGCAATTATACTTCGGTGTTTTCGACTTGGGAAAAATGGCGTAGTGGTGGCATATTAATCAAGGACCATGTTGATATGTGTGTACGTTTAAATGGCTTTATGGAACACGTGTTCTTAAATGTCACACCAGAATAATAACCAAAACTGAGGCTATTTACTATTTTCTAAAATAAAGAACATACAATGTATTCCATGTACCCAACAATTCTTACAATCATAAAAAAAATACAACGGTTCTGTGACTTACACATTTATTCATATAAACATATTTTCTTCCATTAAAAAACAAAATGTGAAAATTTAGATAAAAATGAACACCTCCTATATCCAACAATTTGTTGCACTGTCATTACTTGTGGGAAATATTTAAATACCATACCATACTATATGTAGAGCAACATCACAGTGACGTCATGCTTACATCTATGTAAATTATTTCCCACAGAAACCACCTAAAAATGATCAATTTATTGGAGAGCCTCAAACATGGCCTGATATAGTAAGTCAGCTTTAAAAAGTGTTATTTATTTAAATCAAATTATACATGATAATACTTGCATCCACAAGGTCATTCCATATGTTAACATTTTTGAAATCCATAAAATTACTTCACATTCCCATTAGGGACATCGATAAAAGTACGTCTCCTATCCAGTGCCGTTTCAACGCATATGCCCGTAATACCCGGGCCCACCACTATTTATTTGTTCAGGGCCCCACCGCTATTTCATTGTCCAGGCGCCCAACACTATTTCTTTGCCCAGGGGACCAACACTATTTCTTTGCCCAAGGGCCCAACACTATTTCTTTGTCCAGGGGCCCATCACTCTTTCTTTGTCGAGGGGCCCATCACTATTTCATTGTCCAGGGGCCCATCACTATTTCTTTGTCTAGGGGCCCAACACTATTTCTTTGTCCAGGGGCCCATCACTATTTCTTTGTCCATGGGCCCAACACTATTTCTTTGTCCATGGGCCCAACACTATTTCTTTGCCCGGGGTCCCAACACTATTTCTTTGCCCAGGGGCCCAACACTATTTCTGTTTCCAGGGGCCCACCACTATTTCTTTTTCCAGGGGCCCAACACTATTTCTTTGCTCATGGGCTCCACGATATTTCTTTGCCCAGGGGCCCAACAGTATTTATTTGCCCAAGGGCCCAACACTATTTCTTTACCCATGGGCACAACACTATTTCTTTGTCCAGGGGCCCAACACTATTTCTTTGTCCAGGGGCCCATCACTCTTTCTTTGTCCATGGGCCCAACACTATTTCTTTGTCCATGGGCCCAACACTATTTCTTTGCCCGGGGTCCCAACACTATTTCTTTGCCCAGGGGCCCAACACTATTTCTGTTTCCAGGGGCCCACCATTATTTCTTTGTCCAGGGGCCCAACACTATTTCTTTGCTCATGGGCTCCACGATATTTCTTTGCCCAGGGGCCCAACAGTATTTATTTGCCCAAGGGCCCAACACTATTTCTTTGTCCAGGGGCCCAACACTATTTCTTTGTCCAGGGGCCCATCACTCTTTCTTTGTCCAGGAGCCCATCACTATTTCTTTTTGTCCAGGGGCCCTACACTATTTCTTTGCCCAGGGACCCAACAGTATTTATTTGCCCAAGGGCCCAACACCATTACTTTACCCATGGGCCCAACACTATTCCTTTGTCCAGGGGCCCAACACTATTTCTTTGTCCATGGGCCCAACACTATTTCTTTGCCCGGGGTCCCAACACTATTTCTTTGCCCAGGGGCCCAACACTATTTCTGTTTCCAGGGGCCCACCACTATTTCTTTGTCCAGGGGCCCACCACTATTTCTTTGTCCAGGGGCCCAACACTATTTCTTTGCTCATGGGCTCCACGATATTTCTTTGCCCAGGGGCCCAAAAGTATTTATTTGCCCAAGGGTACAACACTATTTCTTTACCCATGGGCCCAACACTATTTCTTTGTCCAGGGGCCCAACACTATTTCTTTGCCCATGTGCCAAACACTATTTCTTTGCCCAGGGGCCCAACAGTATTTATTTGCTCAGGGCCCCAACACTATTTGTTTGCTGTTTGCCCATGGGCCCACACTATTTCTTTGCCCAGAGGCCCAACATTATTTCCTTGTTCAGGGGCTCAACACTCTTTCTTTGCCCAAGGGCCCAAAACTATTTCTTTGCCCAAGGGACCAACACTATTTCTTTGCCCAGGGGCCCAACACTTTTTCTTTGTCCAGGGGCCCAACACTATTTCTTTGTACAGGGGCCCAACACTATTTCTTTGCCCAGGGCCCGAACACTATTTCTTTTCCCATGGGCCCAACACTATTTCTTTGCCCAGGGGCCCAACACTCTTTATTTGTCCATGGGCCCAACACTATTTCTTTTGTCCAGGGGCCCAAAATGGTGTAAAGGTGTCTCTGCTCCTATCAAATTATTTATAATGTAGATAAAAGATGATATTTAAAAAAAAATTATGAACTTCTGACATTGCAAATATGTCTACTTATAATTTAAGTTATTTTATTATTTTTATATATCCATTTTATTTAAAACGAACTTGTAAGAGCATTCATCAACAAATTTCTATACATCTTGGCTTGATAATTTGTAAAAAAGAAAAACACTTCTTAAACATACTCATTACTTAATATATTCTAAACTCTATGCAATTATAAATTTTGTTCCTAAATAAAAGAAATTATACACCAATAAGTAATTTTTTTATACGAAGATGTCCATACACTATTGAAATTAGCTGACGCTTTCATTTAAAAACGTTTAAAGTATTTTTCTGAAATTAGCTGACATATTCAAATCCTTACACTAACACATTAGTCCGACAATTCTTAAATATATGTAAAATTTTATCCGATCAAAACATTTTTACACTTAATTTATTGCCTAATATGTCCAACATTTGTTGGCCTTACGATAATTCTGTTATGATTTAAAAATCACACACCGTTCATCCAGTGTATCTAGATCAAAGTGACGTCACGTTTATTTTTATAATTCAGGTGTTCAATGAGCGACCGCCAAAGAACGACAAATTTAGAGGGACTCCTACTCCAAGGCCAAATAAAGTAAGTGGATGTTATGGAGAGAAATGTATGTACATCAAACCATAGATGGCAATTTAAGTGTGTACATCAAACTCTAGATGACAATTAACGTATGCACATCAAACCATAGATGGCAATTAACGTATATACATCAAACTATAGATGGCAATTAACGTACATACATCAAACTATAGATGAGAATTTACGTACGTACATCAAACTATATATGAAAATTAACGTATGTACATCGAACCATAGATGACAATTAACGTATGTATGTCAAACCGTAGATGACAATTAACGTATGTACGTCAAACCATAGATGACAATTAACATACGTACATCAAACTATAGATGACAATTAACGTTTGCACATCAAACTATAGATGACAATTAACGTATGTACACCAGACCATAGATGACAATTTAGATGAATAAAAGTAGGTTATAGATCCTTTTAAAGACACACACACACACACANTATATATATTAGGGCTGTTATCGATGAATTTAAAATTAGTCGTTAACTTCTTAAAAACTACCGTATGATTAATCGATAATTTTGATTAAAGCTAAAAGTAAGATATATGACGTCATTAATCTGAAAACTTCAGGGGAAGTAACAAAAACAGGCAATTGACATTTTTAAAATTTAAATATAAGAAGTTCAATATAATGTCAATGAATTTAAATTTTGCTTTGTTAATTAATTAAAAAGACAATGTTTGATTTTTTGTAGCATTTTCCTTATAAAACAGCTTATTTTAAATTTAACACTTTATTTTTTTTAATGGAAAAGTTTGTACGTAAAAATGAAAACTATTGTTAATTATTAATGGTTCATTATTTATTAATAAATTTATTTAAACATTTTCCTTAATTTTAATCGTTATTTTATCGATTAAATTTTTTTTAATCGATACATTTTTACCGATTAATTAAGAAATTAATCGATAATTCCTGCAGCCCTATTATATATATATATCTTAAACGAGTATGTGCAGACTAGCAAAAGCGGACTATAATCGTTGAGGTCGACCACCGACCAATCAGTTTATATTTGGCAAGCAAGGGTGGTGGCCGGGGTCGAGGGATCATCAAGACCAACAATGCTTCTTGTGTTCAAAACGTTGTCCTTTAACAAATGTATTTCGTAGTGTTGTGGATGTTACATCCGGATAACATGCGGAAGGTTCTGGGTTCAAGCCCAAGGTATGACATTATTTGTAAATTTTAAAAATGTTTAAGTTTTTGCCCGTTCTTTTCCCCCTTTCTTTTTGAACATGACTTCGCAACATGGCTGTAAACTTTGTTTCTGAGCATTGAGATAACGTCGGCAACGTGCTCTCCGTTTGTTTTCAGTGATGGAACAGTAGTCATACACTCTCCTCAACAATACGTTCAGGAGATGCATACTTTAGGAGCATATGCTTGTAAGGCAAAAATAACGCGATGTCCGAACTACTTTCACCAGTGTCATCATTTACTTCCGAGAAGGTCCTCGAGTTAACAACCCCGGTCAACATTTGTCTATATACCTGCTCTTTAGTGACCCTTCCGATCATGGCCATTACGAAGTTCACTTCCTCTCACACGTTATGACTTTCTGGTGCCGTCTATTGATAACGTCGGCATGTCCACACACATTTCACAGCCACCTTATCGCACTGAAGTGATGTCACCTTGCCCCTATCCCGATACACATATACCAGCGCTTTTCAAAATACACTCTAATGAATGAACGGATTCCGCAGAGGAATTTCAATCCACCATCTATTTATATATAATTGACCAGAAAAAGCACAAGACGAGTACAAAGAAGCTTGACAATTGAACCGCGCCAGGGTCTGCCAATCACAGTTTATGGTTGGCAAGCTAGGGGGCTGCAGGAAGGGGGAATGTAGTTAACGGCAATGCGCGTGTTTCAAGACCATCAATGCGTCGACGGTTCTTCCCCACCCCCAGGTTCACTCGCGTTGCTCTGATTTCTTCGGGAAGTAGTTTTTGACCGTTCTCCCCCCTTTATTTGCACTATCTAGGAACAATTCTGCGGCGTATGCTACGCCACAGGGCAAATCTAGTTACAAGTTAGTTCATGTATTGAACATTTCATTCTCTTATCAGTTAGAACATTTATCCAACGTTTTCAAAACATTCCAAACAGTTCATGTACCACTACAATTAAATGTGATATCCAACAATAATATTTCTTGCACTTTTAATACTTGTGGTCAATACTTAAATATCATACAATTTTACTACTACATAAAGATCACATAAAAATATAACCAATAATCTCTAACATATACGTCAACTCATATATCAAACAATTATTGAAGTTATGCAGCGACAATCGGACGTCGCTAGGTCGAAAAGGACCCGAAAAAAATGGACTTACGGAGTTTTCGACTCAGGGAAAATTGAGAAATATGCGAAGATTACAGAAGAACAATGTTGATATTGAAGGGTGGTGTGTGGGAAACAGCCATACCGGTGAGAATACTTCACATTAAAGAGAGGTGGTTTCTGATGTTTCAAAAGAAGGGAGGCTAATTTGCTTTTACCTATCGACACCACTGAGAAATCCCCCCCCCCCCACAAACACACCTTACTCTCTCCACAGTGAGAAGGGGACTGGGTAAGAGTTTTCCCTTTTCACTGCATGCAACAGACAGACGCGGGGTAGTAACCCTTCATTCCAGCCATCCCCTTTTCCGGTCTTGTCCGATTTTGGTCTCAACATAGACACCCTGCTTGCAAGAGTTGCTTAATCCCTCGGGGATGCACTAAGTCTACTACGGTAAGAATTTGCGTCCGTTTAAGTGGCTCTATGGAACACGTGTTCTTAAATGTCACACCAGAAAAATAACCAAATCTCCTTGGACATTTAACTAAGGAAGGTTGGAAGCCAAAAATATTCGAGTTAAGGAGATCTAAAAATACATTAGTCAAATGGAAGTTTGCCGGGGCCTAACAATTAATTCGATATCGGGAGGTTTTCGACTTAGCGAGGTCCGACTGTATTTCCTATTTGTAAAAAAAAAGCTATGAACATACAATGTATTCCACGTACCCAACAATTCTTAAAATCATAAAAATATCCAATGGTTCTGTGATCTATAAATTTATTCATATGTACATCTTTTCTTTCATAAAAAAATTTATTAAAAATATTAATAAAAATGAACGCCTCCTATATCCAACAATTTGTTGCACTGTTATTACTTGTGGGAAAGATATAATTACTATACCACTCTACCAGTAGAGGAAGATTACAGTGACGTCATGTTTACATCTATGTGTATTATCTCCCACAGAAACCACCAAAAAATGATCAACTTATTGGAGTGCCGCCTAATAGACAGCCCGGTAGGGTAAGTCAGCTTTAAAAAAAGTGTTATTTATTTAAATCAAATTATACATGATACTTTTTACATCCACAAAGTCATTCCATATATTTAAAATTTTTGAAATCCATAAAATGACGTCACATTCCAACTTCTGGCATCGATTAAAGTTCGTCTCTTATCCAGTGCCGTCTTTATGCACATGCCCGTTGGGCAATTACCCGGGGGCTCACAAGCATGGGAATATGTTTATTTATATATATTAAATAAATTTATTTTTTATTCCTTCGGGGGGTGGGGGCGCACTCTTTATTTGTCCAGGGGCCCAACACTCTTTCTTTGTCCAGGGGCCCAATACCCTTTCTTTGTCCAGGGCCCAACACTCTTTTCTGTTCAGGGACCCAACACTCTTTCTTTGTCCAGGGCCCAACACTCTTTCTTTGTCCAGGGGCCCAACACTCTTTCTTTGTCCAGGGGCCCAACACTTTTTTCTGTTCAGGGACCCAACACTCTTTCTTTGTCCAGGGGCCCAACACTCTTTCTTTGTCCAGGGCCCAACACTCTTTCTTTGCCAATGGGCCCAACACTATTTTTTTGCCCAGGGGCCCAACACTCTTTCTTTGTCCAGGGGCCCAACACTCTTTTCTGTTCAGGGGCCCAACACTCTTTCTTTGTCCAGGGCCCAACACTCTTTCTTTGTCCAGGGGCCCAACACTCTTTCTTTGTCCATGGGCCCAACACTCTTCATTTATCCAGGGGCTCAAAACTCTTTTCTGTTCAGGGGCCCAACACTCTTTATTTGTCCAGGGACCCAACACTCTTTCTTTTTCCAGGGGCCCAACACTCTTTCTTTGTCCAGGGGCACCCAACTCATTTTTGTCCAGTGGCCCAAAACTATTTTTGTCCAGGGGCCTAAAACTGTTTTTGTCCAAGGGCCCAAAACTCTTTTTTGTCCAAGGGCCCAACACTGTTTTTTGTCCAGGGGCCCAACACTCTTTCTTTGTCAAATTATTTCTAATGTAGATAAAAGATGATATTTAAAAAAGGCATGGCCTTTTGACCGTTAACATTGCAAATATGTCTACTTATAATTTAAATTATTTTATACATCCATTAAATTTAACACGTATTTCTAAGAGCATTCATCAACAAATTTCTATACATATTGGTTAGATAGTTTTTCAAACTCTTCATAAACATATACATTAGTTCATATGTTCTAAAATTTTTGCAATTATAAATTTAGAGCCTAAATGCAACAAATTATACACCTATAAGTAAATTTTTATACGCAGATATCAATGCACCATTGAATTGAGCTTACATTTAAATATAATATTAGTGCACTTATTCTTTTGAAATTAGCTGACATTTATTTTTAATACTAGCTTATTTATACTATTTTGAAAATAGCTAAAATATTCTTTTGAAATTAGCTCAATACTCTTCTGAAATTAGTTGAATATTCTTCTGAAATTAGCTGAATATTATTCTGAAATTAGTTGAATATTATTCTGAAATTAGCTGAATATTGTTCTGAAATTAGCTGAATCTTATTCTGAAATTAGCTGAATATTATTCTGAAATTAGCTGAATATTATTCTGAAATTAGCTGAATATTATTCTGAAATTAGCTGAATATTATTCTGAAATTAGCTGAATATTATTCTGAAATTAATAATAATAATAATAATAAAATGATGATTTATATAGCGCTGTATCCCAGCAAGGAGCCAGGCTCACAGCGCTTTACATGGAAACAAAAATACATATATAAATAAAAAGAAACATTCATAGCATATTAACTACATAAATAACAATACGGTATACTCAATACATCAGCTACGCTAATCAATTACAGAAATGTGGTTTTATTATTTTTGAAAATAAATTTTAAAAAGATGTGTCTTAAGTGCAGTCTTAAATGACTTAGCAGTTAAAATGATACGGATGTGTAATGGAAGAGAATTCCATTGTTTGGCTGCACAAAAGGAGAATGACCTTTCGCCAAATGTTTTAGTTCTTATCTTAGGAACACAGAGAATGCGTGTATCCGCTGAATATTACTCTGAAATTAGCTGAATATTATTCTGAAATTAGCTGAATATTATTCTGAAATTAGCTGAATATTATTCTGAAATTAGCTGAATATTATTAGCTGAATATTATTCTGAAATTAGCTGAATATTATTCTGAAATTAGCTGAATATTATTCTGAAATTAGCTGAAGATTATTCTGAAATTAGCTGAATATTATTCTGAAATTAGCTGAATATTATTCTGAAATTAGCAGAATATTATTCTGAAATTAGCTGAATATTATTCTGAAACTAGCTCATATATTATTACATAAACCCAGAAATCCTCACACTAACAAATAAGTCAGACAATTCTTAAATCAGTATAAAAATACTGATATCTCTAACATTTCTCACCCAATTAATTGCCTAATATGTCCAACATTTGTTGCCCTTACGATAATTCTGGTGTGTTTTAGAAATCACATACCATTTACCCAGTACATCTAGATCAAAGTGACGTCATGATTATCTTTAAAATTCATGATTTCCAGCCGCGATTACCAACGAACGACAGATATATAGAGGCTCCTACTCGAAGGCCAAATAAAGTAAGTGGACGTTATGGAGAGAAATGTATGTACATCAAACTATAGATGACAATTTATGAATGTACATCAAACTATACATGACAATTTACGTATGTACATCAAACTATAGATGGCGATTTATGTATGTACATCAAACTATAGATGACAATTTATGTATGTACATCAAACTATAGATGGCGATTTACGTATGTACATCAAGCTATAGATGGCAATTTACGTATGTACATCAAACTATAGATGGCAATTTACGTATGTACGTCAAAATATAGATGACAATTTACGTATGTACATCAAACTATAGATGTCAATTTACGTATTTATATCAAACTATAGGTGACAATTTACGTATGTACGTCAATTTTAGATGACCATTCACATATGTACATCAAACCATAGATGACAATTTCCGCAAACATAATGTCATTTCATACATTGACGATTCTAACATTCCTAAAACAACTTTATATGTCAATCAATTCTTAGATGATTAAAAGTAGATCATAGATCCTATAAATAGCATAAATTAGTTAATTTATTCAACATTTCATTCAGTTATTAGTCAGTGCATTTATCCAAGTTTTCAAAACATTCTAATTAGTACATGTATCCCAAAAAGCCTAACACTACATTTAAATGTCATATCCAACAATAGTAATTATACATTAGGCTATTAATTCTAATTTAGAAATACAACACAAAGATAACTTAATACAACTCTGAAATAGACATAAAGATAAAAACACCTTTCTTATGCCATATGCAAGAACAAACACATACACGTTTTCTTTCTTTCCGTCCGGTATTCGGGCGTGGAATGGGTTGCCTGAAGAAACCAGGAAAGCCAACACTTTATCATCATTTAAAACTCTAGTAAGAATACAGGACTAAACACAAACCATAGAAATACGTAGGACGCAATAATCTTCTGTACAGAAGGAGCGTCTGTAACATATAAGATAAGATTCTTGCACTTTTATTACTTGTGGCCAACATTTAGATCTAAATATCATACAATTCTACTAGCACATAAAGATAACAGTGACGTCATGCTTACTTTAAAAAATAATGATTTTCTAACGGAAGCAACCAAAGAATGATGAATTTATATGTGACTCTATTGAATGGCCCAATAAAGTAAGTCAGCTTTATGGAGTGTAAGGTATTTACAGTAAAATAAAGATGACAACTTCTGCACCGAAAAAGTCTTTTCATACATTTAAAGATTCTTTACATCATTTTCATAACTTAAAATAAATAAATAAATATCCCTGAGAGACCATGAAGGTCCATGGGAGCAAATGAAGTAGTGTTCACAAGTTTCATTGACCACTAACGAGCATGGGATTGTGTGGTTAGCACAATGCCCGGGGGCCTTTCATAACTTCACGTGTCAAAAACTGTTTTCTTGCTTAGAGGTGGTTCATATTTTCTATAACTCATTCACTTTCAAATCAGTTCACAAATACAAAACTTCATAAAATGATGAACTTTTTAATTTCAAATATATGAATCCAAAAATGGATGATAGATCGATCAATGATTACACATATAATTGAATAGATCGATCAATGATTACACATATAATTGAATAGATCGATCAATGATTACAAAATAAACGCCTCCTTATCCAAAAATAGTTGCACTTTCATTACTTGTGGGGAATATCTCAATACCATACCATTTACAGTTGAATAAATTCGAAGTGACGTCATGTTTACATATAGGTGTGTTCTTTCCAAACAGAAACCACGTATAAATGACAGACATAATCTAATGGACCGTTGGCTCAATACGGTAAGTTAGCTTCATATTGTGTAAGATATTTATATTAAAATAAAGATGACAATAATTTCTGCACCAAAAATATTTTTAAAAATAAATTTAAAGATTCTTACAACCCTAAAAATAACTTCCCATCTCAAACAATTATTACATTCAAAGATATAGATCTAGTTCATATTCTCCAAAACTCATTCCCTTTCAAGTTAATTCACAAATACAAAACTTTATAAAATGGTAAACTTTTAATATATATTTATATTATATCTCTGTTCCCATAAGTTAGTTGATACAAACATTACTGTTAAAACATGTAATAGAGTTCATTTGTCTAATGCATGCTCCTAAAATTTAATGCAAATATCCCCCAAAACATTTCGTTATTTATA
This sequence comes from Radix auricularia, assembly GCA_002072015.1. Classification (NCBI taxonomy): domain Eukaryota; kingdom Metazoa; phylum Mollusca; class Gastropoda; family Lymnaeidae; genus Radix; species Radix auricularia. The sequence continues at coordinate 759,907 of MUZC01000724.1, read as the reverse complement.
TGTTAGCTAATATGTCTAAATAACATTGATCTAATCCAGCTATTTCCTACTTTCTAAAATTTCTGAACATACCAAAAATTTCTACAATAACAAATATATCCAAGAATTAAGTGATCCAAACATTAGTTCATATATACAACATATCTCACATCAAACATTTGTTCATATATACAACATTTCTCACATCAAACATTTGTTCATATATACAACATTTCTCACACCAAAATAAACGCCTCCTTTATCCACCAACGGTTGCCCTTTGATACTTGTGGGAAATCAGTGGCGTAGCTAGGGGAGGGGGTCCAAATTCAAAAGTACCCCCACACCCCCACTTGCGTGGGACCCTAAAGGAGTGTCCGACAATTTAATTTTACATAATATATTTCGACACCTCCATGTAATTTTTCTATTCAAGGGGGAGAACCCCCACCCCCGGCTCCCAAATCCCTAGCTACGCCACTGTGGGATAGATTTAAACAACATACCATTCCATCAGTACATGAAGATCAAAGAAACGTCATGTTTAATCATTTAATTTATTATTACCAAAGGATTACTATGATTCCACTGGAAAGTCTTCTGTGTGGCCTTATGGGGTAAGTCAGCTTTGGAAAGTTTAAAATAATAATAAAAATAATATANTATATTAGGGCTGCGGAAATTACCGATTAATTTCTCGATTAATCGGTAAGTTATTTTATCGATTAAAATGATTTTAATCGATAAAATAGTTATTAAGTTAAAGAAATATTTTAAATAATTTTTTCGATTTTTTAATAAATAATTAATAATAGGTTTTATTTTAATTTTTTTTTTAATGTACAAACTTCTCCGTTAAAGAAAGTTGTAAAGTGTAAACTTTAAAACAACCTGTTTAATAAGGAAAATAATATAAAAAACACATTGTTTTTAATTATTTAACAATAACAAAATTTAAATTCATAGACATTATTTTGAACTACTTATATTTAAACATAACTCCTAACAATATTACATCTTTTAAATTAAATTAAATACTTAAGTTATGGGCATTTCAAAAATGTCATAAAACGGCACAAAATTGGAAGGAAAACAACATAGTGAAAAAAAAGTGATTAATTATCAGGTCTTAGAAAAATAATAGCATAACTTTTGAACCACTTGGACTTGGGATAAAAAGATGATTTTTATCTTTTTCTTAATCATCCTCGACATAAGCAACCATACGTAACATCTCGGCATATGTTTCTTAAATTGGCTTCGAGTGACTAAGACCCTCTGGCAAAACAATTCAAAACAAATACACCGAGAGGCTATTGTGTTTCCCGTCAACACAATCTGCTCTCACCATCCTACCTGACTCTATTCTACACCGCTGTACCGTCTCAACCCACTAACCGTGTGTCAGTCAAGTCATAGTCACATGGTAAATTATCAACATGATTCGCCGACAATTCGCCCCCAGGGCCTCCACAATATATATATACACATCTATGTATACAAATCAAATTAATTTTGTTCATCATAAAAGATATTTCATAATTTTATTTTTTTGAATAAATCAAACAATAACATGATATTTCTATTTATGGAATGTACCATAGTGCGCCGAAAATGTAACGATTCTTGAGTACTTAAAATATTATATAATTTGATAATAGTTTAGCATGATTCATAAACTTTTGGTTACGATTTCAAATATGTCTACACATATAAGTTATTTCATACATTCCACAATTTAAAGACATATTATATTTTTATATACCTATTGGTTTAGTTCGTGTGTTCAACAGTTCATAAACTTAACAATTAGTTCTATATATTATAGAATTTTTGCATTTAGGGGCCGTCCATAATTGACGTCACGCACCTAGGTGGGGAGGGGGTCTCACTTTTGTGACGATGCGTGACGTGGGGGAGGGAGGGGGGTTGAAGAAATGTGACGTCACATCGAAACAGTAACTTTCAATAAAACTTCCACTGAAATATTTTATCACTAAAAATTTATTCAATAACTTTTTTTAAAATCTAGTGCTTCTCGTTGCCGGTCGATAGGCCATCAGACGCCTGTTGGCGTGAGTTATGAAGACTTGAAAATTAAATATAATTATAATTCTTAAGTTTGAGAACCCACAAGAGAACATACGAAATTGTCACTCGGCATCGTTTGATGTTGACATCAAAGCGTTTGTGATGTATCTGCAGCTTCGTTTGGTTCACTCCTGGCAGGAGTCTGCGAACTATTTTTTTTGTCGGCTATCCCCCCTCCCCTGGTGAGTTTTACAAACAGGACAATGTCTAAAAAAGATATGAATAGGATTATGTGCAGATATTTTAAGTCAAAACAACACGGAATATCCATTTTGGGGTTGGGTGGGGGGAATCTATTTGATACTATTATAAACGTTTTAAGTTTTGTATAATTTTTCGATTGGTTTTTTATCAAATACTTCTGGGCATTCTAAATATAATTATAAATGTGTCGATTTAAAATTAGTCAAAAGTATTCATTAACTTTATTGACTGCATCAAATTCTCGACATCACAATTCGAGAGGAGCACAAAACAACTTTCTTCTGAACTGTTTTTAAGGCATTAGTTTCAAATACGAAGGAAATGATACTTGATACAGTCAGATTAGGATTATTGCCACTCGTGTCAATATAAATGAAAGTAGGTTGGATTTAGTTGTCTTTATATAGTACGTAAATAAGAAATCTAACATAGATGACAAATTTAACAAATGCACATTCTGGAAGGAATCGGTTCAATAGTAGGCATATGTTCCAAGCGTTCACATACACATGACGTATTTAAATTTATCTTGTAATTGAAGTGGATGTTATATGTCCAAAAAAGTCTGTATATTCCCCTTTGACCCTCTTTCTTACGGGATGCCGTCAGTCAATTGAGGGATTTTAAAAAAAATACATTTTAAAAAGATTATTTTAAAATAACTTTTTTTTTTTATAAACAAAGAAGTTAACAGTAATGATTCATAGGCAGTGTTTAATTTGTATGCATTAAGATAAAATATAATATAGGGATTAGGGATGTTAACAAATTTTGTTTTTTGAAGGCCGTTTAAACGGTTTGAAAAAACTGACCTAAATATTAAAATTATAAAAATTTCTGTAAACATTACTGTTTACCCAAAAGTAGCGGATTCTTGCAAATTTTCTATGCCCACAAGGATTCACCTCCAAGAGTTCCCTTTTCACCCCAAATGCGATAATTTATCGCTGTTTACCTTCCCCTTGGGGAAACAGACTGATAGCGTAAGCCATGCATTTTTAATTAGTTTATAAATTCCACAAGAGAATGCAACATTTTAAACACGCCTCATCCATTGGTGACATTATATTTACAACTGTTGTGTGACGTACGTGAAATCCTGAAAAAAAAAAGAAAAAAAAGAACAAAACAAAAACAACAACAACAACAACAACAAAAAAAAAAAAAAAAAAAACAACTTGTGAGCTTCGGAGTAAAAAGTTATGATAATATTGGATATTTTAATAATTTCATAGTATTTTTTCAGTCATCAACTTGCAAGAATACTGTATTTTGCGACGCACAAGATGACACCCTACTTTCCTGCACAATGCAATGATTCTTGTAATAACAATAGTCACATTTGCGAACTTAATCGCGAAGGTTAATCACATCAAATGGTTTTGACATTACCGCTGCATTGTTCGTTGGCTTTCTTGTTATGCCTTGGAAACTAATTTAAAAAAATGTAATATATAAAACAAGCCGAATTCATACTTGATCTTATACGGCGTTACGCTGTGTAAGGGCTCATTTTGCTATCATATCAGCACAGAGAAAATCATGTCAAAACGGGAAAATAATGCAATGGTACCTGGTGAAATGGAAAAATTCTTGCCGGTCGTCTGATACGAAAACGTTTGAGAATCACTGACTTACAAGTTATTTAATGTCTTTTACATAGCTTCACGCGGGTTACAATATTATAATGTAGACCTAGATCTACACTAGTTACATACTTAAATGACCAAAAAGTCATTTGAAACATACTTATTTTCAAATAAAAAAATTAGTTGTTTTTTGTTTTTGTTTGTTTTTTTATTTTTTTTTGAGGGGGGGGGTGTCAAAGATTTGTGACGTATTTTTTTTTTTTTTTTTTTTTTTTTTTTTTGGGGGGGGGT
>MUZC01000724.1:727941-742764 GCA_002072015.1 Radix auricularia | reverse complement strand
ATAGCTCATATCCAGCAATTCTTCAAAAACATTATTTATTTTTTATATGAAACACATTTTTACACGTATTTAAATAACCCGCCATTCTACCAGAAAAACAAGTAAATTAATATTTTCTTTTATGTTTATTATTTCCAAAAGCAACACCCTCACAATGACAATCAGTTTGAGTCACCTTCAGCCTGGTACATTGAAGTAAGTTAGCTGCTTAGAGTGTGGCGCTACCATGATAATCTCTGCATCCAAAAAATTTCTTCAGATTGCTAGCTCAACATCCATATAATTACGTCATATTTAAAGGTTCCTTTGAACCAATTAGTATTTGAAGTATTTATAATATCAGTAAAGTTTTAATGGCACACTTTCGAATGTCTGCTTATGGGGCACGGAGGACGAGTGGTGACGTGCTCGATTATTGTACCGATGGGCATGGGTTCGAATCTATGCGAAGGCAAAGATTTGTTTCCGGGACCAAGGGCGCGCCTGAGTCCACCCAGCTCCGAATGGGTACCTAACATTAGCCAGACGGCTGGGTAATGCGTGGAACCCTCATAGCCGTGGCCTGTGACCGCTGCATCACTTGCCAAAATATTATTTGTCATGGTCTGTGGACGCAATAATCTTCTGCAAAGAAGGAGCGTCTGTATAGATATAATTATGTAGGTTTGTTTATACACATATTCACCTATATTTGGTAGCTAATATGTACAACAATTTTAACACATATTTTTCAATTTGTTCACCCAAATTTTATATATATAATATATAACAACAATATATATATATATATATATATGACATAATATATTTGTCTAAATGTTGATAAGTTCTTATATCCTAAAATGTATGCCGAGCTACATTTATATCACATAACAAATTATTTATAACTTCTAAGTTCTTTCATATATTCAAAACACCCATTGCGCCATTGCAATTAAATACCATATTCAAAATTTTATTCACATGCAAGTTATTGCTCTTACCCAAATATCCGAAAACTCATAAATATATCAAGCCATTCTTATATCAATTAAATTTTATTCACAAATCAAAACATTCTTACGTTCAAAAAAATGACTTAGATTTTCTATATATATTAACAATTGTTACTCTTATAATTTAATTTATATGTTCACCAAAACTCACAGTTGTTAAGCTAGTTCTTATATCCAGATTTTTCTGCAAACTCTGCATATCTAAGATAGCTCATAAATCCATCCAGCAATTTTCAACACATGATGAATTTTTAAAATAATAATACAACTTTACTAGCAGAACAAGATCGAAATGACGTCATGTTTATATTTACGTTTCTTATTTCAATCTTTAGAAACCTCAAAACGATAGATTGATCGGTTCACCTCTTCCTTGGGACTACTTGGTAAGTCATCTTTGTCAGAGTGGAAGTCTAAGGTCATTACTAATTACATTGAAATCTTGACAGTAATTTCTACATCCATAAAATTATATATCGTACCTATGGATTCTTTGGTGTTTATAAGAAGTTCACATGTATCCAAAAATTAATATATTTTTTAAAAGTTTATTTTTTTCAAATATCCCAAAACAATCATTTAGTTGTACATATTCAGCAATGTCTACACATACAGGTTATTCTAAATAATAATAAAAATCCCCACACTTATAAATATGTAACATATTCATCATATTTAGATCAATAATTTGTGTTGAGATATCATTAGTATTCTTTTATTTAAATATAACTGCCACAAATATCAAACAATTCGTTCTCTTATAAGTTATATATCTATATATATAAAATGAATTTTTTTTAAAAACATGATGTCAATGTAATGCGCACCTTATTGCGCGACATAAAAGGTTGTTGAACATATTACGACCACAACACTTATCTCAAAAAAATTAACATTATATAAAGAGATAAATATAATAATTTAAAAATTCATAATTCAATTACTGTCCATTCGATCGATTTGAAATTTTAATACATCATTTTTATCGTGGGCATGAATCTGCCTGCAAAATTTCAGCTCGTTAGCCTACGAGAAAGTGGGTTAAAAATCGATCCAAAGTTCTTTCGGAATGGTCGGTCGGTCGCCCGGCTCAGACACCACAAGTTAATATAAAGGATTTAAAAACAAAGTAATCTCATATATAGGCTACTTAAAACTTCATCTAATGATTTAGTTTTTTTGCCATTCGTGCAGTTATGGGAGTGAGGGGTTGGGGTGGGGGGGGGGGCTAAAAGGTTGAGTAAAGATCGTTGCCCCTTCAATACCGAGGCGAACTGTAGATTAATGTCAGAATTCTAACATTGATAAAATTGCTTTAGGGCGTCCAAAAATGCATTTCTTATATAACTAAAAGTAGTTAGTTTGTCCATAAATTCCTCCAGTTATAAATAAGGCCATTAACCCAACGTTTTTTCTATTTATGTTGCTTGTAGTAAATACTACTACACACTACTTTAATAAAGCCAGTAGAACAAGATTAACTCCCCTCGTCCGACATAATTTACACGCATTCTTTCCAACAGGGCAAAAATTCTCTAGATAAATTTAAAAACATTCCTGGTACAGAAAAATATCAAGTAAGTCAGTTGTATGGACGGTAATCTGGATTAACAGATCAATATCAAGTAAGCCAGTTGTATTGGAGGGTAATCTGGATTAACAGATTAATATCAAGTAAGTCAATTGTATTGAAGGGTAATCTGGATTAACAGATTAATATCAAGTAAGTCAATTGTATTTGACGGAAATCTGGATTAACAGATCAATATCAAGTAAGTCAATTGTATTGGAGGGTAATCTGGATTAACAGATAAGTAACACGCCAGCCTGTTCATAAAGTAAACTATTAATTTTAAAGGGTTAATTTACTAACATAAACACAAGTATAAGGTAAATACCATGTGAATAAATAACGACGTAACTGTGAATAACATTCAATCTTATGTACACCTTATGCTCAAGTCAGCCATTTTTCGTCGAATCATCATCAAGTTAGTTATTATGAACGGCTTATACGCAAATAAAAAAATGAAGACAATATATCCTTTATATTAAATACTGTAGACATTGACAATGAAATACTTACATTCAGTTTAAATAAAGCCAGTAAAACAATGCCTGCGTGACGTCATGTCAACATTTCTTTTGATCATTTTCCAGGCAACCAGGGAACAGAATGACAAACTTTTTAACACGGTTTCTAAATGGTCTCGGAATGTAAGTCAATTTTATGTATTGTAACATTGTTGGACCGAACTGTTGTTGACGAACAGATGAAGTAAATGGGTTATGTCTACGACATAAAATTAAGCTTAGTTACTTACACACAATCTTGTGTTTCCATTCATCTAAAATATCACACTCTCCGTTTGCGCCTAACTTCAAAAAGTTTTTTTTGGGGTCTATCTACGGGTCTCCAAACTTCGGCCCGCGTACCAGATGCGGCCCGAGTACCAGATGCGGCCCGCGTGGCCTTCTCATCCGCCCCTGGAGACCTTTTAATCTCCAAAAAGAATACTATTCTAACATGTAGTTTATCAAAAAACTTATTTGTTAAGGGTTCATAGTCTGCTACAAAACTACCACGTGACACTTTATGCGGCCCTCCGGCAGAAAGGTTTGGAGACTCTTCGTCGGTCTCCAATGTTAACAGTAATATTTATAAAACGTTTATAAATATTACAGGGCTTTAAGGGCCGACGGGATCAAATGGGATTTGATATAAAGATAAAAAGTCTGAACTATAAATACATCAAGATATTATATTTTGGACCATCGGCCTCAAACAATGAAAAATGATTGTTAAAATGTATTTTATTATGGGGCCGTCAATTTTTTTTTAATTTTTTTTTTTTTACAAAGTTTTTTTTCAATATTCCCCATCTTCACAATCCATTTACCCAGGAGCAAAAGGTAATAGTAGTTTTTATAGAGCCAACGTAAGTAAAAAATGTCATTTTTCGACCAGCTCCGAACACCATAAGTGGTTAACAAAAATGTTTTTTTTTAGTTATCATCGCCAGGGTGACCTCAACAATTACTAAAGGTTTCACGCTTCTACCTAGACTGAAAATAGGAGAATTAGTGAGTGAGTGGAGTGAGTGAGTGAGTCATTGAGTGAGTGAGTGAGTGAGTGAGTCATTGAGTCAGTGAGTGAGTGAGTCAGTGAGTGAGCGAGTCAGTGAGTCAGTGAGTGAGTGAGTGAGTCATTGAGTCAGTGAGTCAGTGAGTGAGTCATTGAGTCAGTTAGTGAATGAGTGAGTCAGTGAGTGAGTCATTGAGTCAATTAGTGAGTGAGTGAGTCATTGAGACAGTGAGTGAGTGAGTCATTGAGTCAGTTAGTGAGTGAGTCATTGAGTCAGTGAGTGAATGAGTTAGAGAGTCAGTAAGTGAATGAGTAAATGGGTTGCCTTTCAAAACTAATGATTATTTACATTAAGGCGTCCATGTTGGTTTCTGAATATAGAAAGTCACAATATGTGTTAAATAATTTTTCACATTAATCTACTTTTCAGTTCAGTAATTCCATTATAAAACGTAACAATTGAAACGATACTTTATACATAAACAAATATTTGTTATATTTAATAGGGCGGGCATTGATTAATTTTTGTTCGATTAAGCAGAAAGAAATTAATCGATTAATTTTGATTAACTTTAACAGTAAAACGCATATAGAGATCCCGTTTAGTCGCAATTCGGTTGAGTCGCGGTAATTCCATAGTCTCAAATTTTTTGACGTAGCACAGCTAATTCGTTCTGCTGAGCAAGAAATCAGTAAGAAAAACCTTTTTACTTACGCAAGCCTGTCTAAAATAATTAAGAAAGAAAAATGCGATGGACAAAAATTAAAATTATTATGAAATCGGAGAGAAAAAAAGAAATATTTTATTAATTTTAATCGAATTTTAATAGACCCAATATATGTTAATCGATTAAAAATTTAAATGATTAATCGGTTAATTAATCTTCACTTTCCACATCATTAATATTTAAAAATTCAATAACTTTTCATGTTCCGGCCTCTCCAGCTGAACCCAGCTGTGTCATTCTCTCCAGCTGAACCCAGCTTTGTCCACTCCAATCGGTTTCTGCATCAAGTTCTTTTCGGCTTAAAATTCCTGGTTGACCTCTCACTCTCTTTCCCTTGTGCAGTGATGGCGAACCTTTGGGGGCCGTGTGCCCAAAATTCAAACTGTAACCCACCTATTCACAGCAAAATACCAACACTCCAATGAAACCCGAAAATAGGGGTTTAACTTAGCTGTTTTGATTGAGGAAGTTATATTTTAGTCGCGTGCCGTAGTTTCGCCATCCGTGTCTTATAGGATCCAAGTGAGGGCTTGTCTTCTGATGCATATATGTGCTTCATAATGATGTGGCTAATCCATCTTCATCTTAAAATTAGGGCAAGATGACATTCCCAACAAAAGACGAATTCATGGAGGTTTTTGTTGTTGTAAATATTGAGATAACTATAAAAAAAATCATATTAAGCCTGGTCCCTTTTTGGACTCAGGACGTGTTAGCGCAATTTCGTATTATGTATCAGTACCTATGTTAGAAATCAGCATTATGTAGTTATCAGTAGATCTAATTGTGTTTAGATTTTAGACATATTTCTAAAAATTTTCTTGTGTAATGAATATACCTGAAATTTTTTTAAATTTAAAAGTCATTTCTTTACATTTTAAAATTTTTTATTTTCTCTTTAATCTAACTACAAGTGGTTTGTGGTCACTGAAATAGGACTCATAAATGAAACATTCTAAATTGTAATCAGCTAATCGCCCAAATACTCCGTCAATTGTTGTTTTATAGATCGTGGTTGCCAATCTTGTTGAAAGTAGTTGAATGTTGAAGCTTGTTTCGAAAAAGTTTTCAATTTCTGCCCCTGGGCCGCTAAGATCTTGATTAAAGTCACCACAAATGATGATGTAAAACTCTCTAAACTTTTACACATATTCTAATGACGTCAACAACAAAAAAACTAATACTTTTGCACGCTTTCGCACCACTAACCAATAACTTTTACACCAAACACACCACCGTGCGCAACTCACAAGTTCCATTAAGTTACAATGACTTAAAGTCGTACGGAACTTCCAGGAGCTCTACTGCCACCACAAGAGGTCGGATCGAGTAACTGGGTGTTGATGCACAAATGGCAGGTCAGGACATACAAAAAACATATATACATCATGGGTCTAGGACTTATGGATGCTGAGATCTAGGGTGATGACAGACGGACGGACGGACAGACGGACAAAACGGATACAATCGCGCATTCCACTTCTCGAAAATGCGCTAAAAATCATATCTCCAGCAACAGTAAACAAACATTGTATGGTATATTATATCAAGTTAATGTATATTGCTTGCTGGTAATACTAAATGCGAGCTTGAGTCACCTCTTTCAACATTTACACACTTTCCTTTCTTTCTGCAGGACATATATTTTAAGGACAAATTTAAAAACATTCCTGGTACAGAAAAATATCAAGTAAGTCAGCTGTATGAATGTTGATAGATAGTATTAGCACATTATTAACACGCCCGAGTGAATTAAAAAAATGATTTAGTCTAAGGGTTAAGTTATTAAAATAAATACATAAATTATGCGCATATCATATGTAAAACGATTTTACGGTTAACCATATTAGTCTTATGTTGAATTTGAACATATGTTGTTCATATGATCAGGAAGTTAGGTACACGCCACGATTTATACTCAAACAAAATATTTAGTCAGTAAAACCAACAGTCGCAATTAGTCAGTAAATCAATGCCTACGTGACGTCATGTCAACATGTCTTTATATCGTTGTCCAGGCAACAAGGGAACAAAATGACGAGCTTCTGAACACGATTTCTAAATGGTATGAGAAAGTAAGTCTATTTTATGATATTTGTAACATTGTTGGGACTAACTGTTGTGAGAGGGGGCGGGGAGGGATAAAGTAAATGTGATAGGTCCGTGAGCTAAGAGTAAGCTCTATTTTCTGACTCATGCCCTTCATATCTTACTGAACTTTTGTCAGTCTACTCACCAAGTCATCAGCTACGCTCCTCTGCAGATTCTCTGTGTTCCTAAGACAAGAACTAAAACATTTGGCGAAAGGTCATTCTCTTTTTGTGCAGCCAAACAATGGAATTCTCTTCCATTGCACATCAGTAGCATTTCAACTGCTAAGTCATTCAAGACTGAACTTAAGACACATCTTTTTAAAATTTATTTTCAAAACTAATAAACAACTCTTCTTTAAATGATTAACGTAGCTGATATATCGAGTATAGCGTATTGTCATTTATGTAGTTAATATGATATGAATGTTTCTTTTTTATTGATATATGTATTGTTATTTCCATGTAAAGCGCTGTGAGCCTGGCTCCTTGCTGGGATACAGCGCTATATAAATTATCATTTTATTATTTTATTATTATTATTATTATTACATATTGACATGTGTCCATACATCTGACATGTGTCCATACATCTGACATGTGTCCATACATCTGACATGTGTCCATACATCTGACATGTGTCCATCTAACATGTGTCCATACATCTGACATGTGTCCATACACCTGACATGTGTCCATACATCTGACATGTGTCCATACATCTAACACGTGTCCATACATCTGACATGTGTCCATATATCTGACATGTGTCCATACATCTAACACGTGTCCTTACATCTGACATGTGTCCATACATCTGACACGTGTCCATACATCTGACATGTGTCCATCTGACATGTGTCCATACATCTGACATGTGTCCATACATCTGACATGTGTCCATACATCTGACATGTGTCCATCTGACATGTGTCCATCTGACATGTGTCCATCTGACATGTGTCCATACATCTGACATGTGTCCATACATCTGACATGTGTCCATCTGACATGTGTCCATCTGACATGTGTCCATACATCTGACAGTGTCCATACTACTGACATGTGTCCATACATCTGACATGTGTCCATACATCTGACATGTGTCCATACATCTGACATGTGTCCATACATCTGACATGTGTCCATCTGACATGTTTCCATACATCTAACATGTGTCCACACATGTGACATTTGTCCATCTGACTTTTCAAACCCTTCGCTGGCGCCTACTAAAGAACTTCCAAAAGTTTCATTGCGCTCATATAACTGGAACCCATAGTCAATGATTAAAATAATATTTATAAAGCTGAAATAAAAAAAAACAACTAAATAACATTAAGGGCGTGTGTGCTCAAACTGTTAAAGATATAGATCTAAAGGTTAAAATACCTCAAAATTTTAATCCCAAGTTTCGGGTTCCCGGCACCAAAGCAATAGAAAATTGTATTTTAATTTACTTGAGTATTTCAATATGGGCCATCGTATTTATTTTAGGGACTTTGCTTTTTATCCTATGGATGTTCTGGGCGATGCAAGTAGAGTGCTATGCTATATAATTGGTTTTAACTCTTGCATTTTTTGCTGCGCGTGTTTTACTATTGCAAGATCGCATATCCACAAATTACTAATTAAAATTATGATTGTTGTAGTAATCATTGAGAAGACAAGGAGAAAGAATCATGTATCCAACAATTGTTAGCATGTATTTAACAATTGTTAACATGTATCTAACAAATGTTAGCTTATATCTAGCAATTGTTAGCATGTATCTAACAATTGTTAGCATGTATCTAACAATTGTTAGCATGTGTTTTATGGAATATTATAACCAATAAATGTATGTTGCTTGTAGTAAATGGTCGAGTGGCATGCGCGCTCAGCTGGCGTACGGATCGTCACGAGTTCGAATCCATGTGAAATCAAGGATTTTTTTCAGGAATCTCCTTAGTCCACCCAGCTTCGAGTGAATACCTAATACCAGTCAGGGATATAAAGGCGGCTGGGTAATGCGTGGAACCCTCTTAACCGTTGCCTGTGACCGCTGTATCACTTGCCAACAGACCGGCATGGTCTGTGGACGCAATAATCTTCTGTATAGAAGGAGCGTCTCTATAGATAAGACAAACCAAAACAACCAGCCATATAACTGGTAGAACACGACTGACTCGCCTCTCCTGACATTTACACGCATTCTTTCTTACAGGGAGCAAATTCTAAAGACAAATTTAAGAACATTCCTGGTACAGAAAAATATCAAGTAAGTCAATTGTTTTGTACGTTAATCTGGATTAACAGATTAGTAGAACGCCAGCCTGACTTTCAGGAAAGTCATCTACTTTAGGCGATAATGAATTAAAATTAATACAAGCATAAGATATATCCCCATATAAAGAACGGTTTAACAAATTTAGTCTTATGTCTAATTATTATTTTGCAATGCTTTGTTTAATTAATCATGGCGTTTAGTTAATTAGTAACGGTATATCACTGAAACAAAATATTTAGACTGCTTATTCTATAAACTATAGATTGAAGACATTGACAATGAAATATTTACAATCAGTTTAAATGAACCAGTAAAACAATGTATATGTGGCGTCATGTGAACATTTCTTGTGATCATTATCCAGGCAACCCAGGAACAGAATGACGAACTTTTTAACACGATTTCTAAATGGTATGAGAAAGTAAGTGCAGTGTGTTGCATTGTGGGATCCAGTGGACCGTTAAAAGGGGGAGGGGGTGCTGACGGGGTTAAATCCAGGAGCCCCTAATTTTCAAAGGGCCCGAAACAGATTATATTGTATAATCAAGGTGTTCAAATGTTTGCCTGAATCCCCCAAAATATCACAAATAAGTTAATAAAATCTCTTTCTCTATTTAGCACGAGATATTGTCGCAGAGTGAAAAAACAACAAGAAATCATTATCTATTTGTAATAACATTAAAATTGTTACGCAGGTAAGAGATAACCTAGCAAAGAAAAGAACAAAATAACGATTTCCTATTAGTCAATACAAAAATAGCGAATAAGAAACTTCGACAGAAATTGGTAATGCTTTTCAAAAACTAAATGGAAAAGACGTAAACAAGGTAAGGGTTAACCTGACAGGACGTAACAAAACAGCGAACGTTTCGGGAAAGAGCATTTTCAACGGACGTACAATACACAAATATTACGAATATAAAAAGTAAAAATAGAAACTTAGCTGCGGTGAAATCCAATCGGGGCCTTTAAAAATTTTCGCCCCTGGATTTAACCCTATCAGCATCCCCCTCCCCCTTTAACGGTGAAAACCCCTCATTTTGTTTATTCAAAAACTAGTAGCTGTGTTTATTTTTGTGTGTGCCAAATTGCTGTCCCTGACAGCGAGCAAGCCTACAACGGGCTTCAATGATTGGAGGCATGCTGATGAAATGCTTTCTTGTCATGAAAACTCTAAGCGACATCTTGATGCAATGGCGTGACTAAGTGGTCGTAAAAGATTCATTCAAATCGGCTTAATCATTTACAAGCAATCTGAAATTGTTCAATTATTAAAAAAGCTCTTATATAAGGCTAGTAAGCGCTATACAATTTCGTTGTATTCTTGGTCTTGCATTACATTGCTCACCGATACATGTTATATATATATATATTTTTTTTTTTTTTTAAAGTCCCAAAACCTCTTATTTTCGAGGTCGTAGGGGGTTCTAATGCTTCCATTAGAACATTCTCGGGCTTGCTAGACACTGGCGGCGCCCATCCCTCTCCAGGTCATCGGGGGACTTTCTTAGCGTTAGTCATTTCTCAACATTTTTAATAGTGGCTTTTACGTGGGCTCGATCCCACGCCCCTCAGCTTGTGAGGCGAGCGCACTATTGACTTCGCTACCCAGTGCTTCAGAAACTTTTTAGTGTTGCGGACCTGCAGGAATTTTTCGTATGCGCCAGGGACCGGTGAACTGTTTTCCCTTTACTTACTTGGTAGTAAAATATCATTTCTTGGTAACTTCTGCAGACCAGCATCGGATGGCCCACGGAATGGCACCGGTCTGCGGACCACCACTTTGAGAAGCACTGATTTAAACTAAATTTTATGTATTCATAGCGTTGATTAACCCTATAAAAATCGTCATTGTATGTTATTTGTATGTTATATTTCTCACAGAAGCCAAAAGATGAAAAACCTGGGGGAAATGTTGATACTATTCTGGTTGATGTAAGTAAGCTTTACTTTATACTTCATAGACTATAGTTTATAGCTTATAGTTTATAATTGATACTTATAGCAGATGTGGCAAACCTTTTTGGGGCTGCGCACCCAAAACTCAACAAAAGTACCACTTATTTATAGCGAAGTGCCTGTGGCGGACTCGTTGTCTAGAGGGAGTTGAGGTCCACCCTTTGCCATAGATATGAACAGCACCAAAGTACAGTACGTTGTATAAATAGTCAACAACAGACTTGATTCAGTATAAACACGTTTTAATCACATCAAGCTAGATATGTCCATGACAAATACAGTTTACACATTTCTAGCCCTATTACATCTATCACAATCCACTTTGTTCTTTTCACTGTGTATTCTGCTCCACTCTATCGTAACAGGTCAGCCAACCTTAATCCAACACGACCGTTCTGGTGCTCGCTCAACTCTCAACTCTTTTAGTCTTTACTCTCACTGCATGTCACGCACTGTCCACTACTCTAACTATCTCATTATCTCGCACTCCGCACTCCCACGTGATCCGAGTTCACGACTGTCCACATGAACTCGTGTTCACGCCTTGTTAACCCATTCTCGCTATAATTAACGCTCAGTCATTCTCACACCATAATTTCTGACCGTGACAGTGCCAACACTCCAATGTTTGGTTTAGCTGGTAAATTAAGGCAGTAATGTTGTAGTCGCGTGCCGGCTGATGAGGCTCTGCGTGCAGATTGCGGCACCCGTGACAATGTTCGCCATCACTGGTTTATAGCATCCATGTACAAAGGATCAACTCAAACTATAAGTGACAGGCAAATCCTAGGAAATTCGATATAATCATATTTTTACAACAAAATTCTACAGTTCATTTTTTCTTTGAGATCAATCCATCAGGTGCCCTGCCTATAGGCGTAAGCGGTCATGCTTCTCCACAGCTCTCTGTCTTTGGTATTACCCATCAGCTCCGCTGGTGATTGTGCCCCATGCCATCATGTCAGCCCGTTCAGCATCTTTTCTCTCTGTCTGCCTCGATTCCTTTTGCCATCTATCTTTCCTGTTACTGTGTGTTCTAGTTTGCCTCGCCTCATGTGTCCAAAAAATTGAGATTGTCTCTTTCTAAGTTTAGACATAATTTTTATTTTCTGGCCTACTTCTTTCAGAACTTCCTCGTTACATCTCTTCTCCGTCCTTGGTAATTTGAACAATCGCCTAAAGAACCACATTTCACAGGCTTCCAAACGTTTATGTTGTTCATTGGTGACTGTCCAGGCCTCACGCCCATAAAATAAAACTGTTATCACAATACGCTTAAAAGGAAGTATTGCATGCTATTTTAATAAGTATCTAAAAAAAATCAATGTAGTATTGTAGACACTAAAAAGTAGCACATACACACTTTGAGGTACTCGATGTCCCAAACAGGGCCGGCTTAAAGCAAAGAAAAACTAGGCAGCTGCCAAGGACCTACGATTAGTCTCATCACTAGTAGTGCCCTAGCACAAGAATATTTCCATATTTATTTGTTATCTTTCTATTACATTTAGAGCCACTTTGCCTAGGGCCTCCAATTCCCTTATGCCGGCCCTGTCCCAAGCAATTAGAAATACGTCAAACCTAACCTTTCCAAGGTCGCAAAATAACATTATTATGTTAAAAATGTCTAAACTCTCTAAGAGCGGTCTCAGTCTCGGAGCAATACCCTGTTATGTGTACGCAACAATTAATATGCTCATAATGTTAGAAGTTAAATCCAACAGTTCATTAGGTTGTCGTATACGTCCTAAAAGCCATCACACAAAATCCTAATATGCTTATCCAACAAAACATACATTAAAAAGGCTAGTATGTATATTCAATCATTTATACCCTAAAATTTCAGTATGTATTTTCAACAGTTCATACAATCATAAAAAAGAACATATTTTTTTTCACATTCGTTTAAAGATTTATGAAAACCATTTACTGTTAAATATAGCATCTTGCTTAATGTTATCATTAATAGAAAAGTCTAGCTCTTTTCATCTTCTAATTTTAATTTTGTGAATATCTTTGCACTGTCACACCTACCCACAAAAATGATAATGTGTAGTAGAGTTTGTGAGAAACCATGGGAAAACCTCAGTTTTTAGGCGTGATCGGCTTGCCATGCTTCGTAATTACTATTACAATTACAATTGAAATAATCTGTGAAATTCAAGTGACACCATTGAACTACCTTTATAATTTAAACATGCCAGTTGAATACGTAATGTTTATAGTCATTAATACACGTCTTTTTTAAAATTGTCATTTCAATAGGTCATTTGAACATTATTTTAAATATCGCAATTTAAAAATATCTTTTAATCATGTCATTTAAAGATCATTTGAACCACTCTTTTACATGTCATACGTGTCATTTGATCATTTTCAACAGGATAGCATTGTATTGGACCAATATATTTACTTTGTCGATGCTGGGTCTGGTAACAAAAACGTAAGTCACTTATGATGTCACAATTTTTGGTTTAAAAAAAAAAAAAAACTTTAAGATTAATAGAGAATTAAAAGTAATAGTTTTACACAATGAAAGAAGAACACAGTGGCGTAGCTAGGGGGGGGGTGGGGGCGGCCCGCCCCGGGCGGCACGCGTTTTAAGGGCGGCACTTGTGGGCATTTGAAAAGTACTGCCATTTCCGAAAACCCCCTTTTTCTTTTGAAAAGGGAAAGCCCGGGTGAAAGAAAAATATTCGTACTTTCGAGTCTTAATTAACGGATTCGTAAAACATTTGTTTGATTACATACTGGTACTTATTACTAACACATAATCGTTCAGTAATTTAAAATCGCTCAAAAGCAGTATCGATTTGTTTGGAAAATTAAGCGGTATACGTCACAGACACCGCTTAGAAAACAACACACTCACACATACACACTCAAAACAAAACACACCACCACTGGGTTGAATATACTATTAATATCGCCACGACAGTTATTGCGTGGATTTTCGACATGCGCAGAATGATGCGTGAACAAGTACCTACACGGCATCGTGGTTCAAATTTTGTTGTTAAATTTCATTGAGTAATTATCTTGCTGTTTCAGTTCTCAGAAAAATATTCTAGGGTAAGTTGGTTTTTTTTAATTATTTTTTTTAATTGCATTAAAGTAGCACACATAATTTGTGTTTTTTATTAATAATATTTTACCTATCCAATTAAAGTAATGTTTAAATAATTTGAATACGTCTATTTTATAGAAAATTATTAAGGTTTTTGTCAAGACTATGAAAATATTTCATTTTTTAAGGTAACATAGTGGCCGTTTATAAATGACGTCACACGATTTTGTCCGATTTGTAACCATGCCCCTTCCCCACTCGTCAAACTTTGTCATAAAAACTTAGAACCCCTCAGATATGATGTTACAAACCCCCCAGCCTTATTTTCAAATTGAAAATAAGCAAGTTGTAATTAATTATTTGTCATTTAAATTTAAATACGTGTATAGTGTAATTCTAGACTAAAGTAGTGTAACTAAGTATGTCAATACTATTGAAAAAAGCTGTCCGGGTAACCGTCGAAATTTTCTAGTGGGTACGACGGATATCCGTTCCAAACATCGATCATTTTCGCGATCATGTCCACTATTCAAAACGCAATGCACCCTAGCAACCATCCATGCACCTCATTTTACAATGACTTGCCTCCCAACAGCACACTTTTGTTAACTTAAATGTACTTCAAACTTT
>MUZC01000724.1:685132-707214 GCA_002072015.1 Radix auricularia | reverse complement strand
TTACGACCCCAGTGTTGATATAAGATGGGAGTATTACGACCCCAGTGTTGATATAAGATGGGAGTATTACGACCCCAGTGTTGATATAAGATGGGAGTATTACGACCCCAGTGTTGATATAAGATGGGAGTATTACGACCCCAGTGTTGATATAAGATGGGAGTATTACGACCCCAGTGTTGATATAAGATGGGAGTATTACGACCCCAGTGTTGATATAAGATGGGAGTATTACGACCCCAGTGTTGATATAAGATGGGGGTATTACGACCCCCAGTGTTGATATAAGATGGGAGTATTACGACCCCAGTGTTGATATAAGATGGGAGTATTACGACCCCAGTGTTGATATAAGATGGGAGTATTACGACCCCAGTGTTGATATAAGATGGGAGTATTACGACCCCATTGTTGATGTGATATGGGAGTATTACGACCCCAGTGTTGATATAAGATGGGGGTATTACGACCCCCAGTGTTGATATAAGATGGGAGTATTACGACCCCAGTGTTGATATAAGATGGGAGTATTGCGACCGCAGTGTTGATATAAGATGGGAGTATCACGACCCCAGTGTTGATATAAGATGGGAGTATCACGACCCCAGTGTTGATTTAAGATGGGAGTATTACGACCCCAGTGTTGATATAAGATTTATTACGACCCCAGTGTTGACAACCAGGCTGAGATCAGATGCCGTATCTCTGAGCAAGGGACGTCACCATACGGACAAGCATCCCTAAGCCCGGACAAGGGAGTTAAACCCAAAGCGAGCCGATAAGCTCCCCTTTGACAGCGCTCACCTAATGAACCAATCAGGAATGGGGGACAATGCACGGCTAGAGATTCACTTGTTGGGGTGTGGGGGTGGNGGGGGGGGGGGGGGGGGGGGGGGAAGAGGGATTTTTTAAACTCTGTCTATGAGGGCGTAACTGGTGGGATTTTTGACACATGTCACAACCATACAGTTGACACAGAGAGCCGCATCTGTTGCTTATAGACAAGAGCACATGAGGTCACGGCAGTCAACGCCCGTCCAGCTATATTAATAACCCAAACAAGGGGTGAAGCACATGTGTTAAACACAAGGATCACTTCATATCTTGACCGACATGCAATTCCGTCAGGACCTAAATAAAAATGCTCCCACGCGTTAATTTAATGATCCTGCGATATAAAATTCTGAAGGTCTTTTGGCAAGCGTTTTTTATTTGATCAGAGTAGGCGAAACTAAAAGTTGTGCAGTGATTGGGGGGATGGACGTCGCTATGGTAATCTAGTAACGTTGAAGCATCTTGAAAAGTTTTGATAACAGATGTGTTCTTCGGATTTTTGGTGATGACGAAGAAAGGAAATGAGATGGGGGCGTAGGAAAATCTCTCGGAAAATTTTGAATTCACTACCACCACCTCTTCCCGTCTTTTTAGCTCGACTCACAGCCACACGAATTCAAGTACTGGTCTCTCGTCTCAAGTTTTAGCTCTAGACCTCAGTTCTCAGGGAAAAGGTCCCGAGTTTCAGTGCAAAGGTCTCCGGTCTCAGGGCCAAGGTCCGGGGCCCAGGGCAGAGGTCCCGGTTTAAATGTCTCCGGTCTCAGGGCCATTGTCCCAGGTCTCAGCGCCAAGGTCCCATATCTCAAGGCCAAACTTCCGGGTCTTAGGTGTCAGATCTCAGGCCTTCAGTGGCAGGTATCAAATTGTAAGTGCCGGAAGTCAGGTCCCCGTTCTAAGCTCTCTGGCACCAGGTCTCAGATCTCGGATCCCAGATTTAAAGGATCGAGCACCATGTATGTGGTCCCATGTCTCAAAACTTGGGTCCCGAGTCTAATGTCTCGAATCATATGTCTCAAGTCCCAGGTCTCGGGTCCCGAGTCTAATGTCTCGAATCATATGTCTCAAGTCCCAGGTCTCGGGTCCCGAGTCTAATGTCTCGAATCATATGTCTCAAGTCCCAGGTCTCGGGTCTCAAGTCTAATGTCTAAGATTTCCTTTCTCAGGTACCAGGTCTCGGGTCCCTGATTTTAGGTCTCATGTCCTAAGTCATCCCAGATCCAAGATCTCATGTCTCAACCGCCCAGGATGCAGGTCTCATGTACCAAGCAGCAGACAAAAATTTTGACTCAAATATCCACAGACACATTAATTTCGGAATATGGGCAACAAAACAAAAACGAAACCTCAGAAAGCTTGGTACCAATGTTTAAAGAATGTAACAAAGTAGTAACAGTGCTTCTGTTTTAACTATGAGATCAAATGCTTCATCAATGTATTCGGAATAGTCATAGAGCGCTAGAAGGCCATCATGCCGAAGTACACAATTTAAGAGCGGACCTTTCACAATAACATCTTTTTGTTGTTGCGAAATTGAAAGTCCAGCGTGGCCTTTCATCTGTCACGTCAAACTGTCACTTTTGTGACGCATCTGGGAATGTAACAATAGAAACCCCCGGGGGCAGGGGAGGGGGTTCTCAAAGATTCGAGCTGTTGATACGTCACAACTCTGTTATATAGATGTCGAGATCCATTGCATGAAGCTGTCGAGATAAAATACGTGCAGTTGTCACAACCGCTGTTATGTATCTGTCGAATAGCTTAATACAAGATATAAAGAGAGCCACACGAGAAAAGGATACGTTTGAGATTAAAGGAGCGATAAAGGAGACAAAGGTAAAGTAAAAAAAAAAGTTAAGGGAGGTAAGAATGATCACGATACGGCTACGGTTAGAAGAAGAGATTTATTTTTTTAAACAGTAAAAACAAAGATTTGACTATAAATACCTTTTATATGAGACATAACTAAAAGTAATGATTATATAATACTCGCCACGCGACAGACTATAATAAACATTAACAGATCGGGAAAATATTATAAAAGTATAATACGCATCGCACTGCGCGACAGGAAAAAAATTAAGAAGTATAATGTTCAATATAATACGCGCTATGCGAGTCTAGCTCAAGCATTTACATGCTACATAGAAATTCATAGAAACAATCTAAAAAATTAATTAATTTAATTACGGTAAATTAACTGGTAAAAAAATTGAAACAAAAAATGCATTGTTAGGTGACAAAAGTCTTTGAGTAAAATTTCAGCTCGATAGGATCACCGCAAGTGGGTCATTTTTTACCTTCGTTTTTCCGCGTGTGGGCAGCCAGACAGAGAGACATGACGTTGAAGTTAATATAAGGAATTTAAAAAGAAAGAAGAAATTGAGAGACGGAACAAACCACAGTGTGAAAAACTGGAAAAGGTAATGAGAAGGTATTCCAACGATCTTAGAATCTTGGGCTAAAAATCTATATATAACCTGAATTGCCTGAATTGAGAACCGACGTGACCTCTCTGACGTAGTAACCAATCTCATCAAAGTTAACCCCCCCCCCCCCCCCACCACCAACCTTCTGTTACTTGTCTGATCACGTGATAGCCGTGAGTGACATAGCCTCGAACCCTGCCATGATTTCCAATCGTCTGACCACCACACGGTCCCAATATTGATAAGTGATTGTGTGCGTCTAGTCATGGCCGCTTTCACGTGACTTCCGCTATCGTTTAAAACCCTTTCCACCCCCAACACTCCCTCCCACACACAAACAAGCTCTGTGGTTCTCAAAACTGGTCTATAAACATCCGATGAACCCCTTACTGGAATTCAAACATCTGAACCCCTTACTGCCATTCAAACATCTGAACTTCTTACTGCCATTCAAACATCTGAACTTCTTACTGGCATTCAAACATCTGAACTCCTTACTGCCATTCAAACATCTGAACTCATTACTGGGTTACCCTATTTACCCCGCCCCCAACCACACACAAACACACGAGAATCGTTAAAGCCTTTGAATGAGTGTACACAAACACTGTTTGTATCCTTTTTACAGAGTTCCAATTAGTGATGTACCAGATTCAAAGTCTTGAAATTCTGCGGGATCCTGATTAGGCCGGATTTATAACGTGAAATTCGGCCGGAGCCGTATATGTAGACATGGCCGGTTTCCAGATTTTCCAGAACCGGTGCCAAAAGCCGGTTTGAAGCCTAGTTTGAACCCGTTTTTAGCTTACAGAGGTACAAAAGTCAACAGCTTTTAAATAATACAGAACATCTTAATGTTAAGAAAATGGAAGACAAGTTATATAATAATAATAATAATAATAATAATAATAATAATAATAATAATAATAATAGTAATAATAATAATAATAATAATAATGAATTGATAATTTATGTCGAAGTAAGAGGGTGAAAACGTCAAAAGACGGTATCATAGACAAGTAAAGACTGTTTTTGAGAATGATTCCTGACGGAATCAATAACAAAACATCCACGTCGAACGGAAGTTACAAATTTCTGGCAGCTTTTAAAAAATCCTTGTCTAGTACTTGTTTCCCTTTCAAGGACTGACGTCACAACATGGCGGCATCTATCAGTTTTAGCTAAATGTAGTTTGTGAGATTGAAACGAAGAGGGGGGTGGGGCGGACATTCAATGTTCCCTTTATATATCTGACCGACGCCATGTAGCAGTGTAGAATTATGGCTCAACATATTTTATTTTTAAAAATGCCCGGAAATTGGATGCCTGTGCAGTTCTGCACACTACTTGTTTGTTTTTTTAAAATCCTTTATATTAACTTCCCCGACGTCTCTTCGTCCGTCCGTAGGATACGATCGTCCGTCGGGTGGAAAAACAAAAGTAAAAAAAAAAAAAAAACATTTTTCCCGTGATGCTATCGAGCTGAAACTTTGCACATATTCTCGTGTCACCTAATAATGCATTGTATCAAAATTTCAAATCGATCGAGTGTACTGTAATTAAATTAATGCACTTTTAGTTTATTTCTACATAAATGTATAATACCCGTCTGTTGTTGTTTACATCTACGAGTTTGCCGAGTTCACTCAGACGCTCGGAGACAACACCCACACCCCCGCCCGTTCCCATTTTAGAGCATTTTGGAGTTAAGTCACTTGTAGTCTGTAAATGTTTAATTTGAATTTAATCAATACTTTTAGTTCTGTGGTGGTCCTAACCATTGAGACTCGTAAGCTTTGTCGGGGTGGCGCCGAAGTGATAGCGTGTCGAATTAAGGAAAATTCCACCCTTCCCTCGGGATGTCAACTTAGTGGGAGGCGTATTCAACCTAGTGTCCTGGACGCCCAGGCGGCCGCTTCTAGAAGCGACCGCTCCGGGGGGGGGGCTTCTCAGCTTTTACGTCCCTTAGGGGACCAGAGAGCTGAGGGGGTTTTCCGGGAAGCCCCGTGAAGAGCGCAGGCTCGGGACTGCTGACTTTCTTCCACGTGTAGGATTTTCAGTTCTGTCTTATATATAAAGGATTTAAAGTCAAAAACTTTGTTTTGACGGGTTGTTTAATTAACTCCCTTATATTAACTTCACCGCCTTCTCGTTTGTCCTTCCGTACGGTACGGCGGAAAAACAAAAGTATAAAAAATGAACAACTTTCCGTCATCCAATCGAGCTGAAATTTAGCACATAGACTTGTTTCACCTAACAATGCATTGTATCAAACTTTCAGATCGATCGAATTTACCATAATACAATTAATGCACTTTTAGTTTATTGCTACATACATGTATAATAACCGTCTGTTATTTACCTCCACGTCTTTGCTGAGTTCACTCAGACGCTGGGTGACCATACGCCCAACCCCCGCCCGTCCCCATTTTACACCATTTGGGAGTTAAGTCACTTTCAGTCTGTCAAAGTTTGTTTTGAATGTATTCCATACTTTTAGTTCTGTCTCATATATAAAAGATTTATAGTAAAAAAAAAAACTTTGTTTTTACGGGCTGTTTAATTTTACTATGAACACTGACCAACGAACCTTAGAGGAGAAATTTTGCATGTCCTCGTGTATATTTCCCTACCGCGCACAGTGTATGATTGTATGAATGAATCTTCGACGTCACCCACGTGAATGCGGTCAAGTTTAGGTAGAGATGGTCGAGTTGATAAAGACGGTCTGGTTGATGAAGACGGTCAGGTTGATAAAGATGGTCAGGTTGATGAAGACGGTCAGGTTGATAAAGATGGTCAGGTTGATGAAGATGGCCAGGTTGATAAAGACGGTCAAGTTGATTGAGACGATCGAGTTGATGAAGACGGTCAGGTCGATAAAGATGGTCAGGTTGATGAAGACGGTCAGGTTGATAAAGACGGCCAAGTTGATTGAGACGGTCGAGTTGATGAAGACGGTCAGGTTGATAAAGATGGTCAGGTTGATGAAGACGGTCAGGTTGATAAAGATGGTCAGGTTGATAAAGACGGTCAGGTTGATGAAGACGGTCAGGTTGATGAAGACGGTCAGGTTGTTAAAGACGGCCAAGTTGATTGAGACGATCGAGTTGATGAAGACGGTCAGGTCGATAAAGATGGTCAGGTTGATGAAGACGGTCAGGTTGATGAAGACGGTCAGGTTGATAAAGGCGGTCGAGTTGATGAAGACGGTCAGGTTGATGAAGACGGCCAAGTTGATGAAGACGGCCAAGTTGATTGAGACGGTCGAGTTGATGAAGACTGTCAGGTTGATGAAGACGGTCAGGTTGCTGACAATGATGAACTGTACGTACTCCAGACCCCACTAATATATAACCGAGGAAAAATGTATCTGGGTCCAGAAACAATGTCCGTTTGAGAACAACTGTCCTGTCGGCCCAGGCAGAGAATCGATGGGAGGAGGACATCACCACGTGACCGGGAATACAGGTGCGGGCACGTCCAGGTCACGGACCCATCTGGCCAGCACCACTGACAGCTGGGGTAGGTGTGTCACCAGTTGGTGGTGTGTTCAGAAAATGGGTTTGATGGTGTATCCCCATGGGTTTGGTAGGTGTGTCCACACATGGGTTTGGTAGGTGTGTCCACACATTGGTTTGGTAGGTGTGTCCACACATGGGTTTGGTAGGTGTGTCCACACATGGGTTTGGTAGGTGTGTCCACACATTGGTTTGGTAGGTGTGTCCACACATGGGTTTGGTAGGTGTGTCCACACATTGGTTTGGTAGGTGTGTCCACACATTGGTTTGGTAGGTGTGTCCACACATTGGTTTGGTAGGAGTGTCCACGCATTGGTTTCATAGGTGTGTCCACGCATTGGTTTGGTAGGTGTGTCCACGCATTGGTTTGGTAGGTGTTGTCACAGGATGGTCGGTTCTGACACCAATTTAATGTAACAGGCCGAGGTCCCCGTTTTCTCACTTTCTCGTGATTGACCTCATTTGTGCTTCTTTGTGGGCTTGTCTAACAGTATCCTCTTTCACACGATAATTCAATTCATAAATCAAGTCCAGGAAAAATGCTCTTTAATAATGCAATAGGAAATATGTACACTTTTTTACAGTATGCGACAATGTTCCTTATTCTTCTAGATTCTACTAGTTACATCTCTGTCTCTCAACTCTTAATTTCTCACTCTAACAGAACACAGCATAGCCATCTCTCTCTGGCTCCTCAACCTCTCGTCTTCTCTCTCTGTGTTCTTCTCGTGACCACACACTCGTGATTTTCCCCCTGGCCTCCTTTTGACCCTGACACACCACCGCACTTTTCTCACGTGACAGGTGTGTCCACGCATTGGTTTCTTAGGTGTGTCCACGCATTGGTTTATTAGGTGTGTCCACGAATTGGCTTGGTAGGAGTGTCCACTCATGGTTTGGTAGGAGTGTCCACACATTGGTTTGGTGGGTGTGTCCACGCATTGGTTTGGTAGGAGAGTCCACTCATGGTTTGGTAGGAGTGTCCACGCATTGGTTTGGTGGGTGTGTCCACGCATTGGCTTGGTAGGAGTGTCCACTCATGGTTTGGTAGGAGTGTCCACGCATTGGTTTGGTGGGTGTGTCCAGGCATTGGTTTGGTTGGTGTGTCCACTCATGGTTTGGTGGGTGTGTCCACTCATGGTTTGGTAGGAGTGTCCACTCATGGTTTGGTAGGAGTGGCCACTCATGGTTTGGTAGGAGTGTCCACTCATGGTTTGGTAGGAGTGTCCACTCATGGTTTGGTAGGAGTGTCCACTCATGGTTTGGTGGTAGGAGTGTCCACTCATGGTTTGGTAGGAGTGTCCACTCATGGTTTGGTAGGAGTGTCCACTCATGGTGTGGTAGGAGTGTCCACTCATGGTGTGGTAAGTGTTTTACAGCTGCCAAACCAAATGGAGGCTGTGTCCAGAAAAAAATGATTTTTAATGGTGTGATTTGTTCTGAACAGCATTTTATAATAAACTATCTCAGTGGTGCCGCTAGGGGGTGCGGGGGGGGCCGCCTCGGGAAACACCATCAGGGGGTGACACAAGACCGTAAAATTCTATATATTCACGTTATTTGGCACTGGAAAACTCGGAGGAGTTCTATGGGTTAAACCATGAGGGTTGACACCATGAGGTACCGACCCGGGTGACACCATGAGCTACCGCCCCGGGTGACACCAACCCTAGTAACGCCTCTGAACTATCTACAATGTAAATTTGCCAGCCCTATATAAGAGCTATAAATTGTGTCAAAAGCCCAGCCATTTAATATCGACAAGTAGACATGCAAATGCGCTAGAAATTTGTACCAGCAATAAACCATGCTGATCGGCAAGCCATTTATAAAAGCAATAAACCATGTTTATGGCCCGGCCATTATTCTTCACTCATCTCCTCGAAATAACGCGCCAATATTTGCAGCTAATAGCACGCACCGAGAAAAAGCGAGCGCACCCCCGATATCATGGTTCCTGCACGCGACATCGTCACCCGAGAGCAGAGCGAGGGCAAGTCTCTCGCGCCGCGCGTCTCTGGCCCCCGCCCTGTTATCGACAAGGTCGACACGGATATCGGGAGTTACCGTCTGCTGACATCGGATCTTCTCCTCCAAAGGTAAACACGGGAGGAATCTATGTACACTGTACGCACGCGTACACAAATAGCGCTTCTGTGACGGGTGAGTTCATTTTCCCCCCTTTCCTGTTTTGAGTGACAGGGGCGGTTGTGACAGTTCAAGGTGCGGTTACAGCGCGAGCGGGTGTTTCACGGCGGTCGGATATAAATAACTACGATTTCCGGTCCGCGGTCGGAAATAATTATTTCGCGGTTTTGCGTGGTGATAATAATTGGTCTTCCGATAATTGGAAACAAAATATCCGGTGCTCACGCATGCGTGTAGATTCACAGGGTGGGGCTGACAAGAGTAGTGGGCCCTTGTTCTGGATATAAACTGCATGGTCACGAGGTGACAGTCGAATAACTGTTAAGATCTACGATAAAAAATATATAGAAATATAGAGGTGTGACATGTCTATTGACATTACATTCTTAGATAAAAGTGTTTAAATAAGTTTTATATACCGCCTAAAGCCTGGATGTGTTTGGACCTGTGACCCCTATAGTCTGGAGACCCGGGTTCGGTGTCAGCTAATGATAATACCCCCGCTGACATCCCAGTGACAACGCTGCCTTATGTTTATGGTGGTGGCGGGTAACCAGTTGTTGCCCTGGTCACTGATTTGACGGAGGACTCTGTCATTGCAAGGAAACAAAGAACTTCCTTAAATCTTGGAGTCCAGCTTTTGTCGTCTGCTCGCTGTATCGCCGACAGTTGGCCGCACTCTGAGGGTGAGTACAATAGTCTAATTACGTGATAGCTTCAGATTGTAGACTGAGTACAATAGTCTAGTTAAAGGTCATAGCTTCCCCCAGTAGGCTGAGGATGAGCACAATATTTCAGGGGATAGATTCCTATTAGCGGCAGAGTGTGAGGTGACTACAATAGTCTAGTTTAGGTATAGCTTCCTATTATAGCCAGAGGGTAGGGTGACTACCATAGTCTAGTTAAAGGTCATAGCTTCCCACAGTAGGCTGAGGGTGAGGTGACTACAATAGTCTAGGTTAGGTGACAGCTTCATATTATAGCCAGAGGGTAAGGAGACTACAATAGTCTAGTTTACGTGACAGCTTCCTATTATAGGAGTGTGTGAGGTGACGAGAATAGTCTAGTTTAGGTATAGCTTCATATTATAGGCAGAGTGTGAGGTGACTAGTCTAGTTTAGGTATATCTTCCTATTATAGACAGAGTGTCAGGTGACTACATTAGTCTAGTTTAGGTAAAGCTTCCTATCATAGGCAGAGTGTGAGATTACTACAATAGTCTAGTTTAGGTGATAGTTTCCTAGTCTGATGGTCTAATCTAGGGATTAGCGGGGGGGGGGTGTAGCTTTCAATATAGGCTGGGAACGATAACTTTATCTACTGATTCACAAACAAACGGTGCAATACAAATCACATTGTCCAACATTAATTAAATATGAGTTCTGGGGGTGATAATCTCCTCAGTGCGGCCCTGCGTCCGTCAAGCGGTCAGAGTTTAGATTCAGACATTCATTGGACAGAGTTCATAACGGCGTCATGGGTTTGGTATATGAGCTCACATACAACCAGGTGATCAGACAGAAATAGTCATTTAACAAAGTCGATTGTGTCCCCTTTGAGTGTCCGGCACAATACAATGGCCATTTGATCACGTGGTTTGTGTGCGCCCAAGTATGTCCATTACAATAATGACCACTTGATCACGCGGTTTGTGTTTCCCCCAGTGTGTGTCCAGTACAATACTGCCCTTCTTATCCTGTGGTTTGTGTGTCCCCCAGTGTGTGTCTAGTACAATACTGCCCATCTTATCCTGTGGTTTGTGTGTCCCCCAGTGTGTCCAGTACAATACTGCCCATTTTATCCTGTGGTTTGTGTGTCCCCCCAGTGTGTCCAGTACAATACTGCCCATCTTATCCTGTGGTTTGTGTGTCCCACCAGTGTGTCCAGTACAATACTGCCCATTTTATCCTGTGGTTTGTGTGTCCCCCCAGTGTGTCCAGTACAATACTGCCCTTCTTATCCTGTGGTTTGTGTGTCCCCCAGTGTGTCCAGTACAATACTGCCCATCTGATCCTGTGGTTTGTGTGTCCCCCAGTGTGTCCAGTACAATACTGCCCTTCTTATCCTGTGGTTTGTGTGTCCCCCCCAGTGTGTCCAGTACAATACTGCCCTTCTTATCCTGTGGTTTGTGTGTCCCCCAGTGTGTCCAGTACAATACTGCCCATCTGATCCTGTGGTTTGTGTCCCCCAGTGTGTGTTCAGTACAATACTGCCCATCTCCCTCCAGTGACTTAAGTACAATACTATCCATTAAGTCACATGACTCCATCTCTTCTCCGTCAGGAAGTACAAAATGACCGTTAACTTAACTATCTGGGTCCCTCATGCAATTTTAATGCATGGCGTCTGAGCCATTAGTTGTATGATAGGCGAGCTGGGACCAGAGCTCTGCAATGTTGGTTATACAATCTGTACTCTACCCGTGCTTCATGAAGGGTGTGTGTGTGTGGGGGGGGGGGGCGCTTGGTCATGTGACTGGTTATGCTTGTCATCTTATATATCGCTTCCCTTCTTGAACTCCGAACCGTATCGTCAGATGACCACAGGTCTTGTTAAGCTTTGACCACTAAACTAAACACATATTCTAATGACCTGAGATCTAATCTTTTAAGGCCTTAGCTAATACTTGGGCAACCTGCTCCATCTGCTGAGCAGTGCCATACAGCATTGTCTTCACGTGGGACTCTTTTGCCTCCCTTATCTCCCTCGCTATATCTAGCGCGGGACATGACGTCAATAGGTGTGCGACCGTCTCAGAGGCTTGGCTGCAATGACGGCAGTTTGAGTCCCTGTTGTGGTCTAGACTAAAGTAAGAGTTGGTTGGGAAATGCTCGGTGCGCATTTGGGTTACTAAACTCTGGTCCCTTCGACTTAGACCCCACCACTGGTCTGCTCTGCTCGGCCTGGGCATGTTAGCGAATACCCCCCTAGCCGTCGTATTATCTTCCCACTCCTGGTACCACTTTTCCCTGAAGTGGTCCATTAGCCAGGTCTTTGCCCCGAGATAGGTAACTGGGACATCTGGTTGGGGTTGGGCTGCTCCAGCTTTTGCCAGGGAGTCTGCTCTTTCATTGCCTGCAATATTCACGTGGCTTGGGATTCACTGCACTGTTACCTTACCAGCAAGTCTTTCGAGCTTACCCACGTCTTCCAAAATGACTTCGACTAAGTGGGTGCTACGTTTTTCGGACAGCAAGACCTCAAGAGCTGATCTCGAGTCACAAAACAAGACCGTGTCAAAACCTACTAGTTCCGACCCTTGCAGTGTCTGATGCACACTTTCCAAGGCCCTGTGTATAGCCTCAAGCTCCGCGTCGTAATTCGACGCCATGGTCACACAGGGTCCCGAAAGTTCCTCTTTTGGTCGCCCTCCTACTGGGTATAGGATGAGCGCACCAAATCCTGCAGTTCTTTCTCTCCGGTTGGCAGACCCATCCGTGAACACGTTCACTGGGGTTCTCGCGACCCTTCAATTGTCTCAAGGGCAGCCGCTTTCTGCACATGTTCAGGACTGTGTTTCGTCACTGCCGTGTCAGCCAAAGACAAATGTACGTTGGGACGTGTAGCCTCCGCATAGGGTGGTTTTATTGGGACGCTAATGGCTCTCTGTCTGTTTCGTGGGGGATGGACAGTCCTTTCAAGCTCTAGTACTTGATGCCTGAACGAGGATCGTTTCAAC
Source organism: Radix auricularia (assembly GCA_002072015.1). Lineage (NCBI taxonomy): Eukaryota > Metazoa > Mollusca > Gastropoda > Lymnaeidae > Radix > Radix auricularia. The sequence goes on along the minus strand of MUZC01000724.1, from coordinate 694,606 downwards.
TTCCCACGTCCGCCCCAGTTATTCTGCATCCGGTAGCAGGGCTCCCTAGCGTCCAACCCGCGGCACCGCTCTGCAGTAGTTATAATAGCTTTGTCCCTTCGTATATCGAGTGGCTCTACATTTGCGATGACTTCCATGGCAGCTGTGGGTGTTGTTCTATACGCAGGTAAATCTCAGCGCCTGGTTCTGGATTTTTCCGGCTGTGACCATAAAAATGTCTTGTAAAATCCCATCATTTGACAATTGAGAGCGCCCACCTTTTGGCCACTGGACATTTTACCACTGGACATTCCTACCATTAAAACACCAGACTTTCTCACCATTTGAACTCCTGACATTGACACCAGTTGGCCACTGGAAATACCCACCATCAGTCCACTTGACATATCCGTCATTTGACCGACAACTTAATAGTTCCCCCTTTAGACCACTGGTCATGGCCACCTCGAATTATTGTCAGCATTACCCTATTTATTTTTGACTCGCAACGTTTACATGTATGTGTGTGTGACATGTATGTGTGTGTGTGTGTCTGTTCATGACGGTGAGCGGGTGAGCGATCTGAGTTACGCAACTCTGCAAGTATTACCTCATTGCTCGCTCCGTCCATTCATAAAATGATTGCTCCATTCCCAGTCTTGAAATAGTTTCTATAACCGTAACATTTGTGTATTTCACAAACATCCTATGACATCACTACCTGTCATTAGACGACAGGCACGCCTGGAGAGAGAGGGGGTGGGACGCTGTTAGAGGGGTGGGGAATCCTGAGAACGGGGGGGGGGGGATTATGCTCATCAAAAAAACAAATATAATTGAAAAATCCAATATCTAATTTGAACTAAGCCCCACCTCCCCCCGGTTGTTGAGCAATCATTAGACGCCATCTTGGGGCGTGTTTCTTGTCGTCTGTGGTACAAACATTCAGATAATAGCCTCGTGGTATTTCTATTTCTTTTAAATTAGAATCTTGCCTTTAGAAAAACGTTTGCTATTATGCGGAGATTGTTAAATAAGCAGTCAAGCTGTAGATGAATAATATTCAGTCGTCTACGCTTAAGTCTTATTTTGAGCAGAGCCACGCAACAGTTAAATCAATTTTTTTTATCTGGTTTACAGGGGCGGAAATATTTGAAAGCAAGGGGTGGGGCGTGAAGCAGTTCATGAAAAAAGTTTTAGATCCTTCTATCCCAGACGCTAGTAGAGTCATGTAAGCCATTGATTGGGAAACTTTGAGAACCGCATCAGTAGTTCCTAAGACATGAATATTTCGCACATCCTCAGTTCAAACAACAAACCTGTCAACGTCACTTAAATCTATTGATTTGTTCAAAGTTTTTGCAGGCTGTCGTGGGCCACAGCGAACTCTGTAACGGGCCGCACATGGGCCCGCGGGCCGTAGTCTGTCCATCTCTTTTTTAACGCGCTATGAGTTCATAAGACTTCGCATTTCGGTTTTAAGAGCGAAACTTAAATTACCCAACACTGGTCACAAACATTCAAATGGTCAGTAAGGACACAAATGAACGGAAACGCCCTATCCTTGAAACTCCAGCTGACCAAACCTCTGACCTCACGAGACGTGTAACGGTGGCTATTCCTTTCTGTTTTGTTTTTTTGATTTGTATCCGCCCTTGTATTGGACACCCGGGAGACATAAGTACCAAAAATACCCCCCACCCTTGAAGTCACCGACAAGTCAAGTGTAATATCAAATGACATCCCGCATCCGACATCACAAACCATTTAAACCCAACCGCCGGCCGCTGCAGCTCAATCATTCCCTGACACTAAGCATGGAAAGTCAAGGGCCAATTACTCCCTCCCCACACATTTTATTCAGGGTGGCCTCCCCTACCTTACCTTACCTGCCGTTGATTTGTGTTTATTTCCGTCGGCCATGTTTGCGCAATCTTCTTCAATGACGTTTAATAACAGTGCTGTGGTGGGCGGGGACAATGGCGCCGGAGATGTGACGTAACCAGGCGATTGAAGACGAACTCGGTAAAAATTGTCTTTTGAAGACAAAAATGGTAGCTGTCTGTGTCTGTGTTGACGTCTGTGTCTGTGTGTAAAAAGGGGGGGGGGCGGAAAAAAATGAGGGAAAGGGCAGGTTGTCTAGCTGTTTATAAAATAAGACGGATATCAAGACTAGCACCCATAACTGGCAGATATTTCCCAGGAGGCCTCTCATACACGTTGAGTGGACATTTCGTTGTTGGCAGTTGTAACACTACATGACACTGCGCGGTTAACACCAAGTGAATATTTTGTGGATATATCGATAGCATCCACTGGATATCTTGTGGATAGCATACACAAGACATTTTGGGGTTAGTAAATATAGGACATTTTGTGGTTAATAAATATAGGACTTTTTTTTCCAAATAAAGGACCTTTCTGGATAGCATACCCATGACATCGTGGTGTTAAACTTCTGATTGACAGTTTGTGATTAGCACCTACCGGGATATATTTTAGCATCCAGTGGACACCTTGTTTTAGCAACTACTTGAATCCTTTTTAGCATCCTCTGGACATCCTGTTTTAGCAACTACTAGACACTTTGTTCAGGGATCCACTGATTCAGTAAGTGTTCATAAGCCTCACACTGTCAACTTTTCATGTTCAACTTGCCCCAAATCTCTTGTATTTCACAACATCGTTTTCGAAACATGGGGCGCGCCCCCTTGGGGCTCAATTTAAACACGTGTTTGTCCTCGGTTGCTGGGGTGGGGGTGGTGGAGTTGGCTGATGGGGCTCCTGTTTTTATGGAAACTGTGCACCGGAAAAAAGATAAATATTGGGGGTATCGCTGTAGTTTTCTGTTGTATGGACCCGGGTAAAGAGTTGGTGCTGTTTCAGAGTGTAAACAACCTGTGCGCTCGGACGGACGATAAGGTTTGGGGGGGTGGGGGTATTTCACAGTGACACCACTCTCGTGACGCCTCTGCATAACGGACTGATACCTACAGTGACGCCTCTGTTTGATCTGATCTTCTATATTCTATATGATACCTCGGATGACTAGAGTGGTCCTCGTCGACTCGACGGACGAACAACATATGAATCCGGTTTTGTTTTAACGGTTAAATTAGTTAATTTATTAAAAATGACTTCTAAAATGGCTCGCATAAAAAAAAAGGAATGGTATTTTATTTCTTTACGAACAACAAAGTCCGTCCAAAGACGTTCCGCCGTCGTGTCGGTGTCATTTTGTACCTACCCCCCCCTGCCAACAGCCGCCTCGCCCGGCCATAAATTTACATCACGTAAAAAATAGTTTTCATTATAGTTATCCTAAATAACCTGTAAAAACAAAGTTTTTGACTATAAAATCAAACGCGTACCGCTCAAAATAACGTCATGGAAAATAAAATACTGCACAAAAAAAAAACTCGCTTTGAAAGTCCGAGTAAACTTGTTCAATATGTAAATGAGAATTAATTTTTCTGATTTGCTGTGGGAGTCTGTAGGAGTTTAAGGAACCAATCGCTATCGATGACCGGGGAGAGATTGCTTTTTATTATATAGGATTCTTGAGGGTGTCTTGAAATGTTTGAGACTGCAAATGGTGGTCATTAGACATAGTTGTCTCCTTTAACACCTGTCTCTGACTTTGTGTGTCTCTTACTTTGTGTGTCTCTGACTTTGTGTCTCTCGTTTTGTGTCTTTCACTTTGTGTGTCTCTGACTTTGTGTGTCTTTGACTTTGTGTGTCTTTGACTTTGTGTGTCTCTGACTTTGTGTGTCTCTGGTTTTGTGTCTTTCACTTTGTGTGTCTCTGACTTTGTGTGTCTTTGACTTTGTGTGTCTTTGACTTTGTGTGTCTCTGACTTTGTGTGTCTTTGACTTTGTGTGTCTCTGACTTTGTGTGTCTTTGACTTTGCGTGTCTCTGACTTTGTGTGTCTTTGACTTTGTGTGTCTCTGACTTTGTGTGTCTCTGACTTTGTGTGTCTCTGACTTTGTGTGTCTCTGACTTTGTGTGTCTTTGACTTTGTGTGTCTCTGACTTTGCGTGTCTCTGACTTTGTGTGTCTTTGACTTTGCGTGTCTCTGGTTTTGTGTGTCTCTGAGTGTGTGTGTCTTTGAAAACTTTGTGTGTCTCTGACTTTTTGTGTTTTTGACTTTGTGTGTCTCTGACTTTGTTTGTCTCTGACTCTGTGTGTCTCTGACTTTGTGATTCTATAAGAATATCTTTTACATCCGGGCGCCCGGACACGGTTATCTTATTAAAGGTGTTTTTAAATTCAAGTACATCGATAGATTCAGGTACATTTAAAATACACTTATTATAAACAGTTGTCCTGTAACCAAGATGTGGCTCTGTTTGCTTTAATAATGGTGTTTCTTTTAAACTGTTTTGTTAGAAACACAGTTTTGTTTTACAAAAGTTCGTTGGTCCGTGTGCAAAGTAAAAAAATATCGTGTTCGAAGTTGTACAGCATCCATTTTCGTGTGCGATGATTTACGATATTTGCTGCGCGGTAATTCCTAACTGCTGCGCGGAGTCGATCAGATATCTGCACGGCCGCGCAGTTAAAAGGGGAACATTGCACGTGACGCAAAGGATTTAATTTTGTCTTCCAACAATAAATGTTTACACTATAACTGTAAACAAATGCAACAGATCCAACGTTTTTGTGATCAGGGCCTAGTTGGATGAGTCTGGTGCAGTTGTTGATTATACTGCATACAATCTCACAGCCCACAGCTGTGGTGAGGTAATGGCTTGCCCAATGGGCCATAACGCTGACCACACATCTCAACACTCCACTCTGCAGAACTAAAGTGACAGAAACCGTTGCCATAATTGTTGGAGGAAAAAACGTGTGCAAGTTTTATATTGGGTCGGACGCGTTTGCAAGCTGGCATCGCGGCTAAAACAACACTCGACCTTGAGCTCAATCTGTGAACGCCTCAATTGTCAACACTCTCCCAACTTTATAGTCCACGAGAGACAGAGATACAAAACTACGGGGAATGCTCGATGTAAGTGGGACGTTTTCCATTAAGTTGGATTTGTTTGGTGAAAGTGGGATGTTGCGTCAAGACCACGACAGGATCAACAACATGGGCGGCACAACGAAGGCGTTGGAAGGCGGCGCTACAAGAAATGTTCGCTCTGTTGGGGGGGATATTATAAATTTGTTGAAGTGAGTTACAAAATGTAACATGTAAAAAATGGCTGGAGATGAAATCAAAGCAACACGAACCACAGCTGCCCTAACCCAACCACACGCCAATACAAACCTCGCCACAAACCCAGCCAGACAAACCCAACCACACAAACCTCGCCACAATCCCAGCCACACCAACCCAACCACACAAACCTCGCCACAATCCCAGCCACACCAACCCAACCACACAAACCTCGCCACAATCCCAGCCACAACAACCCAACCACACAAACCTCATCACAACCCCAGCCACACCAACCCAACCACACAAACCTCGCCCAATCTCAGCCACACCAACCAAACCACACAAACCTCATCACAATCCCAGCCACACCAACCCAACCGCACAAACCTCATCACAATTCCAGCCACACCAACCCAACCACACAAACCTCGCCACAATCCAAGCCACACCAACCCAACCACACAAACCTCATCACAATCCCAGCCACACCAACCCAACCACACAAACCTCATCACAACCCCAGCCACACCAACCCAACCACACAAACCTCATCACAATCCCAGCCACACCAACCCAACCACACAAACCTCGCCACAATCCCAGCCACACCAACCAAACCACACAAACCTCATCACAATCCCAGCCACACCAACCCAACCACGCAAACATCGCCACAATCCTAGCCACACCAACCCAACCGTACAATCCTAGACCCAATCCCAGCCACACCAACCCAACCGCACAAACCTAGCAACAAACCCAGCCACACCAATCCAACCATAAAAACCTAGCCACAATCCCAGCCACACCAACCCAACCATAAAAACCTAGCCACAATCCCAGCCAGACCAACTCAGTCACGTGAACCTTGCCACAATCCCAGCCACACCAACCCAACCACACAAACCTAGCCACAATCCCAGCCACACCAACCCTAACACACAAACCTAGCCACAATCCCAGCCACACCAACCCAACCACACAAACCTAGCCACAATCCTGTAACATAAAAACAGCCACGCCCTAGTGAAAACATCTAAAAAAATTTCAATATTGGCTGTAGTGTCAGTGTCACACTTAGCATAACCTTCTATAGATTGGGAGAATTGGAGAGAGAGAGACAGAGATAAGGGGTGAAGGAGAGAGAGGGAGAGAGAGATAGAGGGTAAAGGAGAGAGAGGGGAATGGGGATCAAAGATCAAGATAGAAGTAGAGATTATTTAGATATATACATACAACGTTTGAAAAGAAAGATTGAATGAAAGAGTGTTTTTTTTTTTTAAAAAAAAAGCTTTAGGAGCAAGATTTAAAGAATTTGACAGATATTTTTTTAAAGAGAGATCAAAGGACAAATATTGAGAGACAGAGTGGTTGAAATAGAGGGAGAGATATTAAATGAAAGCAAGGGATAGAGGTTTAGAGAGAGTGAGAGAAATAGAGAGAGATGGAGAGGCAAAGAGAAAGAAAGAGAGAGAGATGGTGAGGCAGAGAGAGATGGTGAGGCAGAGAGAGATGGGGAGGCAAAGAGAGATGGGGAGGCAGAGAGAAAGAAAGAGAGAGAGATGGGGAGGCAGAGAGAGATGGGGAGGCAGAGAGAGAAAAATAGAGAGAGATGGGGAGGCAGAGAGAAAGAAAGAGAGAGATGGGGAGGCAGAGAGAAAGAAAGAGAGAGAGATGGGGAGGCAGAGAGAGATGGGGAGGCAGAGAGAGATGGGTAGGCAGAGAGAGATGGGGAGGCAGAGAGAGATGAGGAGGCAGAGAGAAAGAGAAAGAACGAAGGAGAGGGCGTAGAGAGAGAGGACGAAAGAGACAGAGAGAGGGAAGAGAGAAAATGAGAGAGGGAAGAGAGAGAGAACGAGAGAGAAGGATAGCGAATGAGAACGTTCCAGCGATCGGTGTTTCTAGAAGGTAGCTAATAGCACTACCCTGCCACATACCCACTGGTACATCTGGCCTTAGGTCGATACAGCTTGCGGCTTATAGCAAACTGCTCAAAGTGGTGGGGATGGGGGTGGGGGAAGCAGTTGTTTGGTGGAACTGCGCTTCCACCCTGAGGGTGGGGTGGCGGGGGAGGGATCAAGGAGGTGGAGAGGGTAATGCCTGGCAAATAAAATAATTGTTAAACTTCCGTTTTTCTTTCTGGCAGATCAGCGGGTGTGTAGACCGACTTCCGGTTCAAAGTTCAACCCGAAGTGCTCCCAGCGAACACTGCTTCGATCTGGCCAGGACAATGGCCGGTACTCTGCTGGTGCTGGTGGCTGTGATGGTGGGGATGGTGACAGGAAGTGGTAAGTAGCTGTGAGTGATCATCATGGGAACGGTGGCATCAGTCTGAAGGAGATGTGGACGGATGTATGCATGGTTGGGTGGGGGGCGGGGGTGAATGCTGGCGTTGTGGGGTGGCAGTGTCACAGTCTGTGACTGTCATTCTTACAACGATGAGAACTGTCACTGTCACATCTAAAACAGATGTCACATCTCCAAGAGTTCTCTATGAAAACTGTCAATGTTGCTTATGTGAGAACCATTCTTTGTAAAATCCGTAAGAAATGTCCTTGTCACATCTTTTAGAATGTCATTGTCACATCTATGACAGCTGCCATTTGAACGTGTTTGAAAAATGTCATTGTCATATATATGAGAACTGTCAAATTATCATCTAATCATCCACACACTCCACAAATCATGCACACACTCCACCAAAATCATCCACACACTCCACCAATCATCAACACTTTCTGCCAATCATCCACACACTCCACCAGTCATCCACACACTTCATCAATCATCCAAACACTCCACCAATCATCTACACACTCCACCATCCTCCACACACTCCACCAATCATCCACACACTCCAACCAATCATCCACACTTTCCGCCAATCATCCACACACTCCGCCAATCATTCACACACTCCACCAATCATCCACACACTCCACCAATCATCCACACACTCCACCAATAATCCACACTCTCCACCAATAATTCACACTCTCCACCAATCATCCACACTCTCCACCAATCATCCACACTCTCCACCAATCATCCACGCCCTCCACCAATCATCCACACACTCCACCAATCATCCACACACTCCACCAATCATCCACATACTCCACCAATCATCCACACACTCCTATAACCTCTCAACATCTTCACATGCAACATACCACCTTAGCTACCAGCATCCTCCCCCCCACACCTCACACCACACCGTTCCACCTACCACCACCCCCTCTCCCCATCCCATCCCCCCAAATAGCACGTTAAAGCCTGTAATAAAGGGAAGCAAATCTGAGACAGCAATAACCACAGAATCCCAAAGTAAATGTGTCCGTTATTGAATTATCCGTCCTTTCACGAGCAGGAGGTGATTGGACGGACCGAGGCTTTAGGAGGAGGGTTTTAATTATGGTCATGTTTTGACTTTTATATTAAGTTGTTTTAATGTTCCAATGGGCGGACAACTCCCCCCCCCCACCACTCCCAGTTGTACCCTCCTGAAATCATTTCCATTTAGAAATAAAGAATATTTTCCACTTTATTTATTTGTTTTTCATGTCTACGGTGTTAGGAACATTTTCCACATAAATAGAGAATCGGTTAAGTTTTGGTTTGGTGGAAACAATCACCCCACCCCATATTTTGTATACTTTTAAAAAAACTTTGATCGGCGCACACATTTATCCCTGTTGTTTGAATACTGTTTCAAAATATCTAATGCGCACTCAATTTTTCCTTTTATAACAATTTGTTGAAATGTCCCATTCGGAGAACACATTTGTCCATTAGGCAATGGAATCAATGTGTCTGCATCTGTCAATGGGGCAATGGAATCAATGTGTCTACATCTGTCAATGGGGCAATGGAATCAATGTGTCTACATCTGTCAATTGGGAATGGAATCAATATGTCTACATCTGTCCATAAGCAATGGAATCAATGTGTCTACATCTGTCAATTGGGCAATGGAATCAATATGTCTACATCTGTCCATAAGCAATGGAATCAATGTGTCTACATCTGTAAATGGGGCAATGGAATCAATATGTCTACATCTGTCAATGGGGCAATGGAATCAATATGTCTACATCTATCAATGGGGCAATGGAATCAATGTGTCTACATCTGTCCATAAGCAATGGAATCAATGTGTCTACATCTGTAAATGGGGCAATGGAATCAATATGTCTACATCTGTCAATGGGGCAATGGAATCAATATGTCTACATCTGTCAATAGGGCAATGGAATTAATGTGTCTACATCTGTCAATGGGACAATAGAATCAATGTGTCTACATCTGTCAATGGGGCAATGGAATCAAT
>MUZC01000724.1:635929-660456 GCA_002072015.1 Radix auricularia | reverse complement strand
ACATCTATTGATGTATTAATGATGGTACATACTCACTCCAATACATCTATTGATGTGTTAATGATGGTATATACTCACTCCAAGACATCTATTGATGTGTTAATGATGGTACATACTCACTCCAAGACACTCCAAGACATCTATTGATGTGTTAATGATGGTACATACTCACTCCAAGACATCTATTGATGTCATAATGATGGTACATACTCAATTCAAGACATCTATTGATGTGTTAATGATGGTATATACTCACTCCAAGATATATTGATGAGTTAATGATGGTACATACTCACTCCAAGACATCTATTGATGTGTTAATGATGGTACATACTCACTCCAAGACATCTATTTATGTGTTAATGATGGTACATACTCACTCCAAGACATCTATTGATGTGTTAATGATGGTACATACTCACTCCGAGACATCTATTGATGTGTTAATGATGGTACATACTCACTCCAGGACATCTATTGATGTGTTAATGATGGTACATACTCACTCCAAGACTTATGTTGATGTCATAATGATATATACTCACTCCAAGACATCTATTGATGTCTTAATGATCGTACATACTTATCCAAAAACATCTATTGATGTATTAATGATGGTACATACTTACTCCAAGACATCTATTGATGTCATAATGATGGTACATACTCACTCCAAGACATCTATTGATGTGTTAATGATGGTACATTCTCACTCCAAGACATCTATTGATGTTTTAATGATGGTACATACTCACTCCAAGACATCTATTGATGTGTTAATGATGGTACATACTCACTCCAAGACATCTATTGATGTGTTAATGATGGTACATACTCACTCCAAGGCATCTATTTATGTGTTAATGATGGTACATACTCACTCCAAGACATCTATTGATGTGTTAATGATGGTACATACTCACTCCAAGACATCTATTGATGTGTTAATGATGGTACATACTCACTCCAAGACTTATGTTGATATCATAATTATATATACTCACTCCAAGACATAGATGTCTTAATGATGGTACATACTCACTCCAAGACATCTATTGATGTGTTAATGATGGTACATACTTACTCCAAGACATCTACTGATGTGTTAATGATGGTACATACTCACTCCAAGACATCTATTGATGTGTTAATGATGGTACATACTCACTCCAAGACATCTATTGATGTGTTAATGATGGTACATACCTACTCCAAGACATCTATTGATGTCATAATGATGGTACATACTTACTCCAAGACATCTATTGATGTATTAATGATGGTACATACTCACTCTATGACATCTATTGATGTGTTAATGATGGTACATACTCACTCCAAGACATCTATTGATGTGTTAATGATGGTACATACTCACTCCAAGACATCTATTGATGTGTTAATGATGGTACATACTAACTCTAAGACATCTATTGATGTCATAATGATGGTACATACTCACTCCAAGACATCTATTGATGTTTTAATGATGGTACATACTCACTCCAAGACATCTATTGATGTCATAATGATGGTACATACTTACTCCAAGACATCTATTGATGTATAAATGATGGTACATACTCACTCCAAGACATCTATTGCTGTGTTAATGATTGTACATACCTACTCCAAGACGTCTATTGATGTCATAATGATGGTACATACTCACTCCAAGACATCTATTGATGTCATAATGATGGTACATACTTACTCCAATACATCTATTGATGTGTTAATGATGGTATATACTTACTCCAAGACATCTATTGATCTCATAATGATGGTATATACTCACTCCAAGACATCTATTGATGTCATGATGATACTTACTTACTCCAAGACATCTATTGATGTGTTAATGATGGTATATACTTACTCCAAGACATCTATTGATCTCATAATGATGGTATATACTCACTCCAAGACATCTATTGATGTCTTAACGATGGTATATACTCCAAGACATATGTTGATGTCATAATGATGGTACATACTTACTCCAAGACATCTATTGATGTATAAATGATGGTACATACTCACTCCAAGACATCTATTGATGTGTTAATGATGGTACATACTCACTCCAAGACATCTATTGCTGTGTTAATGATTGTACATACCTACTCCAAGACATCTATTGATGTCATAATGATGGTACATACTCACTCCAAGACATCTATTGATGTCATAATGATGGTACATACTTACTCCAAGACATCTATTGATGTGTTAATGATGGTATATACTTACTCCAAGACATCTATTGATCGCATAATGATGGTATATACTCACTCCAAGACATCTATTGATGTCATGATGGTACTTACTTACTCCAAGACATCTATTGATGTGTTAATGATGGTATATACTTACTCCAAGACATCTATTGATCTCATAATGATGGTATATACTCACTCCAAGACATCTATTGATGTCATGATGGTACATACTTACTCCAAGACATCTATTGTTCTCATAATGATGATATATACTCACTCCAAGACATCTATTGATGTCTTAACGATGGTATATACTCCAAGACATATGTTGATGTCATAATGATGGTACATACTTACTCCAAGACATCTCTTGATCTCATAATGATGGTATATACTCACTCAAAGACATCTATTGATGTCATAATGATGGTACATACTTACTCCAAGACATCTATTGATCTCATAATGATGGTATATACTCACTCCAAGACATCTATTAATGTCATAATGATGGTACATACTTACTCTAAGACATCTATTGATGTCATAATGATGGTATATACTTACTCCAAGACATCTTTTAATGTGTTAATGATGGTACATACTCACTCCAAGACATTTATTGATGTCTTAATAATGTTACAAACTCCAAGTAGGATACATATTGATGTGTTATTGATGATACATAAAACTCAAAGACACATAGCGATGTCTTAATAATGACGCATACTCAACGCAAAGCCTCTCATTCTTGTAGGCATAACAATCCATTCTATATCAGTCTAGCTCCCCATTAAGCGTACCTACTTCTCATAAGCTCCATAACTAATAATCTACTTTAAATCCTAGTTCATAAGTCCATACTATTGAGACACATTTAGATCCTAGTACCAAGATATTACCGCCCGTAGTTTACATAAGTTTACACCACTATCAGATTTTTAAATTCTTTCATAAGTCTATAACACTATCAAACATTGAAATCCTAGTTTTAATTCTATACCACTAATTCACAGCACGGGAAAGTAAATAAAACTCCTTTATAATCCAAAGTTTTAATGGCGATCTCTCGAAATGATTTTTTTTTAATAGTTCATACTGAAATTGGTCAAGGGCATATAACTCCGAAATCATTTTATTAATCAGTAATTCAACACGGGAAAAAAAGAATACCAGAATTACTGAATATATTCCCTTGACTAGGCATGCAGTTAATTTCGCTTTTAAAACCCCATACGCTTTCTTTAAAAAAAAAAAAAAAACAACTTATAAAAGTTTATGGAAATTCCCGTTGTAAAAATTTTAACCCTGAAATCCTCCAAATGGCTGTCTGTCCATCGTGAGATGAATAGCTCCATCAATTATTCTATAGACTTCAACTCCGGTCCCAGACCATCAAGTCAATTAACTTACGCTGCCAGTCGCTTTCAGGCAGTGTCCCAGAGGGCGCTGGGGAGGGGGGTGAGGGACTAGAAGTCAATCGAACACTACCCCAAAAATCTATTTTTCTCCTATTTCGACTTTCGTCCTATTTGCCGGCGCCCTCTGGGGAGAGGAAGTGTGACAGAGTAAATGATATCATATTCTGGCACCCCCACCACCACCACCAGCGCCCAGCCTCTATGCGCTTACATTAGGTTTAGAGCACATCAACGACTTTCACATGCTATGACTTACCTAGCACTATATCTGACTTACCTAGTACTATGTCTGACTTACCTAGTACTATGTCTGACTTACCTAGTACTATGTCTGACTTAACCAGTACTATATCTGACTTACCTAGTACTATGTCTGATTTACCTAGTACTATGTCTGACTTACCCAGTACTATATCTGACTTACCTAGTACTATATCTGACTTACCTAGTACTATATCTGACTTACCTAGTACTATATCTGACTTACCTAGTACTATGTCTGACTTACCTAGTACTATATCTGACTTACCTAGTACTATGTCTGACTTACCCAGTACTATATCTGACTTACCTAGTACCATATCTGACTTACCTAGTACTATATCTGACTTACCTAGTACTATATCTGACTTACCTAGTACTGTATCTGACTTACCTAGTACTATGTCTGACTTACCCAGTACTATATATGACTTACCTAGTACTATGTCTGACTTACCCAGTACTATATCTGACTTACCTAGTACTATGTCTGACTTACCTAGTACTATATCTGACTTACCTAGTACTATGTCTGACTTACCTAGTACTATGTCTGATTTACCTAGTACTAAGTCTGATTTACCTAGCACTATGTCTGACTTACCCAGTACTATATCTGACTTACATAGTACTATGTCTGACTTACCTAGTACTATGTCTGATTTACCTAGTACTAAGTCTGATTTACCTAGCACTATGTCTGACTTACCCAGTACTATATCTGACTTACCTAGTACTATATCTGACTTACCTAGTGCTATGTCTGACTTACCTAGTACTATGTCTGACTTACCTAGTACTATGTCTGACTTACCTAGTACTATGTCTGACTTACCTAGTACTAATGTCTGACTTACCTAGTACTATGTCTGACTTACCTAGTACTATGTCTGACTTACCTAGTACTATGCCTGACTTACCTAGTACTATGTCTGACTTCAGACGTACTATATCTGACTTAACTAGTACTATGTATGGCTTCCCCAATACTATATCTGACTTACCTAGTACTATGTCCGACTTCTCAGTTAATATGTCTGCTATACTCACAGATTTTTCCAAGTTTCGTGTCTGCCAACTGCCAACACAGGTCTGCGGCGCTCTGTCTGCTAATCACAGTGTCACCATAAGTAGACTTTGAAAGGTCATCACAGATGGGTTGTTTTCAATATGTCGGAGTTCACGTTGTTATTTATAATACGAATCGATAGTAGCATTAAAGCACCAGACGACATGAGCAAAGGACCAGACGACATGAGCAAAACCCCAGACGACATCAGCAAAGTACCAGACGACATGAGCAAAGCACCACACGACATCAGCAAAGTACCAGACGACATGAGCAAAGCACCAGACGACAAGAGCAAAGTACCAGACGACATGAGCAAAGCACCAGACGACATCAGTAAAGCACCAGACAACATCAGAAAAACACCAGACGACATCAGTAAAGCACCAGACGACATCAGTAAAGCACCAGACAACATCAGAAAAACACCAGACGACATCAGTAAAGCACCAGACAACATCAGAAAAACACCAGACGACATCAGCTAGCACCAGACGACATCAGTAAAGCACCAGACGACATCAGAAAAGCACCAGACGACATGAGCTAGCGCCAGACGACATCAGAGAAGCACCAGATGACATGAGCTAGCGCCAGACGACATCAGAAAAGCACCAGACGACATCAGAAAAGCACCAGACGACATGAGCTAGCGCCAGACGACATCAGAGAAGCACCAGATGACATGAGCTAGCGCCAGACGACATCAGAAAAGCACCAGACGACATCAGAAAAGCACCAGACGACATCAGCTAGCGCCAGACGATTCAGCACCAGATGACATCAGCAGATGAAAACAGTAAAGCAGCAGATGACCACGTGTGACCGGAAGAGACATATAATTTATTCCATCGGTAGCTTCTTGTCATCCCCCCGGGACTCCCATAACAACAGCTACAAGAGGTGCACAGTCAGGCCAATGGAAGCATTATATAATGTGTATGTGGGGGTGGGGATGTACTGTTTTTTTAAAAATGAAATACCAACCTCCCCCCATTCTCTGTCACCTTTTTGACGTCAACCAAAACACAGCCGGCTGTCCCTTGTGACCCAGATGAGGGGCAATCTGGCACCCGCGTCCAGACCTGACGTCATTTGGTCCACTGACACGGCAATCTGTCTCCTGTCAGAAAAACACGTGACCAACCCAGACATTATGTCATTATGTACAAGAAGTGGGTGGGGGTAACCGATCCTTATGAATATGATTGACCCGAATTGTTCTTATGATTTTATTTTTAAATTATGACGTGTTCTCCTTAGTTTTGGGTTGAATGGCGCTTTAATTTAATTGAGTTTGGTTTTCAATATCGAATATCCTTGCCGCTAATGTTTTATATTTTTTATTGAGGGAACATAATAAACATTTTCGCACCGGCTCGAAGGTATGTTACTTTGACGTGGCACTGTTCGCCACCAAATTAACTACTTACCCACGTCATCCCATTCCATGACTTGGTTTAAACACCTTACTTTTAACAACCTCATCGCTTTTCATGACTAGGTTTAAACACCTTACTTTTAACAACCTCATCGCTTTTCATGACTAGGTTTAAACACCTTACTTTTAACTACATCATCCTCTTTCATGACTTGGTTTAAACACCTTACTTTTAACTATACATCATCCCCTTTCATGACATGGTTTAAACACCTTACTTTTAACTACCTCATCGCATTCCATGACTTGGTTTAAACACCTTACTTTTAACTACCTCATCGCTTTTCATGACTAGGTTTAAACACCTTACTTTTAACTACATCATCCTCTTTCATGACTTGGTTTAAACACCTTTCTTTTAACTATACATCATCCCCTTTCATGACATGGTTTAAACACCTTACTTTTAACTACCTCATCGCATTCCATGACTTGGTTTAAACACCATACTTTTAACTACCTCATCGCATTCCATGACATGGTTTAAACACCTGACTTTTCGGAGCCCCAATTCCTTCAGCGCCTCATGGCCACCAAGACATTAAACATTTTATTTGTCTTACAGACATCCATACCCGAACCAAATGTCGTATACTTTCCAAAGGTCATATGCGTCCAATAGCTCCGACCGGACGTTCCAAAATTGTTGGACATTCAAACTTTCGCTCCCGGCCTTTCCTACTTGTGGTCATCTAAAATGTCCGGTTCCGGCTTTGAGAATTTCCAGATCATTACAGGTCATCTAAATTTCCACCAGAGGCGTTTTCCCCTTTTCCATTCATTTCAATAATCGCTCTGAGCTTCCCAAATTTCCTTATCATCCGAATCTCAGGTCAAAGGTTTCATGATCACCATGTCATCTGAATGGTCCTAATAACCACACAAATGTATGCTATCTCAGAAGACCTAATACTTGAATGGTCCTAATAACCACACAAAAATGTGTCCCATCTCAGAAGACCTAATACTTGAATGGTCCTAATAACCACACAAATGTATGCCATCTCAGAAGACGTAGTACTTGAATGGTCCTAATAACCACACAAATGTATGCTATCTCAGAAGATGTAGTACGTGTGTCGTGTCGTAACCTTGAACTTTGCCCTCCTCCCCAGAATTCATCAACACGTTCCAGAACCTGTTCACCCGCATGCCCCAGCTTCAACTGACCGCCAGCCCGTCGATGGTCATCTCCAACTTCACGGACATCGAGGGCTGCTCGCGCGAGTGTGTCCGTCAGACCGGCTTCGACTGCAGGTCCTTCGACGTGGACAACCAGCGGCGCACGTGCAAGCTGTACAACGTGACCCACGAGCAGGGCAAGGTCTTCTTGAGGGAGAGCAGCACCACTGACCACTACAGAAGTAAGTGCTGTACTGACCACTTAAGAATCAAAATGGTACTGACCCCTAAATAAATAAGTTCGACTGAACACTAAAAAAATTAATTCCGTTTTACTTTCACATTCAGAAGTAATTGCGTATTACTGATGTACTGACCACTAAATATGTAATTCACATTTACTGGCTACTGTAGAAGTGGGTTTTATTGACCGCTACCCGTTTGACAAAATAAAGGAATGGATAGTGATTGGATTGAGTAACGTAGTGGCCGCCGCTCAAGATAGGCGACTACTATGGAGATCGTTATCAGTTGATGTTTCCATGCGCTCCCCCCAACGACCGCAACGGTCACGGGAATGATGATGATGACCCGTTTACATTTAATTCTAATGACCACTAATACGTTTTTCTACCGACCACTAATACGTATTTCTACTGACCACTAATCCGTATTTCTACTGACCACTAAAACGTATTTCTACTGACCACTAATACGTATTTCTACTGACCACTAATACGTATTTATACCGACCACTAATACGTATTTCTACCGACCACTAATGCGTATTTCTAGTGACCACCACGCACACATATCAGTTTTACTGCCCACTATAGAAGTGAGGTCAGTGTAACACTTTTTGGCCGTTCGTGTACAAACTGTCCGCGAAATGAAATCTTCTTATGTTGAAACCTATTTATATCCATGTTAGTGACTTTCGTATTGCCTTGGGGGAAGCCAAAGATCTTCGAACATCCCGATATGTTGATTAGCTAAGAGCTCCAACCTAAGTTCTTTGTCCCCGTGAGTGGCTACACGTTACATTATAACGGCTACTCATATTGCTGACGTGCTGTGCACACAATGTGCATTGAGCTCCATGACTAAACAGTTTTAGACATATTTAAGTCTCTCATGAGGCCATTCAGGCCATGTCTCCCGGGGTTAAATTCGACAACTGCGGGTTGTATCCCTTGAAGCGAGACCGTAAAGTAAACAAGAGGGGGGGAATGTGTTGTCATCCACACACATAAGCTGTCAAAGGTAAGCTGTACTGACAGCAACGGCAGTAAGTTGTTCTGACCCAATGAGAGTAAGATGTACTGACAACAACGGCAGTAAGTTTTTCTGACCCAATGAGAGTAAGATGTACTGACAACAACGGCAGTAAGTTTTTCTGACCAAATGCGAGTAAGATATACTGACAACAACGGAATAAAAAGTTGTTCTGACCCAATAAGAGTAAAGACCCCAAATAGGAGTAAGTTGTAATGAACCCCAGTAGATTAAGATATAATTATTCAAATAAGGGTCAGCTACGCTCACCTGAATTGACCAAATTCTTCGTAAGTGTTAAAAACAACACCAAAACAACAGTGCGACTATTTATTTACTGCCACCAAGCAGATAGTGTGATCAGTTATTGTACAAGGTGTCTACAAAGAGCATGTAGATGACTGATTAGCCAATAATGACCCCAAATATGCTGACCTTCATCCAGTACCGTTAACAAGACAACACACACAAAAACTATTGATCAAAGCAAAGACCTTCAGCCCCCATGATGCCACGTACCCAGCAGTACTTCCGGTGAAATGACACAAGGATTAGATTTGGCCTAATCGTGACTCCGTGAAAACCCAATTGTGCCAAGTGAGGTGGCGGTGCCCCTCTCCTTCACCTCCCCTATGTCTCCCATCTCCCCGACTTGGCATAATGGCCCTGGGTCGAAGCTGTAGACGGGAGGCGCTTTAGTGTTAACCCGCCCCCCCCCCCACAATCACGGCTGGGGATAGGGCGGATTACGGCAAAGCTAGTCTCACACGAGGTGGTGTGAGCAACTTGTGTCTGCCAATTCCCGAGGACGTCGCCGAGGGTCATTTTCGGCAAATGACATGAGTCGGTCCCTTTCTCCTTCCTTCACCTAGATGGCTTACGGGCTTAGTCACGACGAGGGCTGAGATTGTTCGCGCTCTTCAATGTCTCATTATGTGTAGACTATATGGTCACTAGCATAGTCCACACCGATGGACAATGTCTGAGTTGAATTACAAACTTTGACGTTTAAGCTCGAATAAGTCGGCTTGACCTACTTTAAGACTTTCCCGAGAATTTCAAAGACTATCGATGAATTATTAAAACGTGGTCACATTTACTTGTTCCATTCCTAGCAATCTGGAACGAGTTCATTATTAAGTTGCTTTTTAAACATACGCTCCCCCCCCCCCAAAGAAGAGCAAACGTTAATGCACCTTTAAATTATTATTTTGTTAGTTAATGTTAATCACTAAAAAAATTGATCACATACAATTTCGAGTTCTAACAATCCTATGACTAAAATTGAAGACCAATCTTATTTTATCATCTACGTGACAGACGCTCATTCAATAAAGATGATTATTGCATCCTGCGCGTATCCATGGTTTGAAACTAGCCATTCATTAACAAAGAATAGCACATATGCTATATTCACCCAAACAACTTGACGGTGACATTTTCCTGCATTTCTTAAGAAGCATCTATTAATGTTATTCATCCTTTGATACAAGAAGTATATTTCATTCTTTTCGTATATTTCCTTCCTCTGATGTCTAGTAAATATAATTCACACAGTACCAGGTCCAGATGAGGACTTGATGGGGCCCTAAGCTATTTGAGATATGGGGGCTCTATTAAAGTCCAGATATTCTATGTCAGTGCCAAATATGGAGAAAAAATTCCGGGCCCCCCCCAAAAGGCCTATTTGAAATATGGGGGCTCTTTTCAAGTCCAGGCTCGACGATAAACTGTATGGTGGACTGAACCAATTGACAGCCACATCGCAGTTCATCACAAATATAGGGCGTGTGGTCTAAATCCTCCTTCAAAAAGATTTTGAGAACTGAGAACGCAGAAGAAGAAGAAGTCTAGATATTCTGTCAGTGCCAAATATAGAGGGAAAAATTCCGGTGGCTCCCAAAAAGGCTGGGGCCTAAGCTATAGTTTGTTTTTGCAGATAGGTAAATCTTTTACTGCACAAAACATATCTGGTACTCCACTACAAAATGAGGGGTGAGACTGCAATCAGGCCTTACCCTGTTTACGTCTTTTCCATTGACTAGTACTCCACTGTACGTATTTAAAATAATCCGATCTTATGCTATGTGGTGATTTCATTAGTTCAACAAGTTTCACTTCTCGGTTTCAGCGGCCTTCGAGAAGCTGTTCAACCGTCTGCCCAATCACGTCATCACCACAACGAAACACAAACGGAAGATCCAGGACGTAAGCGCCGAGCAGTGCGCACGCCGGTGCGTCTTTGAGCAGGACTTCCGGTGTGCGGGCTTCGACTACGAACCTGGCTAC
Source organism: Radix auricularia (assembly GCA_002072015.1). Lineage (NCBI taxonomy): Eukaryota > Metazoa > Mollusca > Gastropoda > Lymnaeidae > Radix > Radix auricularia. The sequence continues at coordinate 649,356 of MUZC01000724.1, read as the reverse complement.
ACCAACTGCTGGCTGACGGACCTGACGATGGGGCAGAGCGAGGGCGTCAAGTACCATCCAGGGGCGGACTACTACGAGAGGGACTTTGGTGAGTTGACCTTAAACACTGGGTTTGTGTGAGGGACTTTTGTGGGTCGACTTGTAACATTTGAATGATGATGGGCGAGGGACTTTGGTGGGTCGACTTGTAACATTTGAATGGTGATGGGTGAGGGACTTTGGTGGGTCGACTTGTAACATTTGAATGATGATGGGCGAGGGACTTTGGTGGGTCGACTTGTAACATTTGAATTGTGATGGGTGAGGGACTTTGGTGAGTCGACTTGTAACATTTGAATGGTGCTGGGTGAGGGACTTGCGTGAGTCTACATTTAAAATAAGGATGGTGATGGGTGTGGGACTTGGTGAGTCTACATGTAACATTTGAAAGGTGATGGATGAGGGACTTGCGTGAGTCTACATGTAAAATAAGGATGGTGATGGGTGTGGGACTTGGTGAGTCTACTTGTAACATTTGAAAGGTGATTGTTGACGGACTTTAATGAGTCTACATGTAAAATTAGGATGGTGATGGGTGTGGGACTTTGGTGAGTTTACTTGTAACATTTGAAAGGTGATGGGTGTGGGACTTTGTGAGTTGACCAATGAAATTGGAATGGCGATGGGTAAGCAAACTTTGGTGACGGAAAATCTAAACAATGGTTCTTTTTCATACATTGTGACTGACAAACATGACTATATCCAAACATTATTAACCGTTTTTCAAACCGTCTTTTAGGGGGAAACATTCTACTGCCAACCCATGGGCCAACAGTTTTAGAAGCACTGGCTACATTAAATGTCATAATTTCACCAAAACTTTATATATAATTTTTTTAAGACATATCATAAATCCATCATTTGTCAACTGATATAGGGAGAGGCACACTTTCCCCTCACCTAAATACACTAATGTTGAGATGCACCCCATTCAGCTCCCCGGCCTGCCTGTACTCCTCACCCCCCCCCCCCCCACCACACCATTCTTACATCCAGACCAGCTGTAACTGATGCCTTCTTGTCGTGTCCGTGTCCGCATTCAGGACTGATGCAGATCTCATTCCAAATGGCCCATCACTTTGCACATAGGTCACCCCTTCCATCGGGTGTATGGTAGTGTACCATCTTCACCCATCCTCCACTGGTGTTTTGATAGTGTACCATTTTCACCCATCCTCCACTGGTGTATGTTAGTGTACCATCTTCACCCATCCTCCACTGGTGTATTGGAAGTGTACCATCTTCACCCATCCTCCACTGGTGTATTGGAAATGTACCATCTTCACCCATTCTCCCCTCTTGTATTGGAAGTGTACCATCTTCACCCATTCTCCCCTCTTGTATTGGAAGTGTACCATCTTCAACCATTCTCCCCTCTTGTATTGGAAGTGTACCATCTTCACCCATTCTCCCCTCTTGTGTTGGAAGTGTACCATCTTCAACCATTCTCCCCTCTTGTATTGGAAGTTTACCATCTTCACCCATCCTCCCCTCTTGTATTGGTAGTATACCATCTTCACCCATCCTCCCCTGTTGTATAGATGGTAGTATACCATCATCATTCCTGTATTTGTTTGAGGCTCTAATTAAAGTCTTAACCCAGCGCAGCACCCGCCATCTTGTCTCCGCCTGAATTCGACTGGGAATAATGATCGATCCCTTTCACCGGAAGTCGTGAAGATCTTAGGTCACGTGAGTGCATTTTGTGGCATCGTTGTAACACGGAAATACCGCATTCGTCACGTGGCTCTATTCTACATCCGATTTCGTTTTTCCTATAAGTTTCAATCTCATATCATTAATAGCACTGTTAAAACCATTTCAAATTCAAAAAAAATTCTTGGGTAGATTTTTTTATCTTACTTTGAGATAAAATTAATTGTAAGAAGGTGGGTCAAATTAGAAATTGTGGAATGAAGATTCGTTAAATGATGAGGGGATCAGATGAATAAGGGAGCATATGAGGATGGGGTCAGACTAGGAGAGGATGGGTACATCTTGTGCTGTAGTGGCAGTTGACCAGGCGGTGACAAAGACAAATTTTCCAAGCGCCGGACTGGCCAGTCCATCACGAGTCGACTGGGTCTGTTAATGACTTAACGCCTTGTCCAATTACCACCCCATCACCCCTTCACCCCACCACATACACCACTAACCAGTCACTGGCAAGTCATTACCAGAAAACCTCCACGAGATCTCTCTGGGTGTGGGGGGGAGGGTGTTGACGGCCACATCACCGCCACACAATAAATGACTACACCGGCGCGTTGTCTGATTAGTTCCTGGTGCATTCCGGCTGCGACGTAACTAGGGTTGGTGACGGGGGGGGGGGTAGTTAGGACTCGCGGCCCCCATTTGTGATCATTTACATCCTTGGCCAGCGGGAAGACTCATTGATGCCAAGAAGTACGCTGACCTGATGACGTCATCCCTACAGTGATATCATGTCACCGGTTTGTTGTGGATCTTTTGCTACGTTAGATGTCGTCACGGCGCCAGCCACCGGACAAATCTCCAACTCTCCTGGCTGTGTAATTCCATTTTCTTGGTAGGTTTACAAAAGTGGTTGGGCGTGAGGTTGGCAGGGTATAGACATAGGCAAACTAGGCCGCCGCTTAGAGCCTTGAATTGGTCTCATCTTTAGTGCAGGACTCGCACAAGAATCTTTCTATATTTGTTATTTTATTTATCTATTACATTTAGGGCCAAAGTCACTTCCCCTAGGGCCTCCAATTCCCTGAGGCCGACCCTGAGGTTAGAAGAGTACAAACACTTCTTAAGGGGCGGTACCATTTTCGGTACAGGAAGGGGTGGAACGTCTAGAACAAATGCCTGATTTTTATTTTCGCAATAGCGCCCAGGGCGGAAGTAAACCAAGCTGAGCTTGTAGGTAATGAATGAACGGCTTGATCCGAATAAATCGGGTTGTGTTAGATTGGTGGAGTGGTCTTGATGATTGGTGGATTTGTGTGTTTTAGTGGTGGAGTGATGTGTTTGTTTGGTTGGGTGGTGTTTTCGATTGGTGGAGTTGTGTTTGTGATTTGTGCAGGGGTGTTTTCGATTGGTGGAGTGGTGTTTGTGATTTGTGCAGTGGTGTTTGTGATTTGGTGAAGTGGCGTTTTTTATTGGTGGAGTGGTGTTTTTGATTGGTGGAGTGGTGTTTGTGATTGGTGAAGTGGTGTTTCTGATTGGTGGAGTGGTGTTTCTGATTGGTGGAGTGGTGTTTTCGATTGGTGGAGTGGTGTTTCTGATTGGTGGAGTGGTGTTTTTGATTGGTGGAATGGTGTTTTTGATTGGTGGAGTGGTATTTTTGATTGGTGTAGTGGTGTTTTTGATTGGTTGAGTGGTGTTTTTAATTGGTGGAGTGGTGTTTCTGATTGGTGGGGTGGTTTTTCTGATTGATGGAGTGGTGTTTCTGATTGGTGGAGTGGTGTTTCTGATTGGTGGAGTGGTGTTTCTGATTGATGGAGTAGTGTTTGGTTGGTGGAGTGGTGTTTTTGATTGGTGGAGTGGTATGTTTGAGTCGTTCACCGAGTATTTGTGGTACGTATTTCTTCGTCTACCCTACGGTTACTGCTTTCAAGCAGTCCTCTAAAATATCCAATTGTATAAACGAGATTGGGTTTCATGCTGCTGATGAATTTGTTCTTTGGCGGATGAAGGCGTCTTGCCGACATCATCGTTCTCTGACATTCTATCGCGGAAAAAAAAAACAACAAACCGCGGCCGATGACCATCACAGTATGTTTACAGTATTTCATTTATAAGAGATTCACTAGTGGTGTGCGTGGGGACACTGGGTGACACCATCATAAGGGGTGACACTGGGTGACACCATCATAAGGGGCGACACCAAAATGTAAATTCCTTTATTTTCCCGTTATTTCGCACCGGCAGACTCGGAGGAGGTATATGAAGTAGAAAGTCAAGGGGGTTCACAATTAGTCACCGCACTGGTTGACACCAACCCTAGTGACGCCTCTGCCTCTAACCACAACGGAGGTCAAGCCCTGACTAAATATATCCCGTCCTTGTTGGTCACTTGCGATAATAACCGGTTCTTCCGGTCACTTTTCTCGAAGGCGGGGCTTGGATTGACCGTTGGACGCTCGATCATTGGCACAGGCTTTCGTCTTTTTCTTTAGTTGATTTCTTTAAGATAATTTTAAAAAACCACGAGTTTGTGAACTATGACTTTTGTGCCTACCTGACCTTTGTGTGGTTGTTATAAACCTAGCCGTCTAGAGGAGCGAAACAGAATCTTCTTTTAAGGAAATGGCAGTTCAGAATATCACATTGTTTTAACGCATCGGGCAGACATCAAGTTAATCAGATGAACGAGGTACAAGACATAAGAAACAGACGACAAATAGACAAAAAAAAAAAAAAAAAAAAAAAAAAAAAAAAAAAAAAAAAAAAAAAAAAAAAAAAAAAAAAAAAAAAAAACCACACATTTACACCAAAAGACAAACAGATGGACGCACCGGAAGACAAACAGATTAAATGACCAAAAGACAAAATGTTGGACGCACCAAAGAAAGCAAGCAGATAGATGGACCAGAAGACAAACAGATGGACGGACCAAAAGACAAACAGATGGACGGACTAGAAGACAAACAGATGGATGGACCAGAAGACAAACATATGGACGCACCGGAGGACAAACAGATAAAAGAACCAAGAGACAAAAAGTTAGACGCACCAAAGAAAGCAAACAAATAGACGGACTAGAAGACAAACAGATGGATGGACCAAAAGACAAACAGATGGACGGACTAGAAGACAAACAGATGGATGGACCAGAAGACAAACAGGTGGACCGACCAAAAGAAAAACAGATGGACGTACAAGAAGACAAACAGATGGACGGACCAGATGACAAGCAGATGGACGGACCAGAAGACAAACAGATGGACGGACAAGAAGACAAGCAGATGGACGGACAAGAAGGCAGACAGATGGACGGACAAGAAGACAAACAGATTGACGGACAATAAGACAAACAGATGGACGGACAAGAAGACAAACAGATGGACGGACCAGAAGACAAACAGATGGCCAGACAAGAAGACAAACAGATGGACCGACCAAAAGACAAACAGATGGACGGACAAGAAGACTAACAGATGGACGGACAAGAAGTCTAACAGATGGACGGACAAGAAGACTAACAGATGGACGGACAAGAAGTCTAACAGATGGATGGACCAGAAGACTATCAGATGGACGGACAAGAAGGCAGACAGGCGAGGAGACAGACAGACAAGCCAGAAGACAGAGAGACGGACGGACCAGCAGACAGAGAGACGGACGGACCAGCAGAGCGGAAGTTATTCCGAGAAACTTTCATTATTTCAACAATGAGACGGGAAGAATCGGCGCCATTGTGATCGAGTCTCTATTTAAAGCAATCGGATTTGTGGGACGGGATCGTTAAATTGGGGTAAGGGGCTGGGGCTGGTGGGGGGGGTGTTGGTCGGTGGCAGGGTGTGTGATGTAGGATCACAGACCGAATGTTGGCGAGGGCTCACACACGTAAATCCCGGGCGTCATTCCGCTCAGTAAACACGGAATGTTCAATCTTAGNGTGATCTTTCCAAGGATTGGGAAAGAAAACGAATAGGCCTATTACAGAGAGGAGATGATGTAAAAGAAAAGTGGGTGGGGTAATTTTCAGAGGCATATTCCTATGACATGCTAAAGTTCATTTATTTATGCCTTCCTTACTTCTTTTGAAAGTCAATGGTAGAGGTGGGCAGCGAGGTCTTAAGGGATCAGTGGGGGGGGGGGGCGTGCATGATTACGAGCGCCAACACCGTGGAACGAGCTTGAAGATCCTTAGACCGAATCCTCTTCTATTTGATACTGACAATGGAGACGGTCCTCACCTTTTGTGGATTCGACCACTGACGGTGGTACAATAGGGTTGGGATGTTGAGTAATGTGTATGTGTTGGGGGACAAAGCATCGAAGAATAAAACAATGAACACAGCAGATGCAAGACTACGAACGCCAACTAGAATGGAGTGACGATGCACGAGAGAGTTCGAGTGTTGACTACAAATCCTAGCGTCAGTGTTAAAAAATATGTTACCGTGTTTCTTTACCGAACTTTTATCTATAAATCTATATAAATGTTATTAGTAGCGATATAAGTTTGATTTTTTAGACACATGGACAGCACTTGGTTCAATGGGAAACTAAAAATAACGAACCATGAACATTGGACTATGAACTATGAAAAATGAACAACGAACAATGAACAACGAACAATTAACAACGAACTATGAACAATGAACTAGAAACTGCAAACAATGAATAACGAACTATGAACAATGAACAATGAACAACGAACAATAAACAACGAACTATGAACAATGAACTATGAACAATGAAGTATTAACTAGTAACAATGAACTATGAAAAATGAAGTATTAACTAGTAACAATGAACTGTGAAAAATGAACTATGAACAATGATAAACTACGAACAATGAAATATGAAAGATGAACTATGAACAATGAGCTATGAATAATGAAAAATGAACAATGAACTATGAACAATGCACCTAAGAAGGCATCGATAGCTTAAAAATTTAGAGAATAACAATTAACAATTGAATGGCTAACAACTGAGTGACCAACAATTAAGAAACTCACAATGCGCGCATACTTTAGCCTCGCTCTCGATTTGTCTGACATTTCTTATTGGTCGCCTGAATGTTTCCTTGAAGTAATTTAGGAAAGGAAGGAGGGAACTTTTAACATTGTATTATTTTATTTTATTTGGGTATCAACTTTTATTTCATATTGGCAAATTTACCTTGAATTTAACTAGCATCGAAAAATTCTGCAAATTCCCATCCAACAAATTTCCAGGAAACCACGACAACGTCATACATTTTCCCGTTTCTTGTTATTTCTTGTTGTTGTTTTTTTTACCCCGAATGCCTGACGTAAAACACAACAACAAACAACAAACAACAAACAACAAACACCACTTTCATGGGTCTGCTTGGACGTGTGTACACGAACACCCCGAATGGGAAGGGGTAAGAGGGGGAGGGGCCCATTCATTAAGCTCGTTAGAAGAAATTAATCATCACCCTTCCTACGTCTGCTCGTTTGTTGACACAGTAAATAACCATTCAAAAGGGCGGGTAAGACAAAATGGCGAAGAAATTCGAGTTATTTATCCGAGGGAGTCCCTCGGGCTAGCCACATTGGACGAGACGAGAACGAGTGTAGCAAATTACGAGGGGTGGGGGGAAATCGATAATAAAAAAAAAAGAATGAAATTGCTGAGAATATTGATGGGGTTTGGGGGGAGGACAAAAAAAATACAAATCTAGAAATGTCAAGTTGATGGGCGGTGGCATCCAGCAAACACGGATGACATCACGTGACAAAAAACCACGATGACAGATCAAAACGAAAACTGATTGTGTACAGGCATTTCCCTAAGCCTGTCACTACAAAAACGACACGACGGACGTATGACGTTTTTTGTTCTTATTGCTGGTTCACGCTACCTTTATCAACAGTGGTGACGTCATCAAACGTCATGGAGAGGTACCAAGCAGAGGCCCAGGTCTGTTTAACAAACACGAGAGATGCATGGATGTTTAACAAACACGATACGTGCATGGATGTTTAACAAACACGATACGTGCATGGATGTTTAACAAACACGATACGTGCATGGATGTTTAACAAACACGAGAGATGCATGGATGTTTAACAAACACGATACGTGCATGGATGTTTAACAAACACGATACGTGCATGGATGTTTAACAAACACGATACGTGCATGGATGTTTAACAAACACGATACGTGTATGGATATTAACAAACACGATACATGTATGGATATTAACAAACACGATACGTGTATGGATATTAACAAACACGATACGTGTATGGATATTAACAAACACGATACGTGTATGGATGTTTAACAAACACGATACGTGTATGGATATTAACAAATACCATACGTGTATGGATATTAACAAACACGATACGTGTATGGATAATAACAAACACGATACGTGTATGGATATTAACACACACGATACGTGTATGGATATTAACAAACACGATACGTGTGTGGATGTTTAACAAACACGATACGTGCATGGCTGTTAAACAAACACGAGAGATGCATGGCTGTTTAACAAACTTGAGAGATGCATGGCTGTTTAACAAACTTGAGAGATGCATGGCTGTTTAACAAATCCGATACGTGCATGGCTGTTTAACAAACGCGAGAGATGCATATCTGTTTAACAAACACGATACGTGCATGGCTGTTTAACAAACACGAGAGACGCAGGGCTGCTAAACAAACAAGAGACGTGCATGAATCTTTAACAAACACGACACGTGCATCGATGTTTAACAAACACGAGAAGCGCAGAGCTGTTTAACAAACACGAGATGTGGATGCCTGTTTAACAAACAAGGTTGTCTCTAATGATCTCGTCTGTTGGTGGGGTTATGTTTGAGATGGTAAAGGGGATGGTATGTATAGGTAGTTTGAATGATAAGCGTAACATCGTGCTTTCTGATTTTTTTTAAAGTGTGGATGGTAAAAATGATGGTTGAAAGGAGTGCAACAAAAGGTAAAACTGCTGGTTGAAATGAGAATGTAACAGAATGTAAAACTGATACAAGAAATCGCGGTAGAATGGATGATAGAATATGGAATGGATGATATAATATGGAATGGATGATAGAATATGGAATGGATGATAGAATAGAATGTTTAAATCGACGGTTGGGTGGATGGTAGAATGAATGGTGGAATGAATGGTGGAATGAATGGTGGAATGGACTAAATGATATTTTCATGGCTAACAATGCTTCAATAGTTTCGATTCCTTCATCAAAATCGCTGCTACAGTTTTATCTGAGGTATCAGGAAAAAAAGAGTGACCTTAAAGTTTCACGTCTCACAGATCTTACAATCAACACATCATGACGTCTTGACGTCCATAGATTGACGTTTGGACGTCCGTGTGGAGATAACCGTCCAACCACTTAACCTTACACTCGGCGGACGTGGACTGTGCCGTCACGTGCTCCGTGGCCCACGTTGATTGGTTGGCTAAGTCTTGCGCGACAAAGGCAGGTTTTTTTTTTCTGCCAGTCAAGATGATCAGACGTCACGCGCTGACAGACGACCTTGACCAGTGGACGTTTCGGTCAATCCTGGCACTTCCGGTATTGAAGTGGAAAGTCAGGCGGGTGGAAAATGACGGGTCAACTCCTCACACCTCCCGGGCACTTCTGTCCGGTTATGTTAAACGGATATTTTAAAATATTGTTACATGGTAGACATCATCCTTCCGTCTCGCGTCACCGTCGGGTTGGGTTGGGTTGCATTTCCTCGTGTATGCGTAGCCCTGTCCTTGAGTGTCAGTCATTACAACTTCTGCACACGAAATCTGTGCTTACCAGTGTTTTTGTCCCTTCTCCTAGCTCTTCTGTCTGTAGCCTCCTCCATCCTTCGCTCCTCGGCTACTATGACGCGCCCTTTAGTAGAAATCCCAATCATACGAGGTCAATCATGTGCTAGAACCGTGCAGGAAAGTACAATTGGCAACTTGTACAGCCAAAAAAATCATAGACTTGTACAAAGGACAATTAAAGACTTGTTCAAAGGACAATTCTAGACTTGTACAAAGGACAATTCTAGACTTGTTCAAATGACAATTCTAGACTTGTACAAAGGACAATTCTAGACTTGTACAAAGGACAGTTCTAGACTTGTACAAAGGACAATACTAGACTTGTACAAAGGACAATTCTAGATTTGTATAACAAACAATTCTACTCTATTTAAAAGCAAACGTTTTTATCTTATGGCACCGGACAGGTCCATTGTTGAGTGGTAGGCCCTGATAACCGTGTATTGTTCATAAGTGTTAGCAGCCTCGGCCCTTAAGACCGTCTAATGTCCATCAGTAATAGTGACCTAGGTCCTCATGTCCTTGCAATGTCCAATAATAATAGCGGCCTAGGCCCCCCATGTCCATGTAATGATTAACAATAATAGCGGCCTAGGCCCCCCATGTCCAGTCCATGTAATGACCAACAGTGATAGCGGCCTAGTCCCACATGTCTGTACAATATCAAACTCTGACGAACCGGAAATGATAGTCTTGAGATCGAAGGCTGATTCCAGGTGCCCTGATCCGGTGCAAAGAGCAGGCAACTGCTGGCGGCAGATATTGATAGCTTTCTCGTTGGACTGAATGCTCAGCTCAGCGATTAACATTGGTTTGTGGGGAGGGGGATGGTAAATTCGGTAGGAGGGAGTCTCTTCTTGGGAGGGTTGGGATGAAATTTAGGGACGCCATCTAAGGCTCGACTAGGGGAGATGTTGGTTGGACATTAGGGACGTCATTTAAGATTAGACTAGGTACATCACATACACTGGTTACATTACATTGACTGTTTACATCACATAGACTTGATACATCACATAGACTAGTTATATAACATTGACTGCTTACATCACATAGACTTGATACATCACATAGACTAGTTATATAACATTGACTGCTTACATCACAAAGACTTGATACATCACATAACATTGACCAGTTTTGTTACATTGACTGGTTATACAACATTGACTGGTTATTATAACATTGACTGGTTATTATAACATTGACTGGTTATGTAACATTGACTGGCTACATCAAATTGACTGGTTATATAACATCGACTGGTTACATCAAATTAACTGGTTATATCGAAAGAGTATGATAGTTGCAACACTTATAGAAGGCCAAATTCACCGTCAACGCTCAAATCATCTTCGCTCATTCACGCGACAACGCCTCGTTTCGGTTATGCTAACACCAGTACACTGCATATTAAAGGAGCGCAAAGCACTCGCTAGATACAAAGTGGTTGTCACGTTTTCGCACTCACCAAACACAATCTCTAAGAAGGCCTTTTTTTATATTCTTTCTATATTTGCTCACGGGGGAAAATGATTTTGCCGAGCGCCTTTGTAGATCTGTGTCTATGTCAATAGATATGTGTCTCCGTCAATAGATCTGTCTGCGACCAGACGTGGGACAGGGCGAGAATGTTCTAGAAAGAGCGAGTTCTCTGTGAGGTGGTTGATTGTAGGAAAACATCGGTCCGCGTGTCTTCCTAGCAACACTCGCTTAACACGGCAAGGGAAACAATTGGGTATAGCAACATTCGCTTAACACGGCAAGGGAAACAATTGGGTATAGCAACATTCGCTTAACACGGCAAGGGAAACAATTGGGTATAGCAACACTCGCTTAACACGGCAAGGGAAACAATTGGATATAGCAACACTCGCTCAACACGGCAAGGGAAACAATCGGGTATGGCAACACTCGCTCAACACGGCAAGAGAAACAATCGGGTATGGCAACACTCGCTCAACACGGCAAGAGAAACAATTGGATATAGCAACACTCGCTCAACACGGCAAGGGAAACAATCGGGTATGTCAACACGCGCTCAACACGGCAAGGGAAACAATCGGGTATGTCAACACGCGCTCAACACGGCAAGGGAAACAATCGGGTACAGCAACACTCGCTTAACACAAGGGAAACAATCGGGTATAACAACACTGGTTCATTTCATCAAGGGCTATAATCAGGTATAACACTCGCTGAAAAGGGCGAGGTAAATGCCTCACGAAACCACTGCCTTATCATCACTCTCTTGACTAAATCACGTGGTTAATTTTTTAATACTCGCTTTACGTGATCTAAGACACAATAGCATATAACAAACGAGGGTTTTAAAGAACTTCTAGTCATTCGAATTTTAAAAAAGATTTAAAGATTGTGCACGGAACTAAGAATATTTGTTATCGCAGAAGATTTCGAATGTACGCTTGGGCATTTACGAGAGATTGATCGTCTTGAATTGCAGTCTTTTGGTGTGGCTGGTGAGACCAATCCTCGACTGGCAGTCTAGGTGTGGCTGGTGAGACCAATCCTCGACTGGAAGTCTATTGGTGTGGCTGGTGAGACCAATCCTCGACTGGCAGTCTAGGTGTGGCTGGTGAGACCAATCCTCGGCTGGCAGTCTAGGTGTGGCTGGTGATACCAATCCTCGGCTGGCAGTCTAGGTGTGGGTGGTGAGACCAATCCTCGAATGGCAGTCTCCATTGTATATCTGACACACGGATGTGGTGAAGCAGCGTTGCCTGGCCCTCGTTTTCGCTATTTTTGCCAGCTTAGGCCGCCCTGTTTCTTCCTCTTCTTGTAGTGACCTTTCCTCCAGCATCACCCCATTCTTTCAGTAACAACACAATGACATCTACACGCACTAATTTCAGGTCTAAGTAGTTGTTGTGTGTTTTGTTATTTACAAGTCTGCCATTACCCCCTTCTAAACAGCCAGTAATAACGCAACTAATAACACTACCAGGCCGAGGATGACCACTGTTCGGCCGTGGATGCCCGCTAAGATATGGGCCAGTAATGAGCCTGAAGTCGTCTGGTCGGTAGTTAATCTCTTGACGGCGGGGGCCGTAAATCATGATAGTATAGTCAATAACCCCCCTTCCCCCACCACGACCCCCTTCACTCGCGTCTGGCACCCCATCATTTGAACTCGTAGCAACCCCCCCCCCCTCAACCAGAAGACATAATTATTCGCTTGCCATTGATATAAGATGAGCAAAGGATGCGAGGGAATGGCCTTCATAATGGCTCTGTCCACTGGTCGAGGGATTTGTTGACCACGAGAGTGGACAATGCCGGGGTGTGAGTTTATCACTTTTGGTTGGCCATCGTCTGACGTGAGGGTGGTGAGACTTGCCAATCGTAGAGGGGAGGTGTAACTGGTGAAACTGATTGTTTAGTGGGGAGAGGGGGAAATGGTATGTAAGACTTTATGTGGATATGTAAGACTTTATACATTAATGGTACTGGCAATATTTTGTGTTTGTATTCGATTATCGTATTTTTCTAAGTCCAACGTATTACAATCCCATTTATCTTCTTCCCCAGGTGGTGCTCTCTCCAACTTCATCAGCTACGGCTCCGGCTCGCTGCCCTACGTGGAAGAGCACGTCATCTACAGCAAGTCCATGTTCGGCCTTGACCTCGGCGCGTGCGCCCAGCTGTGCCTGTCGCAGACGACCTTCGACTGTGCCAGTTTCGACTACTCCTTCGGCGACCGCTCGTGCCAGATGAGTCGATATCTGGCGACCAACGTGGGCGGGATCGATACCGACAACATGCCGACTTACAAGATCATGCACTACGAGAAGAAAGGTAGGTAGTTATTTTAGAACAGGAAGAGTGGAGTGGCGTGGGGATGTGCCGCCCAGAGCAGAACTTTAGTATGCGCCCCCCTTCCTCCTACCCCCCC
>MUZC01000724.1:623829-635911 GCA_002072015.1 Radix auricularia | reverse complement strand
CCCCCCCCCCCCGTAAAAACGTTTTAATGTTTATCGGTTTTAGAAGTTAATATTTATGATAATATGATAATAAACCATGAAGAATTGCCGCCCCCAACAAAGTGCCGGCAGGGGGATTAGCTCCCTTGCCCCCTTCCCCTCGCTACGCCTTGAATGTCATGTATTTTGTTAGCTCAGGCCAACGAAAGCTAAATTATTGAAGCAAGTTCAAAATGGAGAGATTTCATTACAAGTTTCTAACTCCTGGAATTCCTGAAGGAAGATATTTGATTGGAATTGATGGCATCAAGACGAGAAGATGAACCAAGTTGGTCCCCCGCTCACCATGACAACCAAGCATAAATAAACAATATTACCGTATTCATTTTAGCCATCGGGTGTTATCGAAATTTTGACCCATAAAAGCACAGATATTAGTCGGCTTTTTAAAAACCAAAATCCATGTCGGGGAACATGAACAAGTTATCAATGTTGTAAATTATTTATACCGTATTATATTGTTATCGAAAAAGCACACAATTTTCGGCTTTTATTATAATTGCAATGGAAGAAAATCCGGGAGTTGCTTAAGAATATAATATAAGGCCGCGGGGCTGTTAAAATTTTAACGCGGGCCGAATTTAGCCTCCGGGCCAGACTTAAGACAACCATGGTTTAGAGTTAATGTCTCTTGTTGAGGGCCAGTCGTTTGACCGCCACCGCCAAGAAATAAACTTCTCCTGTTGACAGGAACTGGCTGACCTCCTTAAGCAATGGAAACAGGTGACCCCCCTATGGGACGTGACGCGCTTCTCTGTACACACTGTATCCTGGGGCGGGCGGACCAGCCAGACGCCCTACAATTTCTTCGTCAGTGCACCCTGGCCGCTCTCCTACAGACACACATACAAATAAATACACGCAATACACAGATATACGGACAAATCGAATGACGTACGAAGACAAAAAAAGACCAAGACATAGGAACAAAGACAGAAAAGAGAGACAAACAAAGGTATACAAATAATGGCGAACAATGACGTAAGCACGAGACAAAAGAAATGCGCGGCACATTGTTTGAGGATGGGCCGAGTTCTATGGGGTGGGAAATCTTCTTTCAACAGGGAAATATCCACAGCGTGAAGAAGAAGAATGTTCATGAGATACAAACTAAAACAAAACTGGAAGGGAAGAAGACACGTGACGTTCAGACCCATGAAGATGCGGTCTGTTTTAGATCTCTTCCTGGCAAGCCCCAGTGAACATTAAAAAAAAAGCCTGGCCACTTTCGAATGAGTAAACACGGTGCCATGGCTCTTCGCGGATCAAACCCCGTCACGGCTGACTTGACCCCATCTTCCGCTGATTACATTTCACGGCTCAGTGAGCATCGAGTCTTTTATGCTTTCAATTAAAGACTTTATTTCTTATAGCATCAGTCGGGGTGCCAAGATCGATTGCTCGTCCGTAAGACGTGTGTGTTTCCTTTATGCTAGTGCTTGAATCGGTCGAGGGCTCTAGGGCAGTGGTGGCGAAACCTTTTCGGGGCCACGTGCCAAAAATTCAAACCAAAACCAACTTAATAATAGCAGAGTGCCAAAACTCCAATTAAACCCAAAAATGTGGATTTTGCTCAGAGCAGGTTTGATTACGAAACAATTATATTAGTCGCGTGCCAGCTGGTGAGCCTGTGAGTGCCGACTGGGACACGCGAGCCCTAGGTTTGCCATCACTGCTCTAGGGTTTTACGCCCATAAAAGCACTTTTATTTCTAAAACAAATACTTATGTTTATTAAACATGTTATATATCCGCCTGACAAGACGTTACAGAAAAAAAAACGTTTTCGCAAAAAAGCATTTCTCAATGAACAATATGACACGTTGCGAAAGGCTTTTTGCCAAAGGGTTTGTTTTTCTAAGAAATCTTATCAGGCTAAAAACACTCCATTTTATTTTATGATTCTTGGGGTTAAGTAATTTGTTCTCTTTAAATTTTTTGTTCGGATGGGGTGGCTAAAAATATTACCCTACCCCCAATCCCTCAAGTAGCTTTGTAAGTTAAAGAATTTTTATGCCCTGTATGTCTCTTGGTAGGTGGCTAATAAAATATTACAGCACAAAATTATTACCACCATCCATCGTTATCGCTTATTGCCCCATCACGGCTGTGGTTTGTCCCATTAAAACTTGCCCCATCACGGCTGTGGTTTGTCCCATTAAAACTTTCCCCATCACGGCTGTGATTTGTCCCATTAAAACTTGCTCCATCACGGCTGTGGTTTGTTGCATTAAAACTTGCCCCATCACGGCTGTGGTTTGTTGCATTAAAACTTGCCCCATCACGGATGTGGTTTGTTAGATTAAAACTTGCCCCATCACGGCTGTGGTTTGTCCCATTAAAACTTTCCCCATCACGGCTGTGATTTGTCCCATTAAAACTTGCCCCATCACGGCTGTGGTTTGTTAGATTAAAACTTTCCCCATCACGGCTGTGATTTGTCCCATTAAAACTTGCTTCATCACGGCTGTGGTTTGTTCACATAAACTTGCTCCATCACGGCTGTGGTTTGTTCACATAAACTTGCCCCATCACGGCTGTGGTTTGTTCACCTAAAACTTTACCCATTACGGCTTGGTTTCATGATTCATTGGTACATGTTATATTGGTAATTATTTCATTGGTAGGCTACATGTTATATTGGTACATGTTATATTGGTACATATTTCATTGGCACATGCTCCTAAATCATGAGGACTATGGTATAGATCTACGTTCCATCTTATGACCTTACCTAGATTGGATAATGTTTGTTTTTTAAAGGCAGTCCGTCATTTCGGCTAATGCCCGCATACGCAGTGAGTCCTAAAGAAATCCCAAGACCCAAGGGCAGAGCGGACACAAACATTCAAGTGTTTTCAATTATTCACGTCAGGAAATTGATGGATGTGCCGATGCTAAACATCAACCTCAAAAATATAAATAATTTTTTAAATAGAAAATAATATAAATATTTTTATTAAAAAATAATAATAAAGTTTTCAAACTATCGCTAAGTTAGTGTGGCAGTCACGATAAGTTGTTGACCTATCTTTAACCAGGAGACTAGGAGAAACCTATGTTTAACCAGGAGACTATGTTAAACATATGTTTAACCAGGAGACTATGTTAAATCTATGTTTAACCAAGAGACTGTGTTAAACCTATGTTTAACCAGGAGACTATGTTAAAGCTATGTGTAACCAGGAGACTTTGTCAAACTTATTTTTAGCCAGGAGACTATGTTAAACCCAATATTTAACCCGGGGCAATGTTAAACCCATGTGTAACCAGGAGACTTTGTTAAACCTATATTTAAGCAGGAGACTTTGTTAATCCTATGTTTAACCAGGGACTATGTTAATCCAATGTTTAGCCAGGAGACTATGTTAAACCTATTTTTACTCAATATCCGTGGTAAAGGTGTTTAAGAAGCTACGTGTATAAGAAGAAGATCTATTCACTGTTTAACTTCCAGCTTGAGACCGGTGAATCCCTGGCCATCTGGGCCACCATTTATAGTGTATCGGCCCACGAATTCCTGATTTATTACAATGAACTAATTCCAGCTTGATCCCACGACAAAGAAATCGATTACTCGAGCGAGGGCAAAGGATACATTGGGATCACATTAGCTAATTTTTTTTTTCTATTTTGTTTCGTTAACAAGCATCTCATTTGCCGCATTAAGAGTTTTAAATTTCCCCGAGCGGATGTGGTCTGTCTCAACTGACCTGCCATGTTCGAGGTTCAAGTTATATTGTTTGATTCTTTTTCTATTTCCCGGTGGAGGATCAAAAGGCATGGGACTGTTTACACAAGGGAGACCTAAAGAATTTATTTTTGATCCTATGTCAGCTTAGGCTCAGTGAAATAAAAATTGTGTTTGAGAGTAGCCGAGCGTTTAAACTAATCCAATCCCGGTTATGAGATAGTAAAAACTAACAATTTTAAAAGTAAACTAATTGCAGTAGTGCAGTAGATGACTTAAGTCATATTTGCTGATCTATTTGTGCAGTACATGAATTAAGTCCTAATTGCTGGTCTATCCGTGCAGTAGATGACTTAAGTCATGATCGCTGATCTATCCGTGTAGTAGATGACTTAAGTCATGATGGCTGAGGACTGGATACTGTAGATGACTTGAGTCATGATTGTTGAGGACTGGATACTGTAGATGACTCATGTCATGATTGTTGAGGACTGGATACTGTAGATGACTCAAGTCATGATTGTTGAGGACTGGATACTGTAGATGACTCAAGTCATGATTGTTGAGGACTGGATACTGTAGATGACTTGAGTCATGATTGTTGAGGACTGGATACTGTAGATGACTCAAGTCATGATTGTTGAGGACTGGATACTGTAGATGACTGAAGTCATGATTGTTGAGGACTGGATACTGTAGATGACTCAAGTCATGAGTGCTTACGTGTGCATGTTTAGATGAGTTGAGTCATGTTTGCTGATGAGTGGATTTTGTAGATCAGAGGACTCCAAACTACGGCTCGCGAGGCCCTCTCATCCGGCTCGCGAGGCCCTCTCATCCGGCCCGCGAGGCCCTCTCATCCGGCCCCTGGAGACTTTTAAACCTTTAGTTTACTATAAAACTTAGTAGTTTGGGGTCAGGTGTTGGCCCCCTAAACTGCTGTTTGACAGTTAATGCGGCCCTCCATCTGAAAAGTTGGAGACCCCTGTTGTAGATGATTGGGGTCATAGTTTAAGTCATGATTTCTGGGTCATAACTTTGTCATGACTGCGGATCAAAGAATTCTTTTATAGAGCAGGACTGAGCCATCTTACAATGGCCGCCACTTGAGGCATGATGGGAAGGTGACTTGTTGACGTTGATCCCTTTGGTCTGAACCAATCAGCTTCAGTGGGTGGGTCAGTCAGTTTGGTCACTTAGTCACTTTGAGTAGGTCGATAAACATATACTGTTGGGTAAGTGTGGATTTGTTGTAAGATGTGGGTTAGGTGTGTAAATGTGGCATTGTTTTGTTACATTTCGGTTGGGTAGATGTGGATTTGTTGTAACATAATTTGTGTTTATTGTTAGAGGGGGGGATGGTGTGTGTGTGTCTATGTGTATGCTAGTTACTGTGGGTTGGTGTGGATATCGTAGGTCCATGTTAGTGGAGGTTGTGGTGTGTGTGTCTATGTGTATGCTAGTTACTGTTGGTCGGTGTGGATCTCGTTGGTCCATGTCGTTTTCAAATCATGTTTTAGTTCGGTGTTGGTCAACTCAAATTTGGCAAATCACTTTGCTTTTGGTTTAAAGGTTTTGTTAATACAGTAATACAGTTAAAAACAAAAAAAAACAAACAGACATCCAATAATCTTGTGGTGACGTATCAACCCTTGGTTACGGAGGCTCCTCGTGACGTCACAGGCAAGCTGTTATTAGCTACGGCAACAAACCGGTTGTTATGTTTTCTCCAACAAGGGAAGAAATCAACGTCAAGAAACAAATACCTCGACATTTCACAGAGAGGCAATGATGTATTATCTTTTCCTGATGATTCTGTATGGCCTGTTTCAACATCAGGTGTTTTCTAGAACTTTTCTTTGTCTGAATTTTTAAGAACATTTTAAAGAAATATTTTTTCTGGCTTGTTTTCACTTCTTTTTAAAAAAATCAGGTCACAAAGTGTTGGCAGACGATCGTTAAAGTTAAACTAAGTCAGCGACCTTGAACTTTTTGTGAACAGGAAGTTACGCAAAGGTAAAGAATATTAGGTTTGTACAGATGACGTCTGTGTTGGAACAAAAGATTTCTGGGATGGTGCACAATAATTTTAGGATGGCACAGAAGATTTCTGGGATGGTGCACAATAATTTTAGGATGGCACAGAAGATTTCTGAGATGGTGCACACTTATTTTGGGATGGCACAGAAGATTTCTGGGATGGTACACAAAATTTGGGATGGCAAAGAAGATTTCTGGGATGGTACACAAATAGTTTTGGGATGGCACAGAAGATTTCTGGGATGGTACACAATAATTTTGAGATTGCACAGAAGATTTCTGGGATGGTAAAATTCCTAACTGAAACTTTGCTGGAAGCACATCTTTAAAATCCGGATTTTTGTGGATACTGTGTGCGAGAAGAAAGAGAAGATAACAACAGGTCACAGAATATAAGTCAATTATTTGTACAAGCGGCCGGCCACCACCAATTATTTCTAAAGGCCAAGAGACAATCTCGGAAGTCATCAATGCCACACGCGGGATGTATTCCTTCCTCTGATTGGTCTCCGATTGCTGCATCATTATAAACCGGTTGATATAAATGGTAGGGGACAGTGAAATAATAAACCTGTACAAGTAAGCTGGTATTTATCATGTTTAAGGCGTGGCTATGCCGTAGCTAAATATTCAAACGATTAGGTTGGCTACAGGTTGTGCGACATTATGAATGAACACGTAAACAAAATATCTCAACTAAAAGCGTTCCTAAGATAAAAAAAAAAATAATACTGTTAATGATTATCACAAAGTTAAAAATGAGTTTAATTATTCTTAACGTACTAGTCCAATAATCAGACCGAATTAGTATTAAAAGTCAATTATTTAAAACCCCGTTGTTTATTAATGTTGGATTATTTTTGTTTTTATCAATTCCTCTTTCACGGGTCCAAAAAACAAAATCGATTGATGCGGTCTCTCGGCGATGGCTGTCCAAGGGACATAACTTTAATGACCAGCAATTATATTGACCACCGAGGACAGCTAAAGGCGTCGGTAATTCACTTGATTGATTTTCATCACATCACGAGCCTGGCGTCGAGTTCCCGGCTAACGAGACCTCTGACTTGGGACAGGGGGGCGGGGCTTGTTCGTTACGGTTTATTGACAGAGCTCAACACCGGCTCTGGGTTAACTTTAACGCACCAGCTACCCGACAGCATGTTAAAACCGGCTACAATGTCACGTTTTAACACCAGCTGTAAGGTAACTTTAACGCACCAGCTACCCGACAGCATATTAAAACCGGGTACAATGTCACGTTTTAACACCAGCTGAAAGGTAACTTAAACGCATCAACTACCGGAGGACAAGTTAAAACTGCTACCAGACAAAATATTAAAACCGGCTAAAAGGTTACTTTTGAAAACTAAAGTATGATTAAGACTGTGTCACTATCACATCTCATATATCTACGTTTTAATTCCAGCTTTTTGAAACAAAAATATAATAAACCCCTTTCAATCCATGGAGGACTATGGGCAAGTGAAGTAGCGCTTATTAACGAGCAAGGGATTGTGTGGCTAGCACAATGCCCCTGGGGCCTTGCCAGTACTGAGGCTGGAACCCGTAACTCTCTTTGGCTCCTTAACTTTTTAATTTATTAATTATTTTTATTATTATTTTTTATTTTGAAACAATTACACCGGAAACGTGAAAGCAGGTTTGGGGAGACTTTAATAAAAGTTAACTAACAGCTATTTTTAATCCAATGCAGACACACAAAAAATTATTAACCCCAACCTTTCAGAATATTTTAACGTCAATTTCAGGGCAATCACATATATCAGATGGAGGGCACGATGCCCTCTACTGCCCATAGACTCATGTGTGGTCTAGAGATATCTACTTTAATACCATTTTGTATGAAACTTTGTTTTTTTATGACAGGCTCTACAAATAGTCCATTTAGATAGATGTCAACAGGCTCTACAAATAGTCCCTTTAGATAGACGTCAACAGGCTCTACAAATAGTCCATTTAGATAGATGTCAACAGGCTCTACAAATAGTCCATTTAGATAGATGTCAACAGGCTCTACAAATAGTCCATTTAGATAGATGTCAACAGACTCTACAAATAGTCCATTTAGATAGATGTCAACAGGCTCTACAAATAGTCCCTTTAGATAGATGTCAACAGACTCTACAAATAGTCCATTTAGATAGATGTCAACAGGCTCTACAAATAGTCCATTTAGATCTTTTAGCTAGATGACATGCAGACAGAATTATCTCCAAGGTTTTTTTTTATGTGTGCAGTGTAAAAACAACAACAACTCGTGAGCAAAGTTGCACAGCATCCATTTTTGTGCAATGTTTTACAAAATTAGCTTCGTGGAAATTCTAAGCAGCTGCGCTGCGTCGGTCATATCTCTATGTCACCGCGCAGCCGCACAGCTTACAGAGAAATTGGTCTCTACCCTTAACGCCAATTTAAACATTTAGAATTTACTTAAAACTATAGTTCGGCATTCTAGAAACGATTATTTTTAGTCATTTTCTTTGAGTGGCGTGTGCTTGTATACATTTCTTATACCTCTCGAAAATATTTATGCGTCTGCTATTGCGTTATGCATCTAGTAAGAGATTATTCTTTCTGTACATTGTTATGGAGGTTGGGTAGAAGAAAAAAATATGCATATGGGAACGAGTTATGCATCTTGAAAAGAGTTATGGATCTTGGGCAGATTTATGCATTTTGGCCCGAGCAACTTATCCACTGTGAGAGGAGACCTTGACATCTTTCGATTGCATAAACAATTTTTTTTTTTTTTTTGGGGGGGGGGATAACAAAACCCATTAACTATTAACTGTTATCTGTCCCTGTACAGTCCACAAGTAATGGCACTTGGTGGGATGGGAGAGTTACATCAACACGTCATCACCGGTACTTAAACTGATGCATGTAAACCATAGCGGTGGTGGCATGTGAGAACCACTGTGCAAGCCTGCAGGCGGTATTGAGGACCACTGTTGAGGTCTGCAAAGGTTATTGAGAACAACTGTGGACGATTATCTGCAGGCAGTTTTGAGAACCACTGTGTACGTCTGCAGGCGGTAATGAGAACCACTGTGTAGGTCTGCAGGCGGTAATGAGAACCACTGTGTAGGTCTGCTGGCGGTATAAGGGGCCATTGTGTAGACGTGAAGACTGTACTGAGAACCACTGTGGAGGTCTGGTGTGCAGGCGGTAATGAGAACCACTGTGAGGGCCTGCCGGCGGTATAAGGGACCAAAGTGTAGGCGTGAAGACTGTCTTGAGAACCACTGTGAGGGCCTGCTGGCGGTATAAGGGACCAAAGTGTAGGCGTGAAGACTGTCTTGAGAACCACTGTGAGGGCCTGCTGGCGGTATAAGGGACCAATGTGTAGGCGTGAAGACTGTCTTGAGAACCACTGTTGAGGTCTGTCTGCAACACCAATTTTTTTTTTCTTTTTGAAATCGCTATCTTTGTATTCTTAACCAACGTGTTTTTCTGATGACGGCAAATCGAAAAGAAAGAAAAAAGTGAATTGGTTGAAATTGACTCTCGTCTAAGGGAATGGCGGGATTTCCCTAGTGGATCATTATTCTCTAGACAAGTATGAAACTTAATGTAAATTGAATACAAAACTACGAAACTCGGACTTTGATAGAGAATTCAGGGCGAATAACTCTCTTGGTCACATCTATGTAAAAGCAACACTAATGATATAGATAACTCTGATTGAATTCGCGGTATCAGTTCTTAAAAATATCACACGCCCATTTCGTGAATTTTTTTTTTTTTTTTTTTTATTGTGCAAGTGGGAAATCGAAAAATTAACATAGACAAGTTGACGCAAATTTTCGTTTGGGGTTTTCTGTGTGCATTTTATACATTTATACAAAACGTTTATTGTTTAAAAAGGTCGAGTAAGATTGAGTTCTTAAAGAAAAGTGGGGTTCTTACTTTTTAATTATTTTGTATTCTTATTTTTTAAACGGTGTCAGTTACAGAGTGTTCATTAATTTTTGTCGCGTGATATGTGTCAATAAAAAGGTTTTTAAAAAGATGTTTAAAAACCACGTTTTTATAACTAGACTAAAAAGAAGAACATAATTCAGAATTTTTAAGCATCGGATTCAAATTTTTGAAATCCGGGCGGCGCCGAAGCGGGATTTGTAACAATGGCCGCATATCGGATTCGCCAGAGCCGGAGCCATTATTTCTATATGTAGATTAGGGCTCTATCGGCCAACCAGATTCAGTCGGTTTTATCTAGTGAAAACCTGCCGAAGCTGGATTGGTAAAAATGGCCGGATTCCGGACTTCCGCCGAGCCGAAGGCAAAATCCGGTACACCCCTAGAAACAATTGATCTATAATCTTTTAGGATCTGATATTTCTTGGGGAAAAGAAAGTACCGGTTAGGTTTTATTGTTGATCTTGTTGTCAATATTAAACCTTGCGTCTCAGTTTTATTTCATTTCCACGCGCTTTGATTAAAAACAATTCCAAACCTTCTTGCTTGACAGGCCCCAACCTGGAGAGGTTTATCCCAACGCCTTACAGCATTGTGCCAGGGGAGAACCACAAGATCTTGGAGAGGGTGTCGCCAGAAAGGTGCGCCCAGGCCTGTCTTGAGGACACTACATTCGTCTGCCGATCATTTGATTATGAGGTGAGAATTTGTTGACCGGTTCCCACATCATTATGTGCCTTAAGCTAAATATAAGACCTTGACCTTGACCACAGCGACCCATTTCTATACATATTAGTTCTTGACCCACCTACACATCTCTTGTCTTTAACCTCATTCATTGCTTTTATTTTTTTCCCTATTGGAATACTTAATTTACAGGGCATGTATGTTTGCCAATGATCATATGGTACGTTTGTTATCGCTAAAATATTAATAGCTCTTCTGCAAATATCGCTATTGTAATACAGGTAAAACAAAAATTGCAGCGTCAACACTGAGGGGCTTAAAACCCCACCCCACCCCCACCACTACATCCTGTCTGGTTCAGATTTTTGCAGGTAACAAAATTTCAATAGGGGAATCAAGACATTTAAGAAAAGAAATTGTCATTCTCTGGGTGTGGGAGGGGTGGTAGGTTAGTAAGGTGGAGCCTTCGACTCTTATGCCTGCGACTAGACTCAACATAAGGGCAGAGTATATATGTATATATGTATTCGCCCTCCTCCCCAACAGCCAGCATGTGTGCCGCAGTCTCATCAGCCAGCATCTGGGCCGCAGTCTCATCAGCCAGCATGTGTGCCGCAGTCTCATCAGCCAGCATGTGTGCCGCAGTCTCATCAGCCAGCATGTGTGCCGCAGTCTCATCATCCAACATGTGTGCCGCAGTCTCATCATCCAACATGTGTGCCGCAGTCTCATCAGCCAGCATGTGTGCCGCAGTCTCATCAGCCAACATGTGTGCCGCAGTCTCATCACCCAACATGTGTGCCGCAGTCTCATCAGCCAACATGTGTGCCGCAGTCTCATCAGCCAACATGTGTGCCGCAGTCTCATCAGCCAGCTTGTGTGCCGCAGTCTCATCAGCCAACATGTGTGCCGCAGTCTCATCAGCCAACATGTGTGCCGCAGTCTCATCAGCCAACATGTGTGCCGCAGTCTCATCAGCCATGCCATGCAGGCATCAGCCGGGGTTCCTATTTTGGGTTCAGCCTGTGCAGGTAGCTGTATGTTGGACAGTGTCCAGTCTGCATTTGCGTGATGTGGGACTGCCAGCTACGAGGCAGTTCCCACCATGTTTTCTTCTTCCTCGGTTGGGGCACGTGCTGGTAAAGCGCCCCTTGCCGTTGTACCCTCTGCCCAGTCGTAAAGCCGTCTATCCATGAAACGTTCTTTAGGCCACAAAATATAGATAAACTCTGTTCCACTGAAGCTTCACAATGGTTAATCTGAATTGTTTCCTCCCTGCCTCACCTCCTATCACCGTACATCAGCAGCACAATGCTCGCGGAATTAACTTGGGACCATGCATGGTATAAAATGGTGGAAAGGGATTTGGGCGCGGGTAGGGTAAAGCTTCTCAGCCGTGGGGGATTGGGGTTGATGGATGTCTCTGGATTGGAGTGCATCTCCTACCACGTGACGCACTTGTTCCATCAACGGTATCTGATTGGGAGTCGATCTCCGTCAGGTGCAAGCGATAACAGAGAGTTGATACATGCACACACCCTCGCCAAGCACTAGTAAACTGAGATATTCAGCAGCTCAGAATGGAGGGGGGGGGGGGACAGTTTGACTCCTATAATATCTACAGGATTGACCGTTTGACATTAGGTACACGCCTATAAAACCTACCGGATTGACCGTTTGA
>MUZC01000724.1:601511-623694 GCA_002072015.1 Radix auricularia | reverse complement strand
GGGGGGGGGGGGACAGTTTGACTCCTATAATATCTACAGGATTGACCGTTTGACATTAGGTACACGCCTATAAAATCTACCGGATTGACCGTTTGACATTAGGTACACGCCTATAAAATCTACCGGATTGACCGTTTGACATTAGGTACACGCCTATAAAATCTACCGGATTGACCGTTTGACATTAGGTACACGCCTATAAAATCTACCGGATTGACCGTTTGACATTAGGTACACGCCTATAAAATCTACCGGATTGATTGTTTGACATTAGGTACACGCCTATACAAGCGCGTCACTGGGTTTGGTGTCACCCCACTCATGACCTGCCTCATAGACGACCTCCGAGTCTGTGGTCTGCCCCTAAAGAAACAACAAAAAAACAAGAAAGAAAAAACGCAATTTTAACTTTGATGTCCCACACACCCCATAGTGACACCCTGCGCCTATAATATCAACAAGATTGACTGAGATTTAGTACACGTCTATAATATAAGTCCCCAGCGAGATTCCCTACACGTTTTTTTTTCTAGATTCCGGCAAATAGTCTTGATTATCAATTTTTTATTTTTATTTTGATGTATGACTTACCAACACCTAATGACGGCAGACAATGACGTCAGACACTTTGGCACAAGTGCTGGGTGGAGAGCCGCAGATATTTCCACTAATTGTGGGGCTGACGGGCAGACAAACGGAGGACATGATAGTTCTTTCTCGGGTTACCTCTGTGAGACAGACGTGTGAGACAGGCGGGTGAAACAGACGAGTGAGATAGACTCCTCTCTATTTTCCTTGTCCATTCTAGCATAATCGCTTTTTTATATTAATATCAGTCAATGTTGTCCTTGTCTATACTAGTCTACTTAATGTTAGCATAGTGGTTCCCAAACTTTTTTGGTGGCGACCACGTTTTACTAAAGCCACGAGACCGGCGATCCCCATGAAATTTAAATAAATCATCTTCAGTAAAGTTTGTAAAATTAGAGTAAATTTGAGAATATATTTTGTCGACAGTTGGCAACCCCCAGAAGACCCGTCGTTACCCCCAAAAAACCCACAGACTGGGAACCGCTGGCCTATTCAATATTGGCTTTGCCATTACAAGTCTAGTCCATTTTAGTCTAGACCAGTGATGGTGAACGAACCGTACGGGGGCCTTAGTCGGCACGCAGTGCATATACAGCGCGCACTCGATTAAAATATGACTTCCTTAAACCAGCTAAACCAAACCGCCTCTTTCAGGGTTTCAGTGGTGTGTTGGCACTATTCTATGAATAAGTGGGTTTCGGTTGAATTTTGGGCAATGTAGGCAATACTAGCCTAATCTTTATTTGCTTTTTCTATTCTCGCTCTGTCTTGGAAGTTTTGTCTATAAGAACCTAATATCAGAGGCGTCAATACTGTTGGTGTTACCCGGGGCGGTAGCTCATGGTGTCACCCCGTCACAATTCACTCCTCCGAGTCTTCCAGTGCCAAATAACGGGAATATAAAGAATTTTATAATTTGATGTCACCCGGGGCGGTCCGCCCACCCACCGCACTCCCTAGTGACGCCACTGCCTTGTGTATACGTTCCTAGTCTAGACTCTTCTACTACTTGAGTGGGTATATAGGAAATCGAAGCCGTATTTTATAAGCTGTTGAGAGAAGCTGTTCCTAAAAGGTGACAAAATATGTCTTAAGATCTCACCAGAATGGTGTGATACAAAGTGGCCTAAGGGAATCAGTGGGGAAGTGGCCAGGTATCTGTCAATAACAGTGCTAATGTTTAGCTGTGTGTGTGAGTGGGGGAAGAGGTATGTTGTGTTCGTGAGGCGGTCGTGTGTGTGTTGAGGTTGTCGTGTGTGTGTGTGGTTGTCGTATACGTGTGAGATTATCGTGTGTATGAGGTTGGCGTGTGTGTGGAGTTGTCGTGTGTGTGAAGTTGTGTGTGGAAGAAGGTTGTCCATTGGAAGAGTTACAACTGTGTGTGTTGCTATTGTGTGGGAAAGATAGCCATGAGTGAGGCCAATTTTAGGCTTATATGTGAGGCCCATCTGTGAGGCCCATGTGTGAGGCCCATATGTGAGGCCCATGTGTGAGGCCCATGTGTGAGGCCCATATGTGAGGCCTATGTGTGAGGCCCACATGTGAGGCCCGAGTTTGAGGTTCAAATGTGAATCCCTCGATAGGCCCGTACATGAGGCCCATGAGAGTGGCCCGTGTTAGTACCGTACATGAGGCCCATGAGAGTGGCCCGTGTTAGGCCCGTACATGAGGCCCATGAGAGTGGCCCGTGTTAGGTCCGTACATGAGGCCCATGAGTGTGGCCCGTGTTAGGCCCGTACATGAGGCCCATGAGAGTGGCCCGTGTTAGGCCCGCACATGAGGCCCATGAGAGTGGCCCATGTTAGGCCCGTACATGAGGCCCATGAGAGTGGCCCGTGTTAGGCCCGTACATGAGGCCCATGAGAGTGGCCGTGTTAGGCCCGTACATGAGGCCCATTAGAGTGGCCCGTGTTAGGCCCGTACATGAGGCCCATGAGAGTGGCCCGTGTTAGGCCCGTACATGAGGACCATTAGAGTGGCCCGTGTTAGGCCCGTACATGAGGCCCATGAGAGTGGCCCGTGTTAGCCCCGTACATGAGGCCCATTAGAGTGGCCCGTGTTAGGTCGTACATGAGGCCCATGAGAGTGGCCCGTGTTAGGCCCGTACATGAGGCCCATGAGTGTGGCCCGTGTTAGGCCCGTACATGAGGCCCATGAGTGTGGCCAGTGTTAGGCCCGTACATAAGGCCCATTAGAGTGGCCCGTGTTAGGCCCGTACATGAGGCCCATGAGAGTGGCCCGTGTTAGGCCCGTACATTAGGCCCATTAGAGTGGCCGTGTTAGGCCCGTACATGAGGCCCATGAGAGTGGCCCGTGTTAGGTCGTACATGAGGCCCATCAGTATGGCCCGTGTTAGGCCCGTACATGAGGCCCATCAGTATGGCCCGTGTTAGGCCCGTAAATGAGGCCCATGAGAGTGGCCCGTGTTAGGCCCGTAAATGAGGCCCATTAGAGTGGCCGTGTTAGGCCCGTACATGAGGCCCATGAGAGTGGCCCGTATTAGGCCCGTAAATGAGGCCCATTAGAGTGGCCGTGTTAGGCCCGTAAATGAGGCCCATGAGAGTGGCCCGTGTTAGGCCCGTAAATGAGGCCCATTAGAGTGGCCCGTGTTAGGCCCGTATATGAGGCCCATGAGAGTGGCCCGTGTTAGGCCCGTAAATGAGGCCCATTAGAGTGGCCGTGTTAGGCCCGTACATGAGGCCCATGAGAGTGGCCCGTGTTAGGCCCGTAAATGAGGCCCATTAGAGTGGCCCGTGTTAGGCCCGTACATGAGGCCCATGAGAGTGGTCCGTGTTAGGCCCGTAAATGAGGCCCATTAGAGTGGCCGTGTTAGGCCCGTACATGAGGCCCATGAGAGTGGCCCGTGTTAGGTCGTACATGAGGCCCATGAGAGTGCCCGTGTTAGGCCCGTACATGAGGCCCATGAGAGTGGCCCGTGTTAGGCCCGTACATGAGGCCCATGAGAGTGGCCCGTGTTAGGTCGTACATGAGGCCCATCAGTATGGCCCGTAAATGAGGCCCATGAGAGTGGCCCGTGTTAGGCCCGTAAATGAGGCACATTAGAGTGGCCGTGTTAGGCCCGTACATGAGGCCCATGAGAGTGGCCCGTGTTAGGCCCGTACATGAGGCCCATGAGAGTGGCCCGTGTTAGGCCCGTACATGAGGCCCATGTGTGTGGCCTGTGTTAGGCCCGTACATGAGGCCCATGTGTGTGGCCCATGTTTGGCCCGTACATGAGGCCAATGAGAGTGGCCCGTGTTAGGCCCGTACATTAGGTCCATGTGTGTGGCCCGTGTTAGGCCCGTACATGAGGCCCATGTGTGTGGCCCATGTTAGGCCCGTACATGAGGCCCATGTGTGTGGCCCCATGTTAGGCCCGTAAATGAGGCCCATGTGTGTGGCCCCATGTTAGGCCCGTACATGAGGCCCATGTTAGGCCCGTACATGAGGCCCATGTGTGTGGCCCATGTTAGGCCCGTACTTGATGCCCATGAGTGTGGTCCGTGTTAGGCCCGTAAATGAGGCCCATGTGTGTGTCCCTGCCCGTGTTAGGCCCGTACATTAGGCCCATGAGTGTGGCCCGTCTAAGGCCCGTACGTGAGGCCTATGTGAGATGCTGACGTAAAAATCCTTGTCTAATTGCTAACTGACAACTTGTATCCGCTTGTTGGAAAGAGGAGAGGGGAGGGGCTAGCATGTGTGGGTGTGTGTGTGTGGTGAGGGCTGTGTGTGATGGAAGTGGTTTTTCATTAAATCGAAATGTTGATGGCTTGTCAAACCTGTAGGGGGTAGGATTACCTTCCCGGCCAGGCTCGAGTGGTCTCCCGTCGTCTCCTCGATGAGGATACACTTCCCACACGAGAACACGAGAGGTTTTGTTCCCGGGGAACATCGCGTCATTATACGTCTGGGTGTCAGCTCTGTCCAGCATTTGAATTATAGGTCATTTTAGGTCATGTAGGTATCCTCCTGCCAAACCCACCCCAAAGGTGCCCCACCTTAAATGGGCTGTCCAGATTATAGGTCACATACTGACACAGAAGTGGGCGGGGCGGGGCCTTAGATCTCCAGATACACAGGAAATACAAGTAATTGAGCAAAATTACTAGTGAAGTACTTACTATTGGAGATACTTGATATACAAGGTTCCTCATGTACAAAGTACTTGATATACGAGGTACTTCATTTGAAGAGTACTTGATGTACGAGATACTTGATATACAAAGTCCATGATATACGAGGTTCTTGAGACACAAAGTACTTCATATACGAGGTACTTGATATACAAAGTACTTGATATACAAAGTACTTGATACACAAAGTATTTGATTTACGAGGTTCTTGATATACAAAGTACTTGATATACGTCATCTGTCAGGGGCATCCAAACTTTTTGCAAAGCGGGTCACATTCCACAAAGGGTATGGGCGGGCAGTATAAAGAGATTAAACAAAAATAACGCACGACGAGACTCATTCCAGACTTTTAAAACATTAATTGTTTGCGTTTTGCTTTTATTTTGTTAGAGTGATAATTTTGGGGAGGGAAGGAGAAGAATATTGATTTTAGTCACTTTATAAATGTATACGAATTTCTTACAGCCAACAGCACATTACATCATCGGCTTTTTGTATTGAATAATTCAGTTAATTATTAAGATTTGGCAGCGGATCAGTTAAAATTTAAGCATGGGCCGAATTTCGCCCGTGGGGCGGTCTTTGGACATCTCTGGTATACAAAGTATATATGATATACGGAATATAGACAATGTATTAATGTAGATTTTGAATCTCTCACTTGAACGCATCATTATTTAAATGGGCAAGTAAAGGTGCAACAATATTTTGATACAATTCTTGACGTATATTTAAATTTTAAATTAATTGCTACACTTGCTGGTTACTAAATGTACATTGATTCTTTAAAAACATACCCCCAGGGCGCGCGACCCCCGAACACCACCCTTCCCGCCCTACTTCTGTCGCATCCCTAAACCACGCGACCAGGAGCACCCCGCTCCCCCATTGACACCACACAAAAAAAATCAATACGTGACCCAGGCAGGGGTGTATGAGAAGGGTAGGTGCATGTTTGAGGCAGCTGTTGAAAATGGACACTTACAAAATGAGACCGGAGCCCACCCCGTCACTCCCCTGAACATGGAGTAATTACATGTAAATGGAGATTACTGAGTTGATGTTTCTTTAAATCTTGTTCTATTATTTATATAAATATTTTTTTTACATAATTAAACAATTTATGATGAATAGGTTTTATAAAATCTAATGAATTTTCAACTTACATTTCAAAATATCTTAGCTCTTCAGGCCATCGTACATATTTTTACCAGTGTATCACCCGTATAAAATAACGAAGGTTTTCAAAATAATGTAATACAGAACTTTCATTTATTTCTATTTTATGCAACTATTCCCATATCGAACAATTTTATCTGGACGGTCAAAATATGTTATTTTTGGTGCAGTTTTTTTTCCAAGGCTTTTTTTTAGTGGTGCGCTGCTTTATAAAATTAGTAGCGTTACGAACGGACGGACGGGAATACATAGCAAATTCTGTGTATTGTTGATATATATATATNATATAAATGTGCGAAAACCATGTGAAGGCTACTTAAGTTCTAAGCTAACATCAAACTTGCTGGGACCACAAACACCTACTGACCAATAACAACTGCCGATAACAAACTTTTTTAGCAACAAACAACCGTTGTGACGACAATTTACAAAAGCGCCGACAATGCGGAATGTCTGTTTAAAAAGACATGTAATAGTTCACTTTGACAGTATATAATCTTTTTCAATTCGGTTATTAGGAGCAATAAAAAGAGTAAAACTAGAGTGAGAATGATTCAAATAAGAAGAAGCTTTCAAATCTCGTCGAGTGGAAAGTCTGTTCCAAGAATAAGTCTGACCACTGTCCTGTCCCCTCCCTCCTCCCCCACGCACGCACACTCCCATATTCACCTCCCTCCCCTCCACCTCCCGCACACACACTCACACACACACACACTCCCCCACAGGGTGGTCCAACAGTCTTCAGATCACGTAGCGAGGCGAGCAGATTAAATCCTTCAATTGATTGATCAAACCTTGTTGTGCGGAGGGCCCCCCGGTCCTTTCATGTATTCTGGGTCTGACGGGGAGCCCCGGCACGTTTCTGGACATTAGCTGGAGACGTGGGTGCTGGCCCTTGGCTGATTCTGGAACCAAGAGGGGAGGCAACAACTCTTGTTTGTTCAGTTCCGCGCCCTTCAAGCTCACGCCCCATTTATACCCCACCCACACCCTTTTAGCTATACATCTGGGAGTACATTTCACGCCCCTCCACTTCCAAACTGCCCCCCCCCCCCCCGTATGCCAACTTGAGTAGTTTACACTTTGCGGACCTATTTACATCTTATCACAAATTGTCACAACAGCTACTTTTAAACCAACTATTTTAACAAAATGTTACAACTACTACCACAGCTTGTCACATCTGCTTATTACAGCTACTTTTACGATAGCTTGTCTGTTGATCAAAGATAAGATGTCGTAAAAGTAACTGCAACTGCTATTTTTAAAAAATTTCAACCTTTTTTAAGAACTTCCGGTGAGATCGAATTTCTAAAACATCAAGAGCAGATAAACATGTAATTTGTATTCCTCGCGCGCAAGTTGTCTTTCATTTAACTTGCAATTCTGTGTGTCTGTATGTTAGCGTCAAATCTTACAACGTCATTTTGACACTTTTCGCATTGCTTGATTGAGCTGAAACTCTGAAGACACATTTATCTCCTGTGTCAATCCGATAGTCAAAAATTTCGTTTAATTTACACAGTCGGCTGTCAAGTTATTTTAGTTTTCACTCGTCTGTTTATTATTTTTACGATAAACCTTTTTTAATCAGAGGTTCTCACGATCTTATTAACGCCTCAATCATCTGTCAGTCAATTATGTTCTACGCGGTGTCCGATTCCAGAAATAAGATCCTGCCTTTTTAAGTCAGTCATGACGCTATTTATTAGTTCCTAGTTTCTAACTTAGAAATCTCATTTGTTGGGGGGAGGGGGTAAGGTCAGGCGAGTTGCAATGGTTGATGTCCAATAACTAAGTGGACACTTGTTGACAAAAACTACGCCGTCTGTCAGAAGTCGTGATGTACAATTGATTGGTCTTCTCTTGGCGTTGAATTACCACGCAGCTCAGTTTTCATTTCATTTTGTTAGGTTTTTTTTTAGTCTATTTGTTAGTTGAGGAATGATTGTTACCGAAAAGTACGTAGTTCTGTGACGTCTGAGGAATGATTGTTGCCGAAAAGTACGTAGTTCTGTGACGTCTGAGGAATGATTGTTGCCGAAAAGTACGTAGTTCTGTGACGTCTGGTCAGGTCTATCTAAACATAGCGTTCATAATAACTTGTTTATTGACCATACATTAACGTGGGAGGTGGGGAGGGGTGTACAGTACACATATTTATACACGCTCTAATGGTATAAAGCGTTGTGCTTGTTTCAGGAGACACGAAAACGAATTCAACCATGCTACCGTTTCCATCCACGCAAAAAGGCATTTGTCCGACAATATCCCCCTTAAGCTGCGCGGTCGCGCAGATATTGGACAGACGACGCACAGCAGTTTAGAATTACCGCGCAGAACATTTTTGTAAATTACTGCACTAAAATGTATTCTGCGCAACTTTGCAAACTAGTTTTTTCTTTTTTTTTTTTTTTTTTTTTTTTTTTAAAAAAACACGGACTTTAGAAAATTGGATTCCGACCCTAAATGCCTCTACTGCACACACTGAATCAAAAGTCAAATACTTGTTTATCCGATTAGCCCACAATAACTCCCCTTTCCCTCACCACCACGCCCCTCCCCCGAGCCGCCCCTAATTCCTCAAGTCAAACATCAGGTTGTTACTCTTATTTGCATTTCCCATTCAGTCTTGCGGCACAGCGTTTGTTTATTTGGTGATCTCCTTTCGGTCCGTCCTTAAATTTTCTACTCTGTCCACCGTGTACTCACTCTCAACAATCTTTGGTCCTCTGACTTGGTCCTACTTATCATTCCCCGTATGTACTCACTCTCAACAATCTTTGGTCCTACTTATCATTCCCCGTATGTACTCACTCTCAACAATCATTGGTCCTCTGACTTGGTCCTACTTATCATTCCCCGTATGTACTCACTCTCAACAATCTTTGGTCCTACTTATCATTCCCCGTATGTACTCACTCTCAACAATCTTTGGTCCTACTTATCATTCCCCGTATGTACTCTCTCTCAACAATATTTGGTACTCTGACTTGGTCCTACTTATCATTCCCCGTATGTACTCATTCTCAACAATCTTTGGTCCTACTTATCATTCCCCGTATGTACTCACTCTCAACAATCTTTGGTCCTCTGACTTGCTTCTACTTATCATTCCCCGTATGTACTCACTCTCAACAATCTTTGATCTCTAACTTGCTCCTACTTATCATCCCCGTGTGTGCGCACTCTGTCCTGCAAGAGCTACAAACTATTCTCTGTCTCGTTTTCTCCCAAAACTCTTTCCCTTGGTCCATTCTCCTCTCGTCAATCTCTCCCAGGCCCATTGTCCCCAGGCTCATTCTCCTCAGGCCCATTCTCTCATGACCCATTCTTCCCAGGCCAGTTCTCCCCAGGCCCATTCTCCCAAAGGCCCATTCTGATCTGACCAATTTTCCCAATAAACATTCTCTCCCTGGCCCACTCTCCCTGGCCGATCTCCCTGGCCGATCTCCCTGGCCCATTCTCCCTGGCCGATCTCCCTGGCCCACTCTCCCTGGCCGATCTCCCTGGCCGATCTCCCTGGCCGATCTCCCTGGCCGATCTCCCTGGCCCACTCTCCCTGGCCGATCTCCATGGCCCACTCTCCCTGGCCCATTGACACTCTCGGGCCATCATTTCTGTCCCCAGCATACGCTGCCCTTGAGCTTGTTTTTATCATAATCTCTTCAACCATTGTCTTCCCTTCTGGCACTGTCACAATTGGACCAAGCCATACATACACGCCCTTCAACAAACGTACAGATGCGTCCATTAGGAAGGTCAACCTCACAATTGTGCCAAACTGATTCCGAAGTCCATCCATCCGTCCGTTAGTCTCTGGGTTTCTCCACTCGGTCTTTGTACGGCACCACTGGGATTGACTTAATTACAGCACGGACAATGGCCAGTCTTGACCGCTACTCGGGGTGACAAGGCGATCACTAAAGCGTGGCTTCCCTGAAACAAGACACGATGGGGTAACTGATACTGATAGGATTAACACTGGACATGAGGAGGATGACCGATGAAATATTTGCAGTGACCATGGCCATAAATGGAAGAGAAATGTCTTTGCATACGCCGAGAGTTTTTCCTGCGTTTGTTTGAGAACCTCTCGATAGTGATACAACGACGCTCAGCAAGTGCTGAGTGAAAGTCCTATCTCCAATCACAATAAACAGTCAATCTCTCCTGAAGTCCTGTGTTCCACCAATGTCACCCCTTCCCAACAAAATCCCAACGGATTTTCCTTACTCTCACAGAGAAATCCTATCCACTTTTCACTAGACTCAACTTCTAATCTACCTTTCTGTTGCCGCAAGCCATTTCTGCAGCTTTAAGTTCTAATTAACCTTTCTCTATACACAAGTTCTAATTAACCTTTCTCTAGACACAAGTTCTAATTAACCTTTCTCTAGACAAAAGTTCTAATCTACATTTCTGAAGCCACAATTATTTTTAATCTACCTTTCTTTAGACACAAGTTCTAATCTACTTTTATAAAACCACAAGTTCTAATCTACATTTCTAAATCCATTATTTCTAATCTACATTTCTGAAGCCACAATTTCTAATCTACCTTTCTGTATACACAATTTCCAATCTACCTTTCTGTATACACAATTTCTTATCTACCTTTCTGTAAACACAATTTCTAATCTACCTTTCTGTATAAACAATTTCTAATCTACCTTTCTGTATAAACAATTTCTAATCTACCTTTCTGTATAAACAATTTCTCATCTACCTTTCTGTATAAACATTTCTAATCTACCTTTCTGTATACACAATTTCTAATCTACCTTTCTGTATACACAATTTCTAATCTACATTTCTGTAGACACAAATTCTAATCTACATTTCTGAAACCACAATTTCTAATCTACCTTTGTATAAACAATTTCTAATCTACCTTTCTGTATACACAATTTCTAATCTACCTTTCTGTATAAACAATTTCTAATCTACCTTTCTGTATACACAATTTCTAATCTACCTTTCTGTATACACAATTTCTAATCTACCTTTGTATAAACAATTTCTAATACCTTTCTGTATAAACAATTTCTAATCTACCTTTCTGTATACACAATTTCTAATCTACCTTTCTGTATAAACAATTTCTAATCTACCTTTCTTTATACACAATTTCTAATCTACCTTTCTGTATACACAATTTCTAATCTACCTTTCTGTATACACAAATTCTAATCTACCTTTCTTTGGACAAAAATTCTAATCTACATTTCTGAAGCCAGAAGTTCTTATCTACCTTAGAGTGGAACGACTCACTGTGTTGAAAACTTATCTCTCCACCGATCTCCTCAAATCTTTGATTACCAGCCAATAAAACTAAAATTCTATTTGGCCCAAGTCAACGAACCAGCTTTATGGCCTTTCATCGTCACGTGACGTAACTGAATAATGCGACTGTAGCCGCCGTAATGCCCGCATTACTGGGGGACACAACTTCAGTGGCTTTGTTAGCAGTGCCAGTGTCTTGTAATGAAATTGTCTCCCTCGCGGTCAGGGAAGTGGCGTTTGATGGCTGTTTCTGGGATTCCTCCCAGAATTCAAGATTCAATTTGCCCCATTAACTAACGACATCATTGCGGGTTCGGGCTGTATTAGACCGCGCGGAAACAATGGAACCGGAAACAAAAGGTCAGAATAGCCTCCCTTTGCTTATCGTTAGAGTAAAAAACAAGGATTGTGTCTCTCAAGGCCATCGAGGTGGTGGGTTGGGCATCGGGAATATGTGTACTCAAGTAGACAAATATAGTGAAATACAAGTGGGTTTGGGGGTGAAAACTGCGCAGCTGATATAATTTTGTCTGCATATTGCAGTCTAATTGTAATACGGAATAATCAAGGAGCCCTAGGCTCGAAGAAACAAGGTATCCTGGCTCTTTTGAAACGAGGTACCCCAAGATTGGAGAAACAAGGTGCCCAAAGATTGGAGAAACAAGGTGCCCCAAATTTGGAGAAACAAGGTGCCCCAAGTTTGGAGAAACAAGGTGCCCCAAGTTTGTAGAAACAAGGTGGTCCAAGTTTGGAGAAACAATGTGCCCCAAGTTTGGAGAAACAAGGTGCCCCAAGCTTGTAGAAACAAGGTGGTCCAAGTTTGTAGAAACAAGGTGGTCCAAGTTTGTAGAAACAATGTGCCCCAAGTTTGTAGAAACAAGGTGGTCCAAGTTTGTAGAAACAAGGTGCCCCAAGTTTGTAGAAACAAGGTGCCCCAAGTTTGGAGAAACAAGGTGCCCCAAGTTTGTAGAAACAAGGTGCCCTAAGTTTGTAGAAACAAGGTGCCCCAAGTTTGGAGAAAAAAGGTGGTCCAAGTTTGGAGAAACAATGTACCCCAAGTTTGTAGAAACAAGGTGCCCCAAGTTTGTAGAAACAAGGTGCCCCAAGTTTGGAGAAACTAGGTGCCCCAAGTTTGGAGAAACAAGGTGCCCCAAGTTTGTAGAAACAAGGTGCCCCAAGTTTGTAGAAACAAGGAGCCCCAAGTTTGTAGAAACAAGGTGCCCCAAGTTTGTAGAAACAAGGTGCCCCAAGTTTGTAGAAACAAGGTGCCCCAAGTTTGGAGAAACAAGGTGCCCCAAGTTTGGAGAAACAAGGTGCCCCAAGTTTGTAGAAACAAGGTGCCCTAAGTTTGGAGAAACAAGGTGCCCCAAGTTTGGAGAAAAAAGGTGGTCCAAGTTTGGAGAAACGATGTGCCCCAAGTTTGTAGAAACAAGGTGCCCCAAGTTTGTAGAAACAAGGTGCCCCAAGTTTGTAGAAACAAGGTGCCCCAAGTTTGGAGAAACAAGGTGCCCCAAGTTTGTAGAAACAAGGTGCCCCAAGTTTGGAGAAATAAGGTGCCCCAAGTTTGTAGAAACAAGGTGGTCCAAGTTTGGAGAAACAAGGTGCCCCAAGTTTGTAGAAACAATGTGCCCCAAGTTTGGAGAAACAAGGTGCCCCAAGTTTGAAGAAACAAGGTGCCCCAAGTTTGGAGAAACAAGGTGCCCCAAGGTTTAAAGAAACAAGGTGCACCAAGTTTGGAAAAAACAAGGTGCCCCAAGGTTTAAAGAAACAAGGTGCACCAAGTTTGGAGAAACAAGGTGCCCCAAGTTTGTAGAAACAAGGTGCCATACGTTTGGAAAAACAAGGTGCCCCAAGATTGGAGAAACAAGGTTCCATACGTTTGGAAAAACAAGGTGCCCCAAGTTTGAAGAAACAAGGTTCAAAGATACAAGGCGTTCCAGAGATTCCGATAAAATGCGGCCAAATTTTTATAAGATCCACGGCGAACAGTTTTGCATTCAATATGAAACACAGGCAGTCTTAGATTTTAATGAAGAGGATATCAGCAATCGAAAGTTGTGAGCTATTTAGATAAGTGTGGCCGTGGAGGCTGATAACTGATCGCTCCTTGACCTCGTTGATCATCAGGGCTGACATGTTAGAACTGTGTCCAGTGAAGGTAGGTAGCTGCTCGTTCGTTGACCTCGATTGTCATCTGGGCTGACATGCGGGAACTGTGCCCGGTGACATAACAATCCACTGTGTGGACACGCGACATCTGCAGGCCTACCGAGTGCGCAAAACAAACGCCTCCTGTCTGAGAGGAACTGAGACAGGAGAGTAAACTTGTCTACAACACACATTTCATCATCCCTCTTTTTTTAGGCTCGTATATTTCTTACAAAATGATTGGAACCATTTCTAGAACTTTATATGGAATATAATAATAATAATGGTTACTTTATGTTGCGCTGTACCCCAGCAATCAACTGGGCTCACGGCGCTTCACGTTAAATAGTAACACACTTTTAAATATCCCAACACTCAATGCAAAACATTCACATCCTTATTACAAAATATAATAAGATAAGCTGCATATATAAATTAAAGAAATGACTAGCAGTGTCTAGCAGGAAACAACTTGATTTAGGGGACAACCGTAATGAAAGTGAAAGCTAATTTAAATATATGTATATATTTATTTAATTNGTCGTATACAGTGAACAAAACGGCAACTTTAATACAGTCGAAAACCTCCCTGTATCGAATTAATTGTTTAATCCCGGTAAAATTCCATAAGACTTATATACTTTAGATCTCCTTAACTGGAGGGTTCTTGGCTTCCAACCTCCGTAAATCGAAGTTTGTAAGGCGTTTGGGTAAACGGAAAAATCCTACTGGTCCCCCAATCCCACTGTGGTCAAGTGTGGGGGAGGGCGTCTCAGTGGTGACGGTATTTCAAAACTAAGTCGGCTTCCTTTGATATGAAACATCAGAAACCGCCTCTCCTTCCTGTAAAGCATTCTCGCTTTTCTGGGTACTTTTGAGTTCGACTTAGAGAGATCCGACTGCATGACATACGTCTTTTAAGACCTAATGGCCAGAGTTTCCACTACACAATTGTTTCTTTTATAAACATTGAATCTAGAGCTCGAATTCCTACTGTTTGGCCGTCTGTTTGTAACTCTGTGTGTTCTCTGGTCACATCTAAACTAACCATCATCCTGACCACGTGATTACGACCGGCTGAACAACAGAGAAAGGCGGACCGGAAGGGGAAGAGGATGGTGATCGAGGGGTGTAGTGAGCGGTGTGGGGGAGGGGGTGATCGCGTACCAGGGGTTGATGTTTGCGCTAATAAACCAAGTTTTGTTTTTTTATTAACACGTTAATGAAACTACGGAAAACATCAAATTTTCACAGGAATCTTCTTCCAATTTCAGCCGCTAGTTCTTTTTTAACACGTAACCCCACACAAGCCCTCCCCCCTCACCCAACGTCATCCCTCCTGCTCACACCCCTCACGCTTTATGTCTTCCCCCTCTCATCACCATCCTCTGCCCCCGTCCTCCATCTCCAGCAACTCACACCCGGATGCGTGCGCATTTCAACTCGGGATTTAGCTTCCGCTTACGCTGTGCTAAAAGTTGCAGGAAAGACAACTCGGATGTTCTCATACACAACCTCTATGAGTTGTCCATCCCGATGAGTGCGGTGAGTTTTATTTCGGCAGCCATACATGCACCTGAGCCAGGAGTCAGATACGGAAGAGTCAAAAGTTACAATTTACAAAATTTCCCAGATTTTTTAAACCGCCTGCAACACGAGGTTTGAAAACAGAATGATATCATCTATTTTTATAATTCACCAAAGCGAGTATCTGCAAATTACGAATGACCGTCGCTGGGGTCAACCAAAGTCTCAACAAACGAGCCTTGCGTTTACTTGCGTTGTTCTTTCACAGTACAACACGAGATTCGAAGTATGGTTGTTAGCACTTCTGCCTTACACACGGAAGTTCCTGGGTTCAAGCCACGTTAAAACATTTTGTTTTTAATTTTTTAAAATGATTATTTGTGTCCGTACTTTCCCATCTTTCTATGCACTATCCGTGAGCAAGTCTGCGGCGTATGCCACGCCGCTGGGCGCAACTAGTTATTGATATTTGCGCGCATCGAACTGAAGAGCTGCAACGAGACACCCAAAGAGCCGCATGCGCCTCGCAGGCCACAGGTTGCCGACCCCTGACCCAAGCGGAGCCGCGACTTTACGCAACAATGCCTTTGTTTGCTTTGTTCTTGTTTTTTTTTTTTTTTTATTTCAAGGGGGATTACTTGATTTATTATGTACACGTAGAATGAGGGCAATACTGCGAAATCGATTTTTTCATTAATTTTATCGCGTGATTTTAGGATTGATTGCCTCCAACTGCTGCTCAAAACAATATATAAGGATTTACTTGACATTCGATAGTTTGTTGTGTATTGTCCCCTCCTCTGTGTGTGTTGTCTTCTCCTGTATGTGTTGTCCTTTCATGTGTGTTTTTTCGTTCTCTCCTGTGTGTTGTCGTCCTCTCCTGTGTGTTTTGTCCTCTCCTGTGTGTTTTGTCCTCTCCTGTGTGTGTTGTCCTCTCCTGTGTGTGTTGTCATCTTTTAAAAGTAAAACTAATGCATTTGAGGAGATGGGTGGTGCTACGTGAAATACGCCTTATTTGGTGTGTGGGGGCAGAGTGGTGTTTGTCTTATTTGGTGTGTGTGGGGGGAGTGTTCCTTGCCTTATTTGATGTGCGAGGTAATGATGGTTGACTCATAATTTTGGTGTGTGTGAGCGTGGACAATTAGACCAAGTTTGCGTGTGTTGTGGGAGGAGGGCTGGTTGCTATTAGCACAAGTTAATATCCGCGTTTGAGTCAGGATCCCTCTTTTTTCTCTTCTTTTTAGTTAGCTTGCTTTGGACCACCGTCGAGCTTCGGGGAGTAAAATCTAATTTACTCCGACTTTGTAGTAAAATAAAGTTTTGACCATGTAAAAAAAAATCACCCGAAACGAGGCATTCAAATGTCTCCTAATGGAAGCACTTCCGGTCATTTTTTCTTTACCACTTTTAAGGAAACATACTTCCGGTGGGAAATGATTATGGACGTGACGAGATCTTTAATGGAGTTTTATGTCCGCAACCTTAATTACGGCGGCTTAGCTCCGACCAAAGAGATTATTGTAATATCTTGGCTTAGCTCCAACTAAAGAGATTATTGTAATATCTTGGCTTAGCTCCAACTAAAGAGATTATTGTAATATTTTGGCTTAGCTCCAACCAAAGAGATTATTGTAATATCTTGGCTTAGCTCCAACCAAAGAGATTATTGTAATATCTTGGCTTAGCTCAAATCAAAGAGATTATTGTAATATCTTGGCTTAGCTCAAATCAAAGAGATTATTGTAATATCTTGGCTAAGCTCCAACTAAAGAGATTATTGTAATATCTTGGCTTAGCTCC
The DNA here is from genome assembly GCA_002072015.1 of Radix auricularia. Lineage (NCBI taxonomy): Eukaryota > Metazoa > Mollusca > Gastropoda > Lymnaeidae > Radix > Radix auricularia. The sequence goes on along the minus strand of MUZC01000724.1, from coordinate 607,027 downwards.
AACTAAAGAGATTATTGTAATATCTTGGCTTAGCTCCGACTAAAGAGATTATTGTAATATCTTGGCTTAGCTCAAACTAAAGAGATTATTGTAATATCTTGGCTTAGCTTCAACCAAAGAGATTATTGTAATATCTTGGCTTAGCTGCGACCAAAGAGGTAAATTGAAAATCTTGGATCACCGCCGACCTCAGAGATCCATGGATAAATCTCGACAAGACTCCCACCATAGATATCCATTAAAAATTTTAGGGCTTTACTTCAAGCACAGAGAATCTTAGACACATTAAGGAGTTCACTTGAAACACAGACATTCGTTTTTGGTGGCTCAAACTATAATAGGGTTTACATATCAGCTGCAAGAATCCATCTTAAAAGTTTGCACAGACATACTTGGATAAAATAAACTTCTTGTTTTTTCTTTCGACGATATATAATGAGTGGATTACATTAATCAAGGAACAATATTCTCCTAGATGTCAGCTATTTATTGTTAACACTAAGTTCTTTTTCCACTTTGATTCACGCCTTTTAAAATTCTTTATGTTAACTTGTGCTTTCTGAGCGTGCGTGTTGAAAAAACTTTGGATCGATTTTTAACCCATTTCCTCGTAAGCTAGCGAGCTGAAATTTTACAGCCAGACTCGTGCCGATGATAAAAATTAGGTTTCAAAGTTTCAGATAAATCCAATGTACTGTTATTAAATTATTTAGTTTTTAAAATATTTTATTTTTCTCTATGTATCATGTTAATTTTTGAGATATAGTGTCGTGGTGCGTATTCTGTTCAACAACCTTTCCTGTCGCGCAATAAGATGCTCATTATAATGACATTACTTTTTAAAAATATATTCACGATCGATGCGCATTATATTAAAAATATTTTACGAGACATAACTAGAATTATGTATTTCGGATTGTTTTGCCCTGTGTAAGTAATATAATAAACATCTTTATAGCTATGTCTTGTATAGAAAGGATTTAGAGTCAAAGACTTGGTTTTTACGTTTTTAAAATGTTCATATGACATATCTGAAATAGCTCAATTTATTATAAATCTGAACAAATGGGTACGGGTTGGCCGTAAAAGGGTGATGGATTGTGGTTGGTCACAGAAGTAGAAGGGTGATGGATTGTTGTTGTTTTTGAAGATTGAGAAAGAGTTGCAACCCGTCTTTGAAGTTTTTATATTATTTTAATATATTTTCGAATTATTATTTTTTTGGTAAAATAAAACTTGTAGTCAGAAACATATAATTAAAAACAAAAAATTGAATGAAAGTTTCTTTAGTGAAGCTGCCTTGATAGTAATGCTAAAATTTAATAAGATTTTATAAATCATTTTTTTTTAAATGATTACTTTCAGCATTAGGCACAGTAACTCAAAGGTTACCGACCTCAAGTGTGAAAAGGTATATGGATAATAATAATACTTTTTTTTTTTTTTAGTCCCATAACCTCTTTTTTTTCGAGGTCGTAGGGGATTCTAATGTTTCCATTACAACATTCTCGGGCTTAGTAGACACTTGCGGCGCCCATCCCTCTCCAGGTAAGCGGAGGACTATCTTAGCGTTAGTCATATCTCAACATTTTTATAGTGGCTATTCGTGGGCTCGATCCCACGCCCCTCAGCTTGTGAGGCGAGCGCACTATTGACTTCGCTATTTTTTTTAAAATGAATTGATGTTTGGTGGTAACTGCTAGGCTGGGTGGATCATTATTTAGCATATAATTAAATGATTGGTCACTTAGTTTCGGCACAAACGTTACTCTTTATGAACAACCAAGGTGGCCAGGTGTGTTTGTTTTACTAGGTAGATATTAACTGACCAATTCTATCATTGACATTTATTCGCATGAAGTCAAAATGACCCAGCGGATGTCAGCACACGATCATCAGACGATAGCTGGTCAGATTTGTTTTTTGGGAAGACTACAGAGTTATCTAACATAAGTGAAAACGTTAACATCTGTTGGTAGCTAGGCAACGATATCCCTCCCCCTTTCCTGACAATCAACCGTTACTATGGCAATAAGCTGATCGCGGTCTCACAGACTCACAGGATGACATGGCGGGTGATTTGTGACGTCAGAAATTTGAAAATACTGCTGGCGTCATCCGTGCTCCGACTGCATAATTTTTTTAACGCCATCTTTGGATGATTAAAAAAAATTTTTGCTACACTTCCAAGAAATAAAAAATTATTTCGATTCCCACATCCCCAATTTTCTATACACAAGGCCTTCAAGCATTGCATCCCGACCCTACTTACAAGTCAATCATTTCCTGTTTGATGTTAAACGCCAAATTACGGATTACAAGTTTCAAATCCCCAAAATTTTGTAGCTATCACTAAAGTCAAAGAACGGACTTCATCCTTCTTATCTGACAATGCCACCAATTCTATCCTTCCATCAGACAATGCCACCAATTCTATCCTTCCATCAGACAATGCCACCAATTCTATCCTTCCATCAGACAATCCCACCAATTCTATCCTTCCATCAGACAATGCCACCAATTCTATCCTTCCATCAGACAATGCCACCAATTACATCCTTCTTATCTGACAATGCCACCAATTGCATCCTTCCATCAGACAATGCCACCAATTCTATCCTTCCATCAGAAAATGCCACCAATTCCATCCTTCCATCAGACAATGCCACCAATTACATCCTTCTTATCTGACAATGCCACCAATTCTATCCTTCCATCAGACAATGTCACCAATTCCATCGTTCCATCAGACAATGCCACCAATTCCATCAGACAATGCCACCAATTACATCCTTCCATCAGACAATGCCACCAATTACATCCTTCCATCAGACAATGCCACCAATTCTATCCTTCAATCAGACAATGCCACCAATTCTATCCTTCCATCAGACAATGCCACCAATTCCATTCTTCCATCAGACAATGCCACCAATTCTATCCTTCCATCAGACAATGCCCCCAATTCCATCCTTCCATCAGACAATGTCACCAATTCTATCCTTCCATCAGACAATGCCACCAATTACATCCTTCTTATCTGACAATGCCATCAATTCTATCCTTCCATCAGACAATGCCACCAATTACATCCTTCTTATCTGACAATGCCATCAATTCTATCCTTCCAACAGACAATGTCACCAATTCCATCCTTCTTATCAGACAATGCCACCAATTACATCCTTCCATCAGACAATGCCACCAATTCCATCCTTCTTATCAGACAATGCCACCAATTACATCCTTCCATCAGACAATGCCACCAATTACATCCTTCTTATCTGACAATGCCACCAATTCTATCCTTCCATCAGACAATGTCACCAATTCCATCCTTCCATCAGACAATGCCACCAATTCCATCCCTCCATCAGACAATGCCACCAATTACATCCTTCCATCAGACAATGCCACCAATTACATCCTTCCATCAGACAATGCCACCAATTACATCCTTCCATCAGACAATGCCATCAATTCTATCATTCCATCAGACAATGCCACCAATTACATCCTTCCATCAGACAATGTCACCAATTCTATCATTCCATCAGACAATGCCACCAATTACATCCTTCCATCAGACAATGTCACCAATTACATCCTTCTTATCTGACAATGCCACCAATTCTATCCTTCCATCAGACAATGCCACCAATTCCATCCTTCCATCAGACAATGCCACCAAATACATCCTTATCTGACAATGCCACCAATTCTATCCTTCCATCAGACAATGCCACCAATTCTATCCTTCCATCAGACAATGCCACCAATTCCATCCTTCCATCAGACAATGCCACCAATTACATCCTTCTTATCTGACAATGCCTCCAATTCTATCCCTCCATCAGACAATGCCACCAATTCTATCCTTCCATCAGACAATGCCACCAATTCCATTCTTCCATCAGACAATACCACCAATTACATCCTTCTTATCTGACAATGCCACCAATTCCATCCTTCCATCAGACAATGCCACCAATTATATCCTTCCATCAGACAATGCCACCAATTCTATCCTTTCATCAGACAATGTCACCAATTCTATCCTTCCATCAGACAATGCCACCAATTCTATCCTTCCATCAGACAATGCCACCAATTCTATCCTTTCATCAGACAATGCCACCAATTCCATCCTTCCATCAGACAATGCCACCAATTCTATCCTTCCATCAGACAATGCCACCAATTCCATCCTTCTTATCTGAAAATGCCACCAATTCTATCCTTCCATCAGACAATGCCACCAATTCTATCCTTCCATCAGACAATGCCACCAATTCCATCCTTCCATCAGACAATGCCACCAATTGTATCCTTCCATCAGACAATGCCACCAATTCTATCCTTCCATCAGACAATGCCACCAATTCTATCCTTCCATCAGACAATGCCACCAATTATATCCTTCCATCAGACAATGCCACCAATTCCATCCTTCCATCAGACAATGCCACCAATTCTATCCTTCCATCAGACAATGCCACCAATTCCATCCTTCCATTAGACAATGCCACCAATTCTATCCTTCCATCAGACAATGCCACCAATTACATCCTTCCATCAGACAATGTCACAATTCTATCCTTCCATCAGACAATGCCACCAATTCTATCCTTCCATCAGACAATGCCACCAATTCCATCCTTCCATCAGACAATGCCACCAATTCTATCCTTCCATCAGACAATGCCACCAATTACATCCTTCCATCAGACAATGTCACCAATTCTATCCTTCCATCAGACAATGCCACCAATTCTATCCTTCCATCAGACAATGCCACCAATTCCATCCTTCCATCAGACAATGCCACCAATTACATCCTTCTTATCTGACAATGCCACCAATTCTATCCTTCCATCAGACAATGCCACCAATTACATCCTTCTTATCTGACACTGCCACCAATTCTATCCTTCCATCAGACAATGCCACCAATTACATCCTTCTTATCAGACAATGTCACCAATTATATCCTTCCATCAGACAATGCCACCAATTACATCCTTCCATCAGACAATGTCACCAATTCTATCCTTCCATCAGACAATGCCACCAATTACATCCTTCCATCAGACAATGCCACCAATTACATCCTTCTTATCTGACAATGCCACCAATTCTATCCTTCCATCAGACAATGCCACCAATTACATCCTTCTTATCAGACAATGCCACCAATTCTATCCTTCCATCAGACAATGCCACCAATTCCATCCTTCTTATCAGACAATGTCACCAATTCCACCGTTTTATCAGACAAAGTCACGGACACCATTTTCCTGTCAGACATGCCACAGACACAATCTTCTTGTCAGACAATGCCACCAACTCCACCGTTCCATCAGACAATGCCACAGAAACCATCTTCCTGTAAAATTCAACAGACACCATCTTCCTGTCAGATAATGCCACCCACCCCATCAGACAATGCCACCCACCCCATCAGACAATGCCGCCCACCCCATCAGACAATCCCACCCACCACATCAGACAATCCC
>MUZC01000724.1:581931-601076 GCA_002072015.1 Radix auricularia | reverse complement strand
TGTGTCCTCTGCCAGAAGAGCAAACATTTGACAACAATCTAGCTATCCTACTAGATTGACCTCACGATTGTGTCCGCCGTCATTAGTGTTGCTAGGCGACGCGACTCTTGGCCCCCACCATTATCAGGAGAGGGAACTCTGGACTTCTGCTATCAAATGGAGACAAACACTACCTTCTTGCTTTTTTCTTCTTTCGTTGCGTATCGATGAGAACATAAATATTTAAAATTTGAACGTGTGTGTGATACATGTACATTCAATTATTGTAAAACGGAGTTGTCTGCCCGCGACACCGAGTTCTTGGTGTGGTAAAATGGTTACGGCTGTGGTTTCTTAACTCAGATACAAGAAGTTGAGTCGTTCTCATTGAGTACAACGTGAATAGATCGATTTTTAAATATTACTCTAACTTTCACTCTGGAAAAACCCTTTCGCCCCCAATCATGATGTAGTTATCGAATCTAACATTTCATATCAAAGCCATGACAACGACACAATACTCCAGAAATACAACAATTGTTTGCTATGTAAATTGATCCACATGAGGCATCCCGGATTAACCCTTCGATCAACTCTCGTGCCAACCCTCCAACAACCCTACGACCAACCTTCGTGCCTACCCTCCAACAACCCTACAACATACCTTCGTGCCAACCCTCCAATAAACCTACGACCAACCTTTGTGCCAACCCTCCAACAACCCTACGACCAACCTTCGTGCCAACCCTCCAACAACCCTACGACCAACTTTCGTGCCAACCCTCCAACAACCCTACTACCAACCTTCGTGCCAACCCTCCAATAAACCTACGACCAACCTTTGTGCCAACCCTCCAACAACCCTACGACCAATTTTTGTGCCAACCCTCCAACAACCCTACGACCAACCTTCGTGCCTATCCTCCAACAACCCTACGACATACCTTCGTGCCAACCCTCCAATAAACCTACGACCAACCTTCGTGCCAACCCTTCAACAACCCTACGACCAACTTTCGTGCCAACCCTCCAACAACCCTAGTACCAACCTTCGTGCCAACCCTCCTACAACCCTACGACCAACTTTCGTGCCAACTCTCCAACAACCCTACGACATACCTTCGTGCCAACCTTCCAACAACCCTACCCCTACAACCAACCTTCGTGCCAACCCTCCAGCAAACCGATGTGATTTCTTCGTTACAAATGCGTCCACTTGAGCACCCAGATAGCATGACGTCAAGTTCTGACACATGACGTACTAATAAAAGTTTTTAAAAAAATATTTTTGTTGCATCTGTAATTTTAAGTGGTGTGGAGTTTTCATTGATTTAATTAGATCTTCACACATGCCACATTGCCTCCTACTATCCATCCATCCAACCAACCATCCATCCATCCATCCATCCACCCATCCATTCATCTATCTATTCATCCATCCACCCATACATCCATCCATCCATCCATGTGGCGCTACAGCCCATCCGGGGCTTGGGCCTGCCTCAACAGCTCCTACGACTCAGACCTAACCAATGCTTTTCTTATCAGACTTGATGTCTAGTTTGTTGAAGATCTTTCTCTTCCTATCTCTCCAACTAAGCCTAGATCTTCCCTTCTTTAACTGTTTTCCTCTGGGTTTTGTGGTGTTCTTTCTATGATTCTGTGTCATTCTTCCCAGGGGACAAACCCTGTGTAGTCTGCTTCTTTTTAGCGCATTTTCGAGATGTCGAAATCGCTATTGCACCCGTTTTGTCCGTCCGTCTGTCTGTCATCACCCTTGATCACAGCATCCATAAGTCCTAGACCCATGATGTATATATTTTTTTTGTATGTCCTGACCTGCCATTTGTGCATCAACACTCAGTTACTCGATCCGTTTAAAAACCCCGTTAAAACTACCAAAAAATATTTCGAATCGAGAGGTAACACTAGCGCAGGGAACGGCCGCCATTGCCAGAAGTCGAATGCACAATTCTTCAAGCATTGAAGAGTGGTGCGAAAGGGTGCAAAAGAATTAGTTTTTTTTTTTTAGTTGACGTCATTAGAATATGTGTAAAAGTTTAGAGAGTTTTACGTCATCATTTGTGGTGACTTGTAGTTGGATTAAAGAGAAAATAATTTTTTTTTTAATTGTAAAGAAATGACTTTTAAATAAAAAAATGTCAGGTATATTCATTACACAAGAAAATTCATAAAAATATGTCTAAAATCTAAACACAATTACTGATAACTACATAATTCTGATATCTAACATAAGTACTGATACATAATACGAAAATGCGCTAACACGTCCTGAATTCCAATAGGTACCAGGCTTAACATGATTTTTTTTCTTTTTAAAAATTCTTTTTGTTGTTGTTGTTTTTTTGTTTTTTTTTTGGTTCTGTCTACATCATTTCCCTTCAAACGCTACCTCCTAACTCATTTTTCTAACTCACTGGAACCTAATGTTGTTGGTTTTTTTTTAATTAAATTCCTATGGCTACAAAATTTGATGATAAATCATTTCATTTTAATAGATTCAAAAAGCAAACAAACAACAAATATAAATATATTTCCTGCTCTTAACCTTTGCACCGGGGAAAACTATTAGCGGAAGACACGCAGCAGACCCCCCCCCCTTTTTCACTTCAAGCTTGAACACACCTTATGAATTACAAATAAAATAGAATATGTGAGCAACCTGTTGAGCGTCTCCAACTCCTTCAACACCCCCATCCCCCCCACCACCTTCTATTAAAAAATACAAAAAGTATTCATCAATAGTTTATTGACATTTGTATGGAGCAGTTCTGTACAATTATTCACACAGTTTCCTTTTTCCAGGCGCTCGAGCGTATGAATCGTGTTTTTAAACAGAAAAATCGTTGTCATGGCAACAGCGCGGATCCATGCGCGAAAGTAGTGCTGCAGGCGGCTCGAGAATACTTTCCTTTGTATCTACAAACATTTCGTTATCGCTGTCTCGCCCGGGCCAGGGACCTGCTTGAAATAACCACAGAGTTCCAAACGACAGGCTAATTAGGAGACACAGAAGATCGCAGAAATAACCACGGAGCTACAATGACAGGCTAATTAAGAGACAGAGAAGATCTCTAGGATATTTTTTTGGAAAGTTTTTTTTAAAATAAATATATATAATTTTTTACCACAGTAATACGAAGCAAGAACAAATCACGTTCTATTTATGCACATACCCCCCATAGATTTTTCATAGATTCTTTGCCTGCCAAGATTTCAAGCTATGGCGTTCTTCGTCCATGATAGCCGTAATTTGATAACGCCATTTATGACGTCATCGATATACGTGTTCCGGGTAATTTGATATCCATTTATTTATTCTATTCTTTTAGCCATTATAATTGGCCGTCTTGTTTTACATTGATTTACCTTAAGATAAAAATTTTCATCTCATTTTCTTTTCAATCGAGTTTGTCTCCCCTGGAGTCTATACATGAGCGGCAAACTAAATGAAATATAAAACAAAAAGTGTTTTTATTTACCCAGTACACTCCAGATCTGGTGGCTTTCCATCGAGGGGTGGGGTTGGGGAGGGAGTGACGCTTCATTACTGAATCTATAGCTAGATTTCTACTTCCGTGAATTCACATAATGTATCGGTTATCCATCGGTGTGGTTTTGTCCTTTTTGATTTTTATTTTTTAAGATGTAAAAATCTGTAGTCTATTCATAAATGTGCATCATTTTTAAAAAATATTTCTTGTTTCGCTACTCTTTTTATTAATCGATATATTTATTTGGCATGTAGATCTTTTAACAAGTGTTTGAAATATTTTTACAATGCATTTGTTTTAATTCAAACAACACTTACATTCCGCTAATACATCGTCAGTACTGAAACGCGATGGAAATCATCACTGACACCGATGCCATCAAAACTCACTTTAGCTTCGGGGGCAATAACTCCAGCCAAGATAACCTGAACACTCCCGCCGCTGCCGGAATGAAACGAAACAATAATAATATGTGCCAGTCATTGTTATGGTTTCCGCGAAGCTCGAGTGTGACAGCGATAGTGAAGTCACTGTGGCAGTAAATACAGGAACGCCGGATGTACAAGTGATCCAGAGACAAGTCTGGGGAAAGTGTGCCCGTCCCTCCACAAGGGACATATTGCACAAGGGATCCAGGGTCGTTGGCTGACGTTTTTATCTGTCGTTTAGTCTAAGGAGATGACGGCCGTAGATAGAAGAACGACTGTCACAGGGGAATTCATTTGGCTATAGTGTCTGTTGTACCCATTGGTCGATAGTTGATGCTTACATCACACAGTCCATTACTGGTCGGTTACATCGGTCATTTTCGAATAATGGCGTCTACTATGGGTCAAAATGTCAAAAAGAAAATATCAATAATAGTTCTTTGCAACGATTGGTCAGAAAGTCAAGCATTTTTCTGATTCTTGTCTCTACCATTAGTCAGTATCGTCATAATTTTTGTACTATATAATTATTGAAGTGTTAAAATATGTCGTCTTTAAATTTAATTCTTCACTCTGACCAGTAGCGTAGAGAGAGGGGATTGGGGGGGCATATATTCCCGGGAGCCACGTAAAGTGGCGCCAAATGAGTATTAAAACTAAATATCTAATATTTATTTTGATGTTAACTAATGTATCTCAAATACGTTTGAGATATTGAATTTTTGAGCTCCACCAATACCTTCATTACAAACCAGTTGGCAGCCTGATTTTGGCGCCCCCATTGAGCATTAATGGCGCTATCTACTCATGGACAAATGACACAACCACAATGTAGGAATGCTGATGGCGTTTTAAAGAAAACAACTGTGAATAGCTGGAGACTAGGGGAGCAGTAGGGGACTAGGGGAGCAGTAGGAGACTAGGGGAGCAGTAGGAGACTAGGGGTGCAGTAGAAGACTAGGAGAGCAGTAGGAGACTAGGGGAGCAGTAGGAGACTAGGGGAGCAGTAGGAGACTAGGGGGGCAGTAGGAGACTAGGGGAGCAGTAGGAGACTAGGGGAGCAGAAGAAGACTAGGGGAGCAGTAGGAGAGTATGGGAGCAGTAGGAGACAATGGGATCAGTAGGAGGGTAGCAGAGCAGTAGGAGACTAGGGGAGCAGTAGGAGACTATGGGAGCAATAGGAGACTAGAGGAGCAGTAGGAGAGTATAGACAAAGTTGTCAAAGTCAAAGTAGACTAAGTAGAAGATTCACACTGACACTGTGATTGTGAATCACAGACTAACACTAATGACTAATCTAACAAAATTAATTTAGTAGTAGTAGTAGTATAGATATAATATAATTATAAGCCTATTACTGCTAACTAGTAGGCTTAGTAGTTAGTAGGCCTGTATAATTATAGGTCTTCTTCACCGCTAACGATGATAAAGCAATTGCCAAAGATCACGGTGACCTATTACATTCTACCGTGTATTAATGTTGACTTTATTGTCTACTAAAAATAGAACCAAAGATAGGAGAGTAGGGGAGCAGTAAGAGGGTAGCAGAGCAGTAGGAGGCTAGGGGAGCAGTAGGAGAGTAGGGGAGCAGTATGAGACTAGGGGAGCAGTATGAGACTAGGGGATCAGTAGGAGGGTAGGGGAGCAGTATGAGACTAGGGGAGCAGTAGGAGACTATGGGAGCAGTAGGAGACTAGGGAAGCAGTAGGAGACTAGGGGAGCAGTAAGAGGGTAGCAGAGCAGTAGGAGACAAGGGGAGCAGTAGGAGGGTAGGGGAGCAGTAGGAGACTAGGGGAGCAGTAGGAGACTAGGGGAGCAGTAGGAGAATAGATTTTCTTAAATATTTTTAAAAAAATAATTTTGGCTTCAAATGACATTTTATGAGGTTAATTGCAATTATTACTATAGAATATTCAAATATCGGTCCTATGTTAAACTCACTTTGTTCTCAAGTACTTTTGCTGTTTAACCAGCAATCTGCGTGCGGGCCTTCAGCATACTTAAGTTTATTTGGTCTTATTTACAAAATTAAACGGTACTAGACGTCTGCGTGATCTTCCACTCCTGGGCATCGAAAGAGAAACACTGGAGAATATTAATTTTGACATCGTGATTGGCTTGTTTGCGACAGTGAAGTCAAGAAAGATCATTTTGAGTCAGACTATGTCTATTTTAGTGATGCATAATTAGTAGAGGTTGTTTTTTCAAACAGTTGTTTCCAATGGTATAGAGAATAGAGAATTATTAGTCAGTAATCATTAAAATACCAGATGACTCGAAAGTAAACCTTATATACTTGAAATTTTAAATTTTTCTTGAGGTCTCAGTGAGCCTACAGAATCTTCGGTCCGAAAAGGGGCGCATACTTTGTGTCATGTCCCCGGGCTCAGGTGACCCTAGCTCCGCCACTGATTCTGACGGAATAATATATCAACATCAAATATCTGAATGAGCCTCTATATCAAACAGGGGCGGATTAAGACTCCACGGGGCTTCTGGCTGCATTCAAACGGGGGCCCTATCCAGCCAGCGTCCCTTTAAATAAAATTATTACTAGCAGCTAATATAAGACTGTAAATAAATATTAATCATGAAAAAAAAATTAAAACGAACAAGAAGAAATAACTGTTTCAAGTGTTCGCCGGTATGTTACAATTGAGTGTGGAGAGGAAAAATTTTGAAAAAATATATTTCACCACTGGAATATGATACCGACATCTCTTGTATCACGAGCCTAAACTCTTCTACACGACCATCTGAGCTTATAAAAATTAGAAATTTTAAAAATATAAACCATATTTTACAATATGTTCTCTAAGTGAGCCAATCAAAACAAGTTTTTCGATTATTAAGACTATCAGATCTGATTAGCGATCCGTTTAATAGAGAAGTTTTATTAATTTTCTAAAATGTATCATATTTTCAGGGATTTGTGCAAACATTTGTACACTTTTAATTATAAAATATAAAAAGTTTGAGGGCCCCAAAACCGTCGGGGGCCACTGGCTATAGCCCGTTCAGCCGCCCCCCCCCCCTAGATATAAACATCAAATATCTGAATGAGCCTCTATATCAACATCAAATGTTCACATCCAATAACTGCACCAAATATCAAGATTTAAATATAAACATCAATAATCAGCATCAACTATCAAAAATACCCAAAATATTAATATTGTTTCATAACTAACATGTAGACATTTTAAAATTCTGCCCCAACAACGCATTAAAAAATAATTTTAAAAAAAAACGGCATCGATTTTTCAAGTAGCCATATTTGTTTTGTTTTGTTTTTTCCTCCTTTTTTCTTTCTTTCTTTTTTTTTTCTTTCTCTTTGCTGTTGTCATTCAGCCTGTTCAATATTCGCCCCGAATAACATCTTCTATTTCTCAACCAAATCCGCCATTATCATCTGCAGCAGCCGATGATCTGAAATCGAGGCTGTGAAACGAACTGACCAATGGGAAGAGGCGAGCACACTCGTGGCCGCGGTAATTAATCTATATTATTTCATTGGGGGAACATTCGGAGATGAAGTCCTGCTTGCGTCATTAGGTGGAAGGGAGACTACTCGTGAACAAGGGCATCAAAGTTAATGACCGTCGGATGAGGGCAAAAATGGATTCGTGGATTAGAAGACATGTGACGTCATAAGCCTGGTGACGCTGTCACATCAAAGTTGCAGAAGTCAGAGAATTATGTTGTTTTGTTGTTGTTTTTTCCCAAACATATGTCATTCTCGCAAAGTATCATTACTTTTTGTTACAGACTTTGTTGTTCTACTCAACACACTTTGTTGATCTGTGCTGTAAATAGATTGCTCTCGTGTCTGCCCCGTAGCAGGCCTCGTGGGAGGAAATAATTCCTAACAGCTCAATCCACATCCGAGGCAGAAACGAGGTCATTAAAATGTCTAGCCGCTGGATCTTGTCAGCAACGAACTATGACAAAAACTAGCTCTGAAATAGACACAAGCTTCCGTGGCACGCGTTCATGTGTTTAACTAAAGGCTGACAGAGTTCATGTGTTTAGCTATGGCCTGAAATAGTTCGAGTACCTAACTATAGAGATCATGTGTTTAACTTAGAGTTCAAATGTTTAACTGACAAGAGGGCGTGACAGACATAGTTGATGGATTTAAAGCTAAGCTGACCGATTCGTGTGTTAAACGCTAGGCTTGCAGAGGAGGTCACGTGTTAAAACTCTATGGTGTAATCTACCACGAAAGCCTATCGAAATCATGTGTTCAAATGTAGGCTGACATAGTTTCTATACATAAAGGCGTCTTCACCACCAGACGCAGCCGATCGTGTGTGTCGGAATTACATGAAAGAGAATGGCCATGTATTTTACATAAGAACCAATCAACGCTTTCATTTGTCTTGGTAAAAATAATTTAGTAGACAACGCGGATGTTGGGGTGAGGAAGTGGGGGCGGGGACAGAATGGGGTTGTTGTGGTGGCAGAGCTAGAAATTAGCATTAAAATATGGAAATCGACGCAATTTATTAAGGCCGGAGCCAAAGAAATGGGTGGAGTTAATGAGATGGGTGGAGTTATTGAAATGGGCGGAGTTAATGAGTGGCATAGATGGGTGGATTTAATGAAATGGGTGGAGTAAATGAGATGGGTGGAGGTAATGAGATAGGTGGAGTTAATGAAATGGGGGGGGGAGTTAATGATACGGGTGGATTTATTGAAATGGGCGGAGCTAATGAAATGGGTGGAGTTAATGAGACGGTGTGGATTTATTGAAATGGGCGGAGTTAATGAGACGGGTTGAGTTAATGAGCTGGTTGGAGTTAATGAGCTGATTGGAGTTAATGAAATGGGTGGAGTTAATGAGCTGGTTGGAGTTAATGAAATGGGTGGAGTTAATGAGCTCGGTGGAGTTAATGAAATGGGTGGAGTTAATGAGCTGGGTGGAGTTAATGAGCTGGGTGGAGTTAATGAAATGGGTGGAGTTAATGAGCTGGGTGGAGTTAATGAAATGGGTGGAGTTAATGAGCTGGGTGGAGTTAATGAGCTGGTTGGAGTTAATGAATTGGTCGGAGTTAATGAGATGGGTGGAGTTAATGAGATGGGTGGAGTTAATGAATTGGTCGGAGTTAATGAGATGGGTGGAGTTAATGAGATGGGTGGAGTTAATGAGATGGGTGGAGTTAATGAAATGGGTGGAGTTAATGAGATGGGTGGAGTTAATGAATTGGTCGGAGTTAATGAGATGGGTGGAGTTAATGAATTGGTCGGAGTTAATGAGATGGGTGGAGTTAATAAGATGGGTGGAGTTAATGAAATGGGTGGAGTTAATGAAATGGGTGGAGTTAATGAGATGGGTGGAATCAATGAGATGAGAATTTTATCATGGGTGGACTGAATGAGATATTGATTTATTATGTCCGAAGACTTCATGAGTTGTGGACATATTGTTGGGTGAGTCTTTGCGAAATGACGATCCCGATACTCACAGTGCGTGTGACCCAACAATAATATCGTTGGGGAAACAAACCAACTCACTATTCACACAACTTAGTAGTGAGAAAAATGAGACGCTGCTTTGCACTCAATTTTTTTAACACCATTTTTTGTAATGTAGAAATCCATGCAGCGGCCTATTATAACATAGCGCAATTCATGTTGTTGGTAGACAAATTACCCTGAGAGCATTCAAGTATACACAAGCAATTCTGTTTGCCGGGGGGACGAGGCTAATATTTACTACACTCACGTCGTTTTTTTGACGTCATTGCCTTTTCACGCCAGGAGGCTTTCAGCTTGTCACTCGCCTGCTACACGAGAGTCTCGGTCCATTTAGACGGCATTTCCGGCACTTTCACTGCTAATGTTGGCAGACGACCCGGCGCAAGGGTTCTCAATACGTGTCACCAGTGACTTTCTTCACGTTCTTGTACTATTAGTACTATTGTTTTCAGAAGAGATTCTGCGGTATCGCGTGGAATATCTCGCTACTAGAAGGCGGTTTATAGCTTCACCTTCTTGTACTTACACTGTGAAGGTTTCAAAAAGAGCAAACAGACAATGGATCTCAATTTGACAAACATGGGTTCTTTGACTGTTGTATAGTGTTCTTTGACTATTGTATTGTTCTTCGACTATATTATAGTGTTCTTTGACTATTGTATTGTTCTTCGACTATATTATAGTGTTCTTGGACTATTGTATAGTGTTCTTTGACTATTGTATAGTGTTCTTTGACTATTGTATAGTGTTCTATTTTGAGCGTTGACAAGAAGAAAAAACACTCATCAATTGTCGTTTAGTTACACCTTAATGTCTACTGGACATATTTTGTCCTACCATCTCAACTCCATCAACCACCATCTAATTGTCCTATAATCTCAACTCCATCTACCATCATTTTATTGTCCTACCAACTCAGCCCCATCTACCATCATCTTACTGTCCTACCATCTCAACTCCACCTACCATCATCTTATTGTCCCTCCATCTCAACTTCATCTACCACCATCTTATTGTCCTACCATCTCAGCTCCATCTACCATCATCTTATTGTCCTACCATCTTAGCTCCATCAACCATCATCTTATCGTCCTACCATCTCAGCTCTATCTACCATCATCTTTTTTTACCATCTCAGCTCCATCTACCATCATCTTATTTTACAACCTCAACTCCATCTACCATCATCTTTTTGAACTACCATCTCAACTCCACCTACCATCATCTTACTGTCCTACCATCTGAACTCCATCTACCATCATCTTTTTGTACTACCTTCTCAACTCCATCTACCATCATCTTTTTGTACTACCATCTTAGCTCCATCTACCATCATCTTATCGTCCTACCATCTCAGCTCCATCTACCATCATCTTATTTTACCATCTCAGCTCCATCTACCATCATCTTATTTTACCACCTCAACTCCATCTACCATCATCTTTTTGAACTCCATCTCAACTCCACCTACCATCATCTTACTATTCTACCATCTGAACTCCATCTACCATCATCTTTTTGTACTACCATCTCAACTCCAACCACCATCATCTTATTGTCCTACAATCTCATCTTCATCTGTAAGCGGTCACTAAGGAAAAAAACCCACCAATCCACACACCCACACACCCACACCGCCAAGGGTTTACTATCCACACACCCACACCGCGAGGGTTTTAGTTCATATCTGAAAACTCCAGAAAGTGTCAGGGCCCATAAGCATGTATGAGAAAATGAAGCGGGCATAACTCGTGGTAGATTACACCATTAGGCAATGAGGCGCTCACGGAATCAACAGATCAATACCATCTTCTATGGGATGGGGGAGGAGAGGCGGGGTGCAAGGCTGGGTGGGGTAGGGTGGGTGGCCCAGCCTGTGGGATAGTCGATGAGGATTTACATTTTTATATTTATTTGACAAGCTTCAGTTATCAACGTTATATAATGGGGGCTGTAGGGAAGGGGTGGGTTTCGGAATAAATAACAGTAGATATGGCTCTATAATACCATCATTGTGACAGTAGACATTGCTCTATAATACCATCATTGTGACAGTAGACATTGCTCTATAATACCATCATCGGGACAGTAGATATTTCTCTTTAAGACCATCATTGTAACAGTAGACATTTCTCTATAATACCATCATTGTGACAGTAGATATAGCTCTATAATACCATCATTGTGACAGCAGACATGGC
Organism: Radix auricularia; assembly: GCA_002072015.1. Taxonomy (NCBI): domain Eukaryota; kingdom Metazoa; phylum Mollusca; class Gastropoda; family Lymnaeidae; genus Radix; species Radix auricularia. The sequence continues at coordinate 589,472 of MUZC01000724.1, read as the reverse complement.
TCTACATCAGCGACGACGTGATAAATTAAACGATTGGTTCAGCTTTGATCTATTCTGGAAATGGGCCCGGAATATGGATCACAGCACAGGACGCTCGAGTCTTGTAGTAATCGCTCGTCTTTGTATACTCTCTATCGCTCGTCTTTGTATACTCTCTATCGCTCGTCTTTGTATACTCTCTATCGCTCGTCTTTGTATACTCTCTATCGCTCGTCTTTGTATACTCTCTATCCGATGTGCACGGTGACATCGATAAGTAAACATTACCAATGTACCAATGATCGTATGTGAATGGTAACATTTGTGTACCATCAGAACTATACAATTTTACCATCAGTGCTGTACCACTGTAGCTTCAAAACTACACACGTACAACTGTACCATCAGAACTATACAATTATACGATCAGAACTATACAACTGTACCATCAAAACTACACAAGTACAACTGTGCCACCAGCACCATACAAACGTATCATCAAAACAATTCTGGTACAGCTGTATCATTGGTGCTGCTCAAGTACAAAAGTACCACCCATAAAAGTACCGCTGCACCAGCAATACTTTCCATGTACCATCCATAATATACAACAATTTAACGTAACAAAAATAAAAATCCATATTTACAAAAAACGTTACTGTTGAAGTTCTTCAAGTCCACTTCAATGTCCCTGCTACAGCAACGCAATCAATGAATAAACGCGATGTTACAGTCGGGCAATCGGGGGTGGTGACTGTCTACTTGGGCATGCACAAGTGGGAACATGGAATTCACGGCGTGTTTTGCTGATGCTGTTGTGTACACGTAATTTTAAATGCATTAGCATGCGTGTGGTGACCCATCCCTCCGGGTCTCGTTTTTCTAATGGTATCCGCCCCTGCCAGTCATAGATGACATTGATCCCGCATCATACCGACTCCACTTGTTTCCGCCCTTGCGGCTAAGCTCATGTACACGCAAATGAGGCACCTGCCACCGCCCCCCCCCCTTTTCTTTGATCGCTCATGTCACCGATTGTTTGAATACGTGTGAGGCAGTGGCGTTGATAGGGTTAGGGCCACCCGGGGCAAGCAGAGAAATTAGTACGCCCATTTCCACAATGTAGGCTTTGCAGTAGATTAACCTAACCTAACCCTAACCTAACCCTAACCCGTAGGGGGAAGGGGTGTCATGACGCCCCTGGATGTGTACGCCAAGAAGTACCACATCAACTTCGTACACATTAACTGTGTCCATATCAACTTCGTACACTTTAACTGTATCCACATCAACTTTGTACACATTAACTGTGTCCACATCAACTTCGTACACATTAACTGTGTCCACATCAACTTTGTACACATTAACTGTGTCCACATCAACTTTGTACACATTAACTGTGTCCACATCAACTTTGTACACATTAAATGTGTCCACATCAATTTTGTACACATAAATATAGTTCATATCAACTTATGGAATTGGTCGCTTGAACAAACCAGGAATACATACATACACATTATCAACATTCAACACTCCAACATAAACAAATCCTAGCCTAGGGATAATCCAGGGATAAGCATATACAGTAATTATCTCCAATATAAAACCAGTGTATATTATGCATAAGATGAAATTAAAAATCGGATAGAAGCAGACATTCAAAGATTGTTATAAACAACTAGGTAATTAAGCTCGGTAAAGGCAATATTTTCTATGGTAAACAGGCCGAAACAGTAAATATAAAACAGCTTGGATTGAACAGCAAGATATAAGCGGTAAACAGTCAGATATAAACAGCGAGTCGTGATCAGCTAGGTATAAACAGCCAGTCATAATCATCTAGGTATAAACAGTCAGCCATAAGCAGCCAGATATAAACAGCCATATATAAACATATTTTCTCAATTGTTTTTGTCTTTACCCTTTATCGCAGATCAAAGAAAGCACTTGCATGCTCAGCAAGAAAACCGGAAGTGACGTGGGAAAACTGTTTAACCAAGGACTCACACAAGTTCACCATTTTGAGCTCAAACCATCGTTAGGTAGGTTGTGTCTCGTTGGTGGACAATGCCGTGTCCATCTGTCCAGTTATGTCACAATGTTCCATCTAAGGTTTATTGGTCCGTGTGCAAAGTGAAACAAGGTCGTGTGCAAAAGTATGAATCATCCATTGCGTGCAATATTTTACTAAATTTGCTGATCGATAATTCTAAACTGCTGCGCGGCGTTGGTCAGATATCTGCGCAGCCGCGCAGCTTAAATGGAACACTGATGTGGTGTCTAATTGGTAAACGTGTAGTGTCTATTTGGTGACGTTTTTTGCTATAAAAGCCTTGTTTTAATAGTTTGGACTGTGGGATAAAGGGTTGGCTCGGGGTGGTAAAGATGGTATCATGGCTACTGATGTCTAACCTGCTAAGTATTGGCACCACAGCTGTATATGTTGCTGTACCATACTGTCACGTGCGAAAATGTGTGGTTGAAAGGTGGTCACGTGACGAAAGTAAGGGATAGCCCAGAATGCATTGGAAGGCAGTAGTTGATAGTAGTAGAGAGTTGAGGAGGCACTAGAGACTAGAGAAGTGTTTGAGTTGTGTCGCTGGCAAGTTATATCTTGTAAAGCTGTACATAAGTTGCTGCATTAAACTTATTTTGTGTTTACGGAGGATTTTAATGTTATCATTGTGAGTCAGATATTGTTGTTCAATTACGCCCACAAGAAAACGGGTAAAACCAACCACGTTACACATACCCGTTTACTCTATGACATCATACCCGTCTACGTTATGACAAATATGTCTAAGTTACAACACCCTTACGTGTCTACGTTAAGGCATCATACATCTCTATGTCATACCTATCTTATGACATCATAGATGTTCAAGTTATGATAACGCACCAGTCTAAGTCACGTGATGCTGACTAGTCTAAGTCACGTGATGCTGACTTGTTTAAGTCACGTGATGCTGACTTGTCTAAGTCACGTGATGCTGACTTGTCTAAGCCACGTCATGCTGACCTGTCTAAGCCACGTCATGCTGACCTGTCTAAGTCATGTGATGCTGGCTTGTCTAAGTCACGTGATGCTCACCTCTCTGTAGCATGATTTTATCCTTGAACAGACTGTGGAGGTGAGATCACTGGGACGCAAGGAGACTTTGCAAGTCCTGGCTGGCCTAGGAACTACTCACATCACCTCAACTGTACCTGGATAATACGTGTACCTGAGCACAAGGTAAGTACCTGACACCTGATCTAACCGGTATAACTGTATGTGCCTAGTGGCGGGTCGTATATGTTTTACATTGTACAATCAGGTGCATATATCTTTCCAATTATCAAAACAATATTGGTCACCAGCTTGGACAGCTTATAGAAACTGTCTGAGGAAGAATTTTAATCAACTAGATCATAGTAGCCCCATAGTCCTACAGGACTAGATTCTAGTTGGCATAGATTCTTCTTTAGACTAGATTCTAGGTGACATTTATTCTAGATAATGGAGATGCAAGATGACCAAGATTCCTGATGGCCTAGATTCTAAATGACCCGGATTGCTGATGGCCTAGATTCTAAATGACCCGGATTGCTGATGGCCTAGATTCTAAATGACCAGGATTCCTGATGGTTTATATTCTAGATAATCCATATTGCCGTTGCTCTATATTCTAAATGACCTAGATTGCCATAAATGACCATGACACTGCGGTGTGCCACGTGACATTGTTAATCTCGTCCTCTCCCTCAGGTCATCATGTTCACCTTCCTGCACTTTGACCTCGGCAAGAAGCAGTCCAACCCGTGCGCCCAGGTCAACGACCGGCTCCGCATCACGGAAATGACGTCATTGGGCGAGGTCCGGTTCTGCGCCAGCCCCCCGATGACCACGTACATCAGCAAGACCAACGTGGTCAGCTACAACTTCATCACCAATGGCAACACGGACGCCCAGGGCTTCAGGGTGGTCTTTAAAGGAGGTGAGCAGTGCTAGATTGACCTACTTGTTAAACAAGTGATACCTTAGGGTCTCGCCTTCTTGCCTCCTCTCACAACCCGGATTTCTTTTCATATTTAGCACTGACAAAGTATATCTGGACTTCAAAAGTGCTCCCACATCTCATGGAGACTTGTATTTTTTTTTCCGTGGTGGCGCCGAAGTCGTAACGAGTCGAAGTAGGGAAAATTCCACTTTTAGTGGGAGGCATTTTCGACCTTGTGTCCTGGATGCCAAGGTGGCCGCTTCAGAAGAGACCGCTCGGAGGGTTTGAGGGGGGGTCCTCAGCTATTACGTCCCCTAGGAGGAGGGGGCCAGATAACTGAGGGGGTCTTCTGGGAAGCCCCATGAAGACCGTATGCTCGGGACTGCTGATCTTCTTCCACATGTTGGATTGTTAACATGTCACTGATTCTAAATAAGAATAGTGGATCAGTAAATACTGCAAAGTTTTTGTTAAAATTTATTTAAAGGGACATTTTTGTACCCGTATTTTACTAACTATTTATCAAGTCCAAGCGGGGTAAGCAGTAGAACGTGGAGTAATTTATGGGAAATGTCTGAGTTCTGTAAAGTAATTAAAACAAATCATTCTTATCAGTATACATTAAAAACGTATATTAAAATACAGAAATATAAATACACAGTATCACAATCAACTCTTGTATACTTCACTTTAATTTGTGACAGGTTTTAATCGATATTTTATTTACATGCCACTAAGTCTATGGCAGTACTGGAGTGTTGGAATGTTTATTTCCGCTTTCCCGGGATTAGCACACGCATGCGCACACACACATATTCCCAAACAAACACAGAAACTGGGAGAAAGTCATCCGAATAAAATAAGGAAATCTCCTTTACAGATTGGCCGTGTAGGGCAGCACTCAAGTCTGACAGGGGAGAGATTGCCTCCCCTCAATGGCCGGAACAATACCCACCTGGTCTGAGCTGTGCCTGGACAATTGAGGTGAGCTGATGTTAGCCGGGGCACAGGTAATAGTTGACTTGTTAGACTATTGAGGTGAGCTGATGTTAGCTGGGTCACAGGTGAATAGTTGACTTGTTAGACTATTGAGGTGAGCTGATGTTAGCTGGGGCACAGGTGAATAGTTGTCTTGTTGCTCCATCACTCCTAACTAACTGTGACTTCTTGGTCTTATTGCCGAACCTTAACCTTCTAGTGACAATCCCTGCCTATGACTCCCAAATGCTGAACTATGACTTGCAACCCTTGACCTATGACTGCTAACCCTTGGCCTTTAACTGCATACCAGTACCCATGACTGGAAACACGAAAACATTAAGTGGCATACCTGAGCTTATTATTTCCTTATTATATGAACATAGATATTACTTTTTTAAAGATTAAAAGTTCCAGCGGCAACATTTTGACAATTTTGACGACTGTACAACTAATACAAATACAGCAAGAGATAAGACGGTACCAGTGATAGAACTATAGCTAATGATGTAGAACTGTACCAGTGATACAACTATAGCTAATGATGTAAGACTGTACCAGTGATACAACTATAGCTAATGATGTAAGACTGTACCAGTGATACAACTAAAGCTAATGATGTTAGACTGTACCATTAATACAACTTTAGCTAATGGTAAGAATGTACCATTGATACAACTATAGCTAATGATGTAAAACTGTACCAGTGATACAACTATAGCTAATGATGTAAGGCTGTACCAGTGATACAACTAAAGCTAATGATGTAAGACTGTACCATTAATACAACTTTAGCTAATGGTAAGACTGTACCATTGATACAACTATAGCTAATGACGAATACTTTAACATTAATACAACTTTAGTTAATGATGTTAGACTGTATCATTGATACAACTATAGCTAATGATGTAAGACTGTACCATTGATACAACTATAGCTAATGATGTAAGACTGTACCATTGATACAACTATAGTTAATGATGTAAGACTGTACCATTGATACAACTATAGCTAATAATGTAAGACTGTATCATTGATACAACTATAGCTTATATTGTAAGACTGTACCACTGATACAACTATAGCTAATGATGTAAGACTGTACCATTGATACAACTATAGCTAATGCCGAATACTTTAACATTAATACAACTTTAGCTAATGATGTAAGACTGTACCATTTTTGTAACTGACTCGAACACACATTGCACTTTAACGACTCACACAAAACATAGTCATCGCTGTCATCGCCAAAACAACACAAAAACAGCTATGAACATATTTTGTGGTGATTCGATGAAGGACTATTTCATTACACGAGTGAGCTCCCTTAAGTAGCACTTGGCCCTATCTTTTTTTAAATAGCAGGGTGTTGAATAATAAATGCCGTGGATAAGCCGCCACCCACCCACCCCAACTCCCGAATTTTACTTTAAATCTCATCCACCTTTTGACCGCGCCTCAATAAATGGCCACCAGTCAGGGCCACCTGTCAGGGCCACCAGTCAGGGCCACCAGTCAGGGCCACCAGTCAGGGCCACCAGTCAGGGACACCAGTCAGAGCCACCAGTCAGGGCCACCAGTCAAGCACACCAGTCAGGGCCACCAGTCAGGGACTCCAGTCAGGGACACCAGTCAGGGCCACCAGTCAGGGCCACCAGTCAGGGCCACCAGTCAAGCACACCAATCAGGGCCACCAGTCAGGGACACCAGTCAGGGCAACCAGTCAGGGCCGGTCTAAGGAAATTGGAGGCCTTAGGCGAAGTGAAATAGGTGGCCCTAGATGTAATAGAACAATATATGATAAATATGGGAACATTCTTGTTGGAGGCCCCCACTAATGATGAGACCATCGGAGGACATAGGCGACTGTCTAGTTTGCCTATGCCTCAAGCCGACCCTGCCCCTATTCTAAAATGACTCATCCCCTCCAACTGGCACCTTACTCTATATACTCTATATATAACCTCCCTCCAAATATCTACTTTTCTTCCAAATGACCAACCTCCCTCCAAATGACCAACCTCCCTCCAAATGACCAACCTCCCTCCAAATGACCAACCTTTGCTCCAAATGACCAACCTCCCTCCAAATGACCAACCTCCCTCCAAATGGCCACCTTCTCTCCAAATGACCAACCTTCCTCCAAATGACCAACCTCCCTCCCTATGACCAACCATCCTCCCTATGACCAACCTCCCTCCAAATGACCAACCTCCCACCAAATAAACAACCTCCCTCCAAACGACCAACCTCCCACCAAATGACCACCATCCCACCAAATGACCAACCTCCCACCAAATGACCCCCTACCCTCCAAATGGTCCTTTTCCCTTGTAATGGCCACCTCATCCCCCACCCCAGCCATGCTATGTTGTACAACTAAAGAGACTATTGATCTATTGTCCCGGCCATGGGTTCTGTTACACAGCAGAGATTCTTCATGGGACAGATTACATTTTCAAGTGGCGCCAACTCCCAACCCCACAACCCCTCTCCCCCCTCGGGTCACTGAGCCCCTCCCCCGCCCTCCCCGTCCAATAGTAATAAAAATAAATGTATCCCCAGAGCCAACCACACAAGAACCCCCCCCCCCCC
>MUZC01000724.1:541805-564875 GCA_002072015.1 Radix auricularia | reverse complement strand
CCCCCCCCCCCACCCAACAGCTACCATCTAGAATTTTTACACAGCTTCCCCCCACAGCTACCATCTTAGCATTAAACAGCTGCTCCCAGCTACCATTGACACACATTTCAAGGCAGAAAAAAAGCCCATCTTTCCTATACGACATACACAATTTCACTTAACTTAAAAGCTTGGTGTGTCATTGACAATCTCACCAATAAATGAAAGAATGGAAACAAACACACACAAAAAAGCACGCATAATGTGCTCAAATAAAACAACGTGTGTGAGGCAGCTACAGTCCACACACATATGTAAGTGTAGCATTAGAAAATATACATGTGAAGATGCTCACTGTACATCGTATGTACAAATGATATAATAGAATTAGAGTAGTTTATCTATATATATATATATATATATAATATGTTGAGCTATATACAAAATATTTACAGTAACAACTCTGGAATATGGAAACACAACAACAATGAAAATTACATCCACAGAATAATACTTGAGTGGCTTCAACTCTCTACTGTAAGACTCAAGTTGGCTCCCTTCACTGTGTCATAATTCAAGAAGCTGTGTCCAGCTCTCTACAGTAGCTCCCTCACTACATTCTAACTACACTGCACTGCACCACAAAAAAGTAAAACTTGGGTGGAGAGGCCTTGGACTTAATTTATTCCATAAAGTACATACGTATAGCTGTGAAATGAAGCAAAATTTCCAAAAACTCAACAGGGAACAAATTTTTAAGATGAATTTGACAGGTGAAATGATTCACAGCTTGCACACAGTTTGGTTCACAGTCATAGACTGGACTCCAGTCACTGGTTGGGTAAATGACAAAGACCCAATAATCACCACTAGTCTATTTTTAGTCCTGAATTAATCCCATGTCTTTGAATTCTATAATTGTTTTACTCTAACTTTTGTAATATTTGTAAAACTATTAAATCCGTTAATATATATTGAAGACTCATTAACAAACTACACAAATCTTATTTTGAGGACACCAAACATGATTATAAGTAAAAGAAGAACCTTGTCAGCAAACAAGCAACCATCTAATAAACTGCTGTGCCATGCATGTCAACAGTTCATGTTATGAAACTTGATACATGCCTTGAAATTCTGATTAACACTAGACTAGACCTAATTTGAACAATTTCATTCTATGATAAATAATTCTACAAGAAAAAAGAAATGAGGGTGGGGGGACCATGATGTATCTTTAGCCATGAATAAGAATGTTTTGGGTTTACATTAAATAAAATTTGACAACTTTGACAGAATAACATATATGACAATTAAAGATATGCATTTTTTGCATGAAAACAATGCCATTTGGTGTAAGGTAAATCATTGTCTAAAGCTGTTGAAGCTCACAGCCTTGAAACATACACTGTATCACCAGAACATGCCAACAGGGAGACATACCCACAGACAAGAATCTTATCATCAGTATGATTCAATTCAAGAGAAACATTTCTTGGCAACTCCAAGCAACAAATGTCTCCATCTGTGTGCTGAAAAGAGCATGAGACAGCATCTATTTTTGTTTGGTTTCAACATTACAAATCTTTTTTAATTCAATTGGATTGTTTATTTTTTAGAAAACTGATTTAAGAGAAATTTTGTTTCTAAATTGCTTGACAAAAATCAAATTGAATCCTTAGATGCATGTATTTGTACAACATGGCGTGCAGGCAAATAATAAAACTATTCACATTATTGACACAAGCCAATGGCTACAAAAAAATAAAAATGAAACTATAATTATTATTTTTTTATAAATTTGAACAATTATTTTTGTTATAAAATATGATAACTAAATCTTCATCTAATAAGTCAGGATTATAGGTATAAGATTTTCTTTTTTAAAAAATACACCCATTCTAGTGAGTAAAAAATAATAGTGCAGAGTTTGTATTTTGCACAACGAAAGCTAAACCCGTAAAAATTGACATCTGATATTTTTTTAAGGAAAGAAATTAAAATACAAAGTTGTAAATGTACACATTAAATCAATTAAGTTTATCATGTCCACCGTAATCAATATCATCACAATGGTGTGGTGCCATCACAGGCTACAATTTTGTCCATCAAAATAATAATAACACCAGATTTGAAAATAATACATCTAGTTTTTTTTTGGTATTAAAAAAATATTCCAAGATCCTCCTGCTTAAAATAAGCATTAGCAAATTGGAGCTTGCAGTTACTTTCTTTACCTTTTTTTGCTTTTTTAAATTCTTGATGAGAATGGAATTATTGTCCATAATTTTGCACTTTTAGTAAACAGAAAGAAGTCTTTGGATTACAAAATAATGTAGACACCCCAAAAAGTATCAATGTGTAAGAGATGTGGGCCATCCCATCCTCCTCCCTGCCACCTCAGCCTACTTGCACATCCCAGCAACACTTAATATAATTTTAATCACTCCTCTGTACATCAATGAATCTCACTGAGGATATCACTAAGGCCTTGACCCGACAAGTGCCGTGCTTTACCTTGAGACTAACCTTCGAAAAACACGCAGGCTGCTTTGCTCTGTGTCAACCTACTCCTAGTTTTGCACACCACCGTGAGCTCATGTTGGTTTTCACATGAGCTGAGGACAGTAGCCAGGTGTTTCAGCCGCGCCTCTTGGCATGCAGCATCTCGGTGAGCAGAGTCTGATCAGGCACTTCATTGCTCATGTGTTTGAAGTACAGGAAGTCCTCAATCCTGATGGAGATGAGGCGGATCTCTGGCAGCCGCATCAAAAGCTGGCTGAACTTGTCCCCCATCTCAGGGTAGAACAGCAGGCAGTACTCAAACAGGGCTGCATTCACTTTCTCTTGACTCTGTTCTATAAAGCTTCGATTCTCTAGGCTGGACACATCTGCGGGACAGAACATGACAAGGTTTACCATTTATAAGAAATAACAATTAGATCATTTAAATAAGGCTGTTCCCGAGAAATTTGCTCAGTTAAACTGAGACCAAACTAATGTCATCATGCAGAAGGACTCACCTGGGTTGAGCAGGATAAGGAACTTAAGGCACATGTATTCAGTAAAGTCCATCTTTAGCTCTCTTCCTTTTTTGATCAGCTCAAACACTTTGGCCTTGACATCCCCAAGTCCAAGCTTGTCTAGTATCTCAAACCCAATCCCTGGACCATTGGGCTGGTACAAATAAGTTGTTTTTAAATTACTCAATAGAATAAGGAACATCCAAATATCCACAGGGAATAAAACTCAATACAATTCATAGCACTTCATCATTTAAAAGAAAATCGATTTTTAGAGTTTAAAAAATTAAAAATATTGAGAGAAATAAAAATATACTGGAGATTAAGATGAAGCAGACTATGAAAAAGAAGATACATTTTTAAAAATTAGAAAAACATGACAATGAGAGAATTATCTCCCAGCGACTACTTCTTTGCCCCAGACATTGTGGACATTTTAAAGCAGACGATGTAAAAAAATTTTTAAAATTTTTAAATTAGAAAAACATGCAGATGAAAGGGAATGAACTCACAGTGACTATTTCCTTGCCCCAAACATTGTGGACTTGACGGTAGATGAAATCCAATATGAGGATCTCACTCCAGCTGTTGTGCAATAGTTTCATCTGGTCTTCAACCTGTTGGGGCAGTCAACTGAACATTTTAACAGGATTGTCGTGTCTTATTTAATCTGGCTGGTTTGAAAGCTGACACTAGGGGGTACATGCACTTAATGGCTCAAGTTTACATGAATGTTACCCCTAGGTAGTTTTGAAACCAATGAATTTATTCAATAAATAGAATTCTCATTTAGACAAGCAGGGGCTGAACAGTATGATGAAATAATGAAATTTTAAAATAAGAACGTTAGGGCTGTTATCGATTAATTAAAATTTAATCGTTAACTTTTGAAAAATTACCTAATAATTAAAAGATTATTTTGATTAAAACTGAAAATAATAATGACATCATTAATCAGAAAATTTCTTAAAATGGCTGCCGATGCCCGCGCTAGTGTTATTGCTCGATTCGCGATGTTTTTTTGTAGTTTTTACGTGTTTTTTTTTTGAAGAAGCGATATTCCTATACTTTAATATAAAAATTATAGTATTAAACTCAGGTAAATTATAGTATTTAACTCAAAACAGTGTTTTCGATGCGTAAAATAACCATTCTTAGCCTAAAAAATGAAGTCAGTATGACAATAATATTATAAATGGATTTTACTCAATTTTTTAAATTTCATAACCAGTTGATCGTAATACGGGAAATCCTTACGGGAATGAGGCAAAAGATTATTGAAAACTTTATGCGACTTTAATACTTAATTTTAATTGCGATTTTATCTATTAAAATAATTTTAATCAATACAAATTTTTACAGATTAATCAAGAAATTAATTGTTAATTTCCGCAACCCTAAAAAAGATCCTTTGTAATTATCATTATATTTTACATAAGCATTTGATAAAGCTTTGATATTCCCTAAAATTAAATTAATCATTATACAGTGGTGCCTTGGTATCAGTCTACTTTGGAATAAATGTCATCTTTGGATGCCAAATATTTTGGTTGGTATATGACCTTCGTTTGGAATACGACCCGCGAGCTATAACTTGTATAAAAAACAATAACACCCTGCACATGCATAACTTGTAGAAATCACAGCACACCAAGTGATACTTTTGTGTCTTTGTAAGGCAGTAGCTATCAAACCTGAATGACACACGCAATAACTGGAGACTATCACTTATTTTTATTGTACATTTTTTGCAAATTCACTTAACATGAGTGCTAAGAAAGTTAGGAGGAGGAGCCAGGCAAAAAAAAAATGTTAGGGTCACCATGGAGGTGAAAAAAGAGATTATTGTAAAGGATGAATGGAGCATACATGTGCAGGACTTAGTTGCAGCATACCCACGCAGAGAACAACAGTTTCTAGGATTGTGTTATTAAATCGGCAAATGTTGTGAAAGGGGGAGAAATTGATTTTTTTTAAAAAGATCAGGTACAATTAAAACTTGTTGAAAAATTGCATTTGATCTGGATAACACAAAAACCAAAGACAAAAAATTGTCTGAGTTCTATTTATTTTTTATTTTTGAATAAGCAGTGTTTTCATTATTTTATACTAAGATTATTAACGGTTCAGGACCATTTAATCATGATCCGTTAACCATAACTTCAATTAGTCAGATTACCCAGAGTTAATTTGTTATTGTGTCATGGCAGAATACCAGAGCCAATACACAAGCGACTGTTACATCAAAGCGTTTTCTTAGTATTCAGGTATTTAAGTACAGTCGAAACCGCTTAAGTCGACGGCGTTGGGGTATGAAAAATGGCATCGACATAACCGATTATCGAGTTAAAGCGAAAAACCAATATGGCGGCAAAATATTAACATGCGCTTGAAATTTCTTTATGTACGTGTTGTGCGTTAATTAGTGATGGGACGAATAATCAGAATCGTATCGGAATATCAGGACCCTATTTCTTCACTCTTTCTTAAGGTTGTTAAGACCGTTCGTTTTTAAAGACCGTTTAAGTTTAAATATAACGCCGTTTTGCGGTGATTCCCAGATTGAGCGATACTGTGCCTTCAAAGCCACTTGCTTTATTTTCCTTACAAGCTACACAAATAAGTAACCTACACATCCCCTCATTGTCCCCAAACCATTCTCTTCCTAATCATCTTCTTTGGGTCCGTCCCCTCAGCTTACAATGGACTCAGAATGGTCTATCGTGACCTATTTATTACTCATGACAAAGCGAACTCTTCTCTATATAAACGTACACAAATAAATTAGGTACTCCTTTTGAACTTTTGAACCTTCAACTTTGACATATTTTAATTAATTCTAACCAATAGTTAAATGGCTTTTGCACATGGCCACTTCTTATGAATGAAACAATGAGAACAAAGCAGTAGTACAGTACATGTAATAGTCAAAATGAGGTTGAAGGATGAATGGTTGCCAATGACAACAAGTCTGCACACTGTACATTTTATTATTCCATACGATCCCCTCAGCTTACAATGGACTTAGAATTCCTTCGGTAACTTGATGCTAATAGGACTAACCAACAACAATGGTGTGGGAGATTGAGAGTGGGGGTGGGTAAACTGTAGTCTGTTATGTTATATATTTTAAAATCTGGGGAGCCTTGTTTACAGTAAGCAGCCTATGATTTTGGTATCGTCCCATCACTAGCGTTGATAAATGATAATGTTCATGCACGTGTTTTTGGAGTTTTTTTTAACACAACAGCATTGCCGTTATTTGTTTGATGAAGCTATCGGCATGCTATAAAATTGTACATATATGTTTGCTAACAACAAAAGGTATATGTGCACCAACTGACAGCAGAAATTTACAAATTTAAAATAAAAACCAACGATACTTTTTCGTGGCCTTGATGGCTATAAAATAACTAAGAATTTCAAAAGCCGGCGATTGCCATAGTACCAGAAGCAACACAGCGCTGAGAGCAAAACGGAAGTGGGCTGTGACGTCACCAGCAGACCCTGGTGAGGCAGAAACTTGGTCCCTTCCCATTGGTTATAAAAAAATCATAGCTTACATTTTCAAAAGCTGGCGATTGGTCATGGGGATCGAGATAACCAATGTTAAGTGGCAAATTTGGCCCTTTTTGTGCTCGTGCTATGAGGTTTCGGCGACTTAAAAAAATCGAATTAAACGACGAGAAAATGCTAAGACAAACGGCGGTTCCAATAAAAAACGTCGACATAATAGGGTGGTCGAGCTAACCGAGCTCGAGGTAAGTGGGTTCGACTGTAATATAAAAATACATGTCATCACTGTTAGGGGAATTCGGCTAGTGAACGATTTTTTTAAAATTTGCTTAGCTGACGAAGAATAGTACAAGAACTAACACACATTGTGCGGCAATGTCAAAATGTGAACAACGGTCGAGGCGAGTGTTACTATTTATATTTCAAGAGAAAAAATACGCCTAACAGGCGGTTTAACGGTCCTAAAATTAGATTTCGGTCCTATATCGACAGTTTTCCTGCTAAGTACATGCACGTGAAAGGCATTTGACTTATAATTACCACATTTATATAATATTTGAAGTTCTCTAAAAATGTATTTCGTGTGCGTTCGAAAAGGAGCACATAACATTAGAGCTGAACACAAGTGGGCAATGATGTCACATATTCTTTGATCTCACCACCAGACGACATGAGGCGAAAATTTGATACACACTCTGTTTGTTCTCAAAAAGTTAAGGAAAAGTACAGCCGGACAGATTGCATTTTTTTTTTACAGTTAACCAGTCCTCAAAACAAATTGACATGACATTTGATAACACAGGGTTTTAATAAAATTTAAAATTGAATATTAATCATTACAGACTACTTCTTTGTTCAGACTATTTTTTTAACTCTTAAAGCCCCTAAGCATGGTAATCAGCGCCTATCCCCTATTACTGAAGCGCTGTAATGTGCGCCTTGATAGAACTCTTTAGAAACGAAATTACAGAAAACTACAAACTTTTGTATGCTTCGACTTCCGGCAATGGCATCCGTTGCCGGCGAGAGTGTTATCGCTTGATTTGCAAAGTTTTTTGGTAGTTATTACGGGTTTTTTTGAAGATGCAATTTTCCAATGCTTTATTATAAAAATAATAGTACTAAACTACAGGTAAATATAGTATTTAACTCAAGACAGTGTTTTGGATGCGTAAAATAATTATTCTTAGCCTAAAAAATGAAGTCAGTATGACAAAAATAATATGAATGCATTTGACGCAATTTATTAAATTTCATAACCAGTTGATCACAATACTGGAAATCCTTATGGGAATGAGGGGGAAGTTTATTGAAAACCTTCTGGTGCTTTAAGAGTTAAAATAAAAATTTTAATAAATCTTTTCTTCTTTGTTTTTAATTCGCTGTTTTGACTGTAGCGTAGCAGAGGTGAACACTGGCGTTGGTACAAAAATGACGCTTGGATGTCAAATCAGTCAATGCGGGGGAAAAGTTGATGCATTCTCTGGTTGGTTCACAAAACATCGTAAAAATAACGATCGACAGTTAACTCATTAGCTCCTGATGCGACTAAATGCGTCCTTATAGGGGTCCGTACGGATGCGTCCAAATGCGTCTGTTCGCATAGCGACGCACTCTCGCATTTTTAGTTAAAAATAGCATCGAAATCTCGCTTTCCTCGAGACTTCCGGCTTTTGTGTGATTTTACGAGATTTCAATAAAAATTACAGGATGTTTTTATCTTCTTTCACTTTCGATCCATGCGTGTACTAGTTTGACGCGTCTCTATTGAGTGTGTATTCACCCGAGGTGTCGGAAATCACGATATCTGTCTTCAATCATCATTATTTCGCATTGCACGTTATATTATTATTAAACTTAATTCATTCCTGGATGTGTTAATCATTTTACATTTTAAGATAAATGAATATCTTTAGAAAAGAAAAGCATCTTCATCATAAAATCAAAAACCTAACTAAGTTGCTTCCCTTTTGTCCGGAATATGGAATAGATAACGGAAGTAGCCCTTCAGGAGCTATTGAGTTAACCAGTCCTCAAAAATGAGCGGTCTTAACAACTTTATTTTATACAATCACATCGATAAAAATGTAATATCTAAGTAACCGTATGATTTTTTCATGGGAACGGATTATTCATTTTCCTTTTACTTCTTATATTCAAAATATGTCAAATGGTATACGTCCTATTAGGTATATGTCCATGGATCTGGGACATATAACGAGCACACTGAGGTATCACTGTATATAAAAAGTACTTCATGCCGAAAATACATATTAATTAAATTGCAATGAATAATGACATAGCGAAATACATTTTTTAAATGCTTTAGCTGTTTAAGCATTTCTTAAAAATACATTTTAAAAACTCAAATATTAAACCCCAAGTCCCACATCATGAAAATACAAGTGAAACCTGTTGGGTGTAAATACAAGTGGAACCCATTGGCTGCATCTTCTCATGAAAGAAGAAATTAATCAACACAAACCTTAATTTCCTTGAAGAAGGATGAATTCCGTGCCCACTCAACCATGAGGAATAAAAGCTGGTCCACCATCCGGCACAATAGTGGGAGGAACTGCTCAGGGCTGGACAGGACATCTGTCTGAGACAACTCATTCTGCATGAAGCTCAACATCTTATGTTTGACCTGTAAACAAAATTGATATTCATAGTAATAATATGACATATGTAAAAAAAAAAATAGAGTAAGTATTAAGTCACACATAGAAATAATCTTCATTATCTTTATGACAAGATTCTATTGAGGGAGTCAAAAAAAAATTAATATGGCATCCATACATAGGACATAAAATGAGTCACTTGAATAAAAGCAATATGATTAGTTTTCCTAAAAACTAATATGAATCTTAACAAATTAAAAGGAAAATATTGTAACATCAGTAACATCCTTGAAACAAATTAAAAAAATAGAGAGAAATACAAATAATTGCCATCCTCATTTATCTTTGTTGGCAAACACAATCCTAATTGGCATCAGACATGTATGATTATAAAATGTCAACCTTCCCTCATCCTTCACTATGACACATAGTAAAAGGTAACAACAAGCCACCACCCTTTTCTAATGACCTTTATAATTAAAGAACACAAAATTTATTACTTTTGTAAAAAGGTTCTAACAAGAAATTTAATTAATATGTTACATGATCTCAATATGAAATATATTTTATACAGGAGTCTTTTGGCATGGAGTAGCTAAAGATTTAATCAAAATGTATTAGTTGAGAATTTCTTTTAAAACTTCTTTAGTTTTTATTCTTAATATGACTAACACAGAATCTTGCTGCACATGGAAAATACATGGGGGCTGGTGATGATGACAAGATTGTTTTCAATAAATACATTAAAAAAAATAATGACCATAGGTTTCTGATTTTTTTTTCTCTTTATTAATTATTGGTATATAAGAGTGGTATATTTGCACCAGCAATCAAGAGTGCCAAGCTTTGCTGGCAACGTTCCCTCTAACCCCAGCATATGTGAGAGCACACAAGATAAGCTTAAAGTGCCTACAGAGAAATATATATCCGCACCAATTATCGTTTTCATAGTCTAATTTTGAGAGGAAAGTTTGTGTAACAGATAATAATGCAGTACAAACAGGGCTGAGAGGTTGAAATCAGGCAGTTTAAACCAAGAAATCAAAACAGTAACCTATAATAATATCAACTACATTCTGTTTAATTTTTATTTTAAAAATGTATATACTTCCAATGACTTTATAAATACCATTAAAAGTAAAAGAAATTTACATTTGTAAATTTACCTTTTCAATACTAATTTTATATACCCTAAATTATACTAACTTCAATCATTATGAACATAAGAGTTCTTAAATATTTTTTTAAAATATGCAATCCTAAAGTAAAATAAAATATTAACTTTATTGTATATAATTTTTTAAAAAATATTAATATACATCAAAATAGAATAAAAAACCTTTTGAGAAAAAGTAAGAAAAAAATATGTTCTAGCCAAGTTGAAAGAAATATAATTTAAATCAATGTATCAGACTTTGATTTCTCATGTTTCATGTGAATCATTGAGTACCAGATAACAAACAGCAGAAAGTCTATAATAATTGATTTTAATTTAATATATGCACCCTGATATAATGCATGTAACAGATTATGCTAAATGTTTAAATTAAAAATGTTTATTTAATTTTACAATTTTAAATTTTTTGAATGGAGTGCATTTATAAAACATTTAGAAAAATGTGCCAGGTTAATTCCCTGATTAATGTGTTCATCATCCCTCATATGCTGCATAATAGACAGACAGCCTCAGATAATATATGGTTTAGCAAAGGTTTAACAAAAATAAATTGAGTTTCAAAGAATCTACTTCCATAAATTAACTTTTTTTAAAATTTGAAATTGGCAAACCTTGCCATTTTTTAATAAATGGCTATGAGAAATCAAGTTATTTCAATAACTTCTCGAAAACTAAAAACAAAATTATCAAACAGATAATGTGAACAAAATAATTTGTTTAAAAACATTTATATTAGTTTAGTCTGTAGTTAGTATTAATAGTTTTATGTGTGGCCAATTTAGGCATGATAAAGGCCTATCATTGAAATTCAAAATATTACATTTCTTGACAGTGATGAATCTACGAGATGTCTTGTAAAAAAAATACTAAAAAGAACTTTTTAAGAATGACAAGGCAGGGGGTACTTACCTCTGTCTCATCTCCCATTGTAGCTTTTATTTCAGCAATGAGAGGAGATAAAACTGAATGTTCTGATGGCCCAATATTCATGGGACTTTGGATTTGGAAAGCTCTTAGAGCCTCTATCACATTAGGACTGGCTTGGGAAGAGGTGGGAAAGTTGGGCTCATTCTCCTGACCACTGGCACCAATGGAATTGTTGTTATTGTTGACCAGACGACGTTGAGGCATCATATTGTGGAGCTGGGCCTGGTTGTGACTTGAGTGAAGCTGAATGTCAGATAAGGCCTGCATGTGGTGCGACACATGATGCTGTGGATGATGGTGCTGGCTGGGAGGGCTATCATCACCTCGCTCCATGGGGCTGTGATGTTGTTGATGCTGCTGTAGTAGCTGGTTATTGTTGTGATGGCGGTGCTGCTGCTGCTGCGAGTAGTGAGTCTTTGGACTGTGCGGCTGGGGTACAGCCAAAGATGAGATATGACCGAAACTTGATGAGAAGCCCTGAGATGCTGTCATAGGTGCAAGGCCTTGATGGGGGGTGTGCTGGTTGTTGTGTTGTAGATGGTGAGGGTTGGCAGGGGGAGGAGAGGAGGAGCCGTTGAGGCCGACCACAGATGAGGCAGACGATGACGGTGCTGCAGCTGTGGCAGACAAACAGTTGAGGCCCGGGATTAACCCAGATATAAGGTTTGAGGTAGATGAAGTTGATATGGCACCAGAGTACAAATTCAGGCTGGCCTGAAGCAACAGGGGGTCAGGTTTCACATCTTCTGGGGACCCAGGTGTTCCCATCATCCCATTGGTCAACATTGGCAGGTCCCCATGAATGGCATGGGCCTGCCTAGCTGCCTGTTGTTTCAGAGCCCTGTCTCTTTTATACATGGGCCCAAATTTGTTTCTGCCCCCTCGCATCCGGTCGGACCTCACCGCTGAAAATAATTAATGTAGACTATAGCATAAAATTTTCGTTATGTATCTTTAGAAAATCTAAAATATGGTGACTTAATTTTAAAAACTAAGTGGTTCATCACACTATATAAATTATCCACTGTGATAATTTGTACCTTCTAATTTCATTCCCACACTGAGACATTTCTGAAATCTGCAGTAAGGACAACGTTTTCTCTGGCTTTTGTCAATTTGACAATTACGGTTGTCCACACACGAGTAAACCTTTTTATTCTGAACAGTCCGCTTGAAAAAGCCTGTTAATAGATGTAAAACATTAGTAAGAGATACTAACTCAAAATTTTAGATTTTAAAATATTATTTAGATCAGCGGTTCCCAACCGTTCAACTAAAGAAATATTCACTTTAATGCAAATTATCTCTATTTTGTAAAAATTTCATTGAAAATGACATATTAAAATTTTATGGGGATTGCGGGTCACATAGCTTTTTATAAAAAGGGGCATCACCCAAAAAAAAGGTTGGGAACCACTGATTTAGATGGTTTAAAAAGTTTTTATAATATTGAACTCTTTACTGAAGTGACCATTGTTGCAAAATAATCATTAAATGCAAAGATTTTAAAATAACTGACCTTTACAACTTTCACAGGTTAGTAAACCATAATGGTAACCAGACACTTTATCCCCACACACAGGGCACAGCTCTTCGAACCCCATTTTTACATCCTTGAAATCGGGGTCAATCATAGAATTGGATGCTGAAAATATCATGTATTTATATTTGAATAAACGTATAGTGATATCCCGTGTACCTAATACATTTTACAACTACAGTAACTAAAAACGGTTTTGTTGAAAATTGCCTTTTTCAAAAAGAAATAATTTAGTGTCACTTGAACTAGTGAAACAGAATAAAATTCATCTTCAGATTTCCTACAATCATGTGCTTTGAAAGTTACATTCAGCATGCAGGGCATGCAATTTCAATTAACTTCAACCCATTTCAGGCTTTTCAGCACTTCAACCCATTTCAGGCTTTTCAGCATAACAATCGCATATGCTCAGCTGACAATGCGCCTGCATGTCTGGGAGCCCTCCAACCTCTTTATTTAGGACTACACCACTGTTACACTCTATATAACAATGCATTATTGAGTTAATTGTGACTGCTTTCTGAAAATTCACTTATGACTGATTGTATTACTATCCTTGAGGGTGCTATAAGTGCTTGATTTGACAATAAGGGGTAATTTTAAAAACATATATGGAGGTGACAATGTTTATGTAGTTTATATATAGTGGATGCATCATACGAACAAATATTTGGCGAAAGGTCAATCTCTTTTTGTGCAGCCAAACAATGGAATTCTCTTCCATTACACATTCGTAGTATTTCAACTCCTAAGTCATTCAAGACTGCACTAAAGACACACCTTTTTAAAATTTATTTTGAAAATTAATGAAACAACTTTTCTTTAAATGATTAACGTAGCTGATGTATAACGTATTGTCATTTATGTAGTTAGTATGATATGAATGCTTCTTTTATTAATATATGTATTGTTATTTCCATGTAAAGCGCTGTGAGCCCGGCTCCTTGCTAAGATACAGAGCTATATAAATTATCATTTTATTATCATTATTATATATTTAAATGAATTAAGAATAATCAATAAACATTTCTCTTATTCTTATGGTATATGATGTGATTTCTGATTACCCTCTAAATTTGCTTCACTTATTTAATCTGTCATTTAACATTTTAAATTGACAAAGCTGGTAAAGCGCACCTTGATAGAACACTTTAGAAATGAAATTACAGAAAGTAAAAACTAGGGCTGCGGAAATTAACTCTTAAAGCCCCAAAGCGTTGTAATGCATCCCAGCCTGCTATTCCGAAATCGTCGTATAGCGTCCCAGGATAGCACCCTTTACCAATTTCATTTCTGTTTATTCAAATTGTAACTAAATATCAATATTATAACATTCTTCTGATAAGTGTAATGTTTATTATATGACCAGATATCTACAATGGTTATATGTAGTTTATCTTAAATCTCTAAAACGTAGAGCTGAAATCTACAGAAATATCAATATTAAGATCCAATGTGTTTTAAGTTATTGTTAAACCTCTAATCAACTAGACTAAACCTATCTGAAATGACATACATTTTGCTTTCCTTCATGAACATCAACTTATTACTATTAACTTAGTCATTTGCAGCAGACAAACCTATTATTCTTATTTTACAAAATATTTCATTTTCATAGACGTGGTAATGGTAATGATCCTTAATTAACTCAAATGTTCTAAAAAATATACATAAATGTATCAAATGAGATCAATCACTAGCTCTAGTTCTTTTTCCCCACAAAATAGATATACAGTTGGTATTTATTATTGTTACAAATAATGTTCACTTTTTAGTCAATGTTTAGTTAAAATTTATAATATATAAAAACTTTTCGAATTTTTTCCAAGTACTGTTACTATAATTATAATGCTGGTGATTTCAATATTACTTTTTTTAACAAACTAGCCCTATTCAGTGATAATTCAGATTCAGCCAAGGAGTATTGTCTGAGTCTGTAGTGACAAGTGATAAGAATGAGATAAATCAAGAATTGCTATTACTATATCAATTTTACTTTAAAACTTTAAAACACATTCTACCAACATTAATTTCAGTCTTCACATTTTCATTTTATTTAAAGAATTATCAATTTATTATTTAGGCCTGAATCATAACTTTAAAAGAAATAAGTAGGCCTAATTAAAGTTTAAAGTTTTAAAAAATATAAATATAACAGTTATAACAATAATTTTGAATAATAAATTTTAATTTAAATTATTAATATTAATTAAATTTCTGATTAGAAGGTGAAAGTGAAAAACTGTAAGTAGCAAAGAAGGCTTAGCAATGGGATCCCCAGTCAGGAATACAACCCTTGTCATATGGTGTGTCCTTGACTATGTAGGCTGTAACTGTAGGTCTACTACTTGACGATTGTGCGACACTGACACACCTCCACACACAGGTCGATAAATCAGCAGTTATTACATGAATATTAATCTTTCAACATGCTCTTAATTTTACAGTCGGAAATTTATGAAAGAACCTATTAATAATAAGTGGCGTAGAGCGTTAGATATATTGATAAAGTTTAGTAAAGACTCAATATTTCAGCATATCCACACATTATCGCATAACAAATGAATCACATGGGCTAAAATTAGGACACATTTTTACTATCTTCAATCTTCATCGTCTGATCGGCCATGAGGGTTTCGATAACCGGGTGAGATCATTGTGCTAGCACAAGAAGGGAGAAATACATATTTAGTTACCATTGGAATCCTCTTTAGGCGTCATGTCTAAAATATCGTTTACATTAATAAGCGATGAAACACTTGGGGTGGTTTGTCTGCCGGGTAGAAGGGGATGCCCCGAGCTGAGGACTGCTCCTTGAGCGTGCTGGTCATCGTTTGACCGCTCGGCAGAGTTTCCGTCGGTAAGATCCAGAATTTCGCTAGTCTCGATCATACCAAAATATATTTGTGAAGGCTTAGTAAGCCTTCTTGTGTCATATTTTGGGTCCACAGGCACACTAAATAAAAAGAAAAGGCCACAGCTGATTTGTTTACGAGCAATCCATTCCGTTTTATCTGCATTCGTGCACTCCAACGCTAGTTCCTTCCAGCGAGGTCCGAAGCGCATGCGCAGACGGGCGAAGTAGGTCAAGCTGAGATAGCAGTAAACAGAAGGCTTCGAAAGGATGCAAAACATTGAAACAACATAAATACAAGACAATGTGTCTTCTCCCAAATCTCAGAATTACATCATTAACTGAAGCTTAATTTAAAATTGTATTGAAAATTTAATTTAATTATTATATGTTTCTTTTCAAATGAATTCAATTCCTTTATTTAGCCAAAATGTAACAAAAGTAGTTATTATTTTTTTATTGTAAGTCGGATATCCGTTCGATACGACAACACATGCTTGCAACATGCTTCTTGTGTTGCAGGTTTGGTACCAAATGGGCTATAATCCCGTAATTGAAATGAATAATGCTTTTCTAATCATTATCTTTTCTTCTTTTTTTTTTAAACGATAACTAGAATTTAAAATATAATTAATAATATTTTTTTCCTTAGGAAATAAAACGTTAAACCAGATTAAATTAATATAGGCACAACAATGCTTCAGCTTCAATGCACATTTTCATTTCAAAGTCATTGCTTAATAGTTAATAGATCTAATTCTAATAGGAAATTAATTAACTACTATACTGACTGAATGTTTTAAATTTTAAACGGCATGGATGTGCTACAAAATAATAATAATACGCCACTTCGTTCATTTAAGCGATTTTGGTCTTTTCATTGAATGCGTTTTTAATTAAATTAAATCATAAATTACTTTCGTTTTAATTCAAAATATCGAATAAAAATTATTATTTTAAGTGTTTAAACTAAATTGGCTACCCGAAGCCGAGTTAAACATATAGTTTTATGTAATTTTATGTTTAATTAATAATCATATATCCCAGCAACAACGTGAAAAAAAGCCCCCCCCCCCTTTTCCCAACCCATAAAAATATAAATAAATAAAATTAAAAAATGAACAAAAAACAGACAAAAATATAATATTTTACCCTTCTGTTTTTATGACATGATTTAATTATCCCCAAAGTATGTCCAATCCAAGTTCCGCCTCACAGCATCCAGCATCAGTCTTATTTCTCTCCCACATTCTCAGTCTCACTTCTCACCAACATCGGCTTCACATGACGGCCGTTACTCACGCGAGACAATCATTCTCCCCAAGCGGCGGCTAAGTGGACGACTTTATCTTTATTGTCAAAATAAAGTCACCATTTAAGTGGCTTTTTCAATACCAACGTGTTCAGGCTGATTAGTTTAGTGATGGGGAAAAGCTTTGTTGCTATAGACTATAGATTTTTGTATTAAAAATATTTTAAAATAATGATAAAAACCGTTGAAGTCCGGCAACTTCTTGGAAAAAGGGACGGTGTTATAGATCCTACCCTATCTCTTACGATGAGTGATGATGTTTGTTACGTTTTTGTCTTTACGCACAAAACCTAGTGTTGTACAGGTTTTTAAAATTTTTAAATCCGTCCGGAGCCGGAGTTATACAAAATGGCCGGATTCTAGATTTGCCGGAACCTAAATACGGTTCACCCTTGACAAAAACAAATCTATATCAAGTCGAAAATTAAGTATTTCTATAACACCCATCAGATCAACGTTCACACATAAGCACAGGCTTCGGATACTTATTTGTTATAATGTCCTATATCTATTGCCATGTTTGATACAATCGCGGAATAGTTTGTTAGAAAGCATGAGAGAAGCTCTCATAAACTTGCTGCACAAAGAATGAATTCAAGCCAAGCATCCCAGAGGCGGAGCTACGAAATTTTGCGCCGCGGGAGAAACTATAAATTTGGCGACCCCCAACGTTTTTTTTTTCGTAATATCCGAACCATTTGTTTACTTTTCAGACTACGGCACCTATTCCTCCATAGCTACGCCGTTTAGAGCTTTTGATAAGAATCCCAAAAGTACTCCCCCCCTTCACCCTCAAAGTACGCCACTGTACAAACTATATTTATTTCCAAACCAAATTAAATTTCCATTTTAAACAACTGCGCATATGTTTTGGTAAACGATTACATCACGATTTACCCACCAAACTCAGTGATGAAAGTGATTCTATAACACACCAAACTCAGTGATGAAAGTGATTCTATAACACACCAAACTCAGTGATGAAAGTGATTCTATAACACACCAAACTCAGTGATTAAAGTGATTCTATAACACACCAAACTCAGTGATGAAAGTGATTCTATAACACACCAAACTCAGTGATGAAAGTGATTCTATAAAACTCAGTGATGAAAGTGATTCTATAACACATCAAACTCAGTGATGAAAGTGATTCTATAACACACCAAACTCAGTGATGAAAGTGATTCTATAACACACCAAACTCAGTGATAAAAATGATTCTATAACACACCAAACTCAGTGATGAAAGTGATTCTATAACACATCAAACTCAGTGATGAAAGTGATTCTATAACACATCAAACTCAGTGATGAAAGTGATTCTATAACACATCAAACTTAGTGATGAGAGTGAGTCTATAACACACCAAACTCAGTGATGAAAGTGATTCTATAACACACCAAACTCAGTGATGAAAGTGATTCTATAACACATCAAACTCAGTGATGAGAGTGATTCTATAACACACCAAACTCAGTGATGAAAGTGATTCTATAACACACCAAACTCAGTGATGAAAGTGATTCTATAACACACCAAACTCAGTGATGAAAGTTATTTTTTGTCCGTCTCTCTGCGAAAAATCACGTGACGTTAAAAAGGGTGGCACTAATTATTTATTCAGGTTGCGCAGTCAACCCAATCCATCTGGTACATCCGCAGGTCACATCGAAAGGCTCTAATAATAAAACCTATAATGATAATGAGACTAAAGCTAATATCCTTAACACATATTTTGCATCATCATTTTCTGCCTTAGGCGACAAGGAAATTTAAATAAATTTAAAGAAAATGGAAGAAATAGGTAACATAACTGTAGATGAGATAGGTATACATTCACTCATAAAAAACTTAAAAATAAACAAAGCTAATGGCCCAGATGAATTACCTGCCAGGTTATTAAAAGAATTAAGCAATGAACTGTCCCCAATCCTTGTAGTTCTTTTTCAAGCCTCTCTAAACCAGAGTAAGGTACCCCAGGATTGGAAATTAGCCAATGTAAAGCCACTCTTTAAGAAAGGTGATAAGTCCGACCCTGGTAATTACAAACCTGTATCACTTACTAGTATCACCTGTAAATTACTGGAACACATAATATATAGCAGAATAGTTAACCACCTTGACAAATATAATGCCCTATGCCCACACCAACATGGCTTTAGGAAGAACAGATCACGTGAAACACAATTGATAGGTCTAATAGATGATCTATCAAAAGGCTTAGATAATAATGATCAAATACATACAATATTACTAGACTTCTCAAAAGCATTTGACAAAGTTCACCACCTTAGTTTACTTAAAAAACTTAAATACTTTGGAATCTTAGGTCCCTTACATCACTGGATCCAAGATTTCCTATTGGGTAGGGCGCAAACTGTAATAATTAATGGATCTAAATCTACACCAATAAAGGTTAACTCAGGAGTTCCACAAGGAACTGTCCTAGGTCCCTTACTATTTTTAATTTATATAAATGACTTACCCAACAATATCTCAACAGGAACTAAAGTTAGGTTATTTGCTGATGATTGTATAATCTATAGAACAATCAAGTCAGAACAAGATAGCAAAATTTTACAAAAAGACTTAGATGAATTAATAAAATGGGAAACTAACTGGAGTATGTCCTTCCACCCAAAAAATGTCATGTGCTAAGAGTAACAATAAAAAAGAAACAAATAAATTCAAAATACTTCATTCATGGAAAAGAACTAACCCAAACTAAAGATGCAAAATACTTAGGAGTCATAATAAATGAGAAACTATCTTGGAACCCCCATGTCAATGAAGTTATTAAAAAATCAAACAAAACCTTAGGCTTTATAAAAAGAAACTTTTACAAATGTAACAAAGATATAAAACTAAAACTAAAATGCTACCTCACCCTGGTGAGACCTATGCTAGAATATGCATCTTGTGTATGGGACCCATCCACCAAAGAAAATATTGATAAGTTAGAACAAATCAAAAAAGAGCTGCCAGATTCATTACTGGAGAATATTCAAAACTGACAAGAGTAACACCATTAGTTAAATCATTAAGCCTTGAAACACTAGAGGATAGAAGAACCAAGAGTAAATTAGTAATTATACATAAGGCAATTAATTCTAATATAGAAATACAACACAAAGATAACTTAATACAACCCTCAAATAGACATAAAGATAAAAACACATTTCTTATTCCATATGCAAGAACAAACACATACAAGTTTTCTTTCTTTCCGTCCGGTATTCGGGCGTGGAATGGGTTGCCTGAAGAAACCAGGAAAGCCAACACTTTATCATCATTTAAAACTCTAGTAAGAATACAGGACTAAACACAAACCATAGAAATACGTAGGACGCAATAATCTTCTGTACAGAAGGAGCGTCTGTAACATATAAGATAAGACAAGAAAGGGATCCGCAATTCTATTGTCAAGAAAAGATTGAACCGCTCTTTGAGCCTGACACGATGTCTGATAACTATAATATATCTTCAATATCGTCAAAATATTAAGCTCCACTATTTAACTATAAGGTCAGGTTTGAAAAGGCTGCTATCTTTTTTTCCTTGTGCTTTTTGTTTCCAATACGATGGCTTTAATCTAAATGTTACGATCCTTTCTCTGGCGGATATATACCACTAATCTTATTGTGCCCATTTAATGAAATGGTTTACCATGATTGTCGTAAACAGCACGTAGGCTCAGTTTTATGGCATTCATTTTAAATACCACAGACAGAATATTGGATACAGTTAATTCGTATGGATTAAAAATATTGTAATTCATGTCAATGTAAATAAACGTAGAGAAGAGATTGGTGTCTTTATAAAGTAGACAAAAATGTACATATATGTCAAATTTTAAAATGCATTTTCTGGAAGGAACCGGTTCCTTCAAAGTTGGTCTTATGTACCCAGCGTACACGTACACGGACACGCGACGAACTTATAGCCGGTGTTGCACATCTCACATCCGAGAATTCCGCAATTGGGAAAAAAAGTGTAAGAACGTAGGTCCGTTCGTTACGCGAGAAAAAAGCACTGGTTAAAAACATCTAATGAAGGTTTTAAGATCTTAAAATACATTCATGATTAATGATTCATATTAGATGGTAAATAAAACTGTTTTCTTCTATTACAGATTTTTGCTCAACTTGCGCTGTTTTTCTGTCTTTCTAGGCTAAGTCTAAACTTGTTAGGCCAATCATTATTATATTCACTTCCCAGGGTCTGCTTGATCTAAAATAGTAAACGGTCTACATATTGATTTACGATGACAATACATGAATTATACATAGCCAAGTAATGCTATATTAATCAATTTAACAATTTATACAACTAAAACTGAATTTAAATTTATACAAAAATTTACCACATTCTTCACGAAAGCATAGTGGCACAGCGGTACGTAGAGTGGTAAGATTCTGAACAAGTTAAATCTTTAAATTTGAAATTCTACAGGATAGAAGAACCAAGAGTAAAATAGTAATTATACATAAAGCAATTAATTCTAATTTAGAAATACAACACAAAGATAACGTTAATACAACCCTCAGATAGACATAAGGATAGAAACACCTTTCTTATTCCATATGCAAGAACAAACACATAAAAAATTTTGTTCTTCTCGTCCCGAATTCGGACGTGTGTTGGGTTGCCTGAATAAACCAGGAAAAACAACATTTTAACAACATTTAAAACTCTAATAAGATTGCAGGACAAGATACAAATCATAGATAAGTTTAGGACGCAATATTCTTATGCATGGAAGGAGCACCTGCAACAGATAAGATAAGAAAAAAATAAGGGATCCTATTTCGACCTTTATTTTAATAGACAACCCCGATTTACAATTTATTTATTCTCAGTCATTTTCATACAATATTCTTGCAGTACAATTTAATCTCGGTGTTGAATTGGATTACGAACGCCTTGGGTTACAAGCAATATGTTTAACTATTACTGTCACGGCTGACGAAAAAAAAGACTTGGTTTACGAACGGAACGAGAGGGAGCAAAACGATCGCGTAGTGTGCAATACAAACAAAATCGACGCATCTTATCGCTAGCCTAGTTTTTAACGCGTGCGCAGACTCGCTTTCATTTGCCTTGCACAGCAGTAAAGAATTTCTCAGCAGTGTGTGTTCAGTTTATCTCTTTCGTTATTTTCTTTTTACCCCCTTCCCATCAATTATGAGTTCGAAGAACGGTAGTGGCGTTGCCAGGAAGCGGAAACGTATAACTTTATAAATGACCGGATGTGAATAAAATTAATTTTTTTAAAAAGAAAGAACGATTCTTTAATCTTCAAACGGAGTGTCTCAATTTCATTTTTTTTTAAAATGAAAGTTTAAGGGACGATATCGTCAATAAACCAAAGTACCACAGAATAATATTCATACCATTTAAAAAAAAAAAAAAACACTTCATATTAAGTTACTGCCAACAATTTGCTATGCGGCGACAAAAAGTATAAAAATAGTATCTTTGGTCGCAGACTCACGGAAGGAAAAAAGTTGTAGACCATGAATATTTATTTAAAGATTTTCCAAATACAAAAGGTTTTTAAAAAGTTTGTAAAAACCCAAACAGTGCAAACACATTTTTAAAAGCACACACATTTATTGGCATAAGAAGAAAATGTAGTAGCTTTTCTTGCTACTCAGGCTGGGCCGAGGGTATGCCAAATTTTAAAAGTATTTTAAAATAAATTCATGGATACTCAATGATCAAGTATATTGGGTTTTTTTAAACTTTAACTTTACAGTCATAAGGAAATCCAAGATTAAACCAGGAAACCCAACACACTATAAGCATTTAGACTAAAAGTCTACTAAAAATGCTAGACTCGACAAAAACCATGGATAAGCATAAAACGCTATAATCGTAACTATAGAAGGAGCGTATGTAATACACACGACAAGATAAGATAAGATAAGATGAGATATGATATGATAAGATAAGATAAGATAGATACAGTAATTTTCATGGCCACTGACTTCACATAGAAGCGTAGTATGTCGTAAAAAGATGTTGAGTAGATTTAGAGCAGTCATTAGCGCCCCACGTTTTTATTTTAAACATTCAAATTTTACAACTAATCCCGGGTAGAAGCAGGACAGGGGG
>MUZC01000724.1:492999-516625 GCA_002072015.1 Radix auricularia | reverse complement strand
ACATGATGGGGGACAGGGGACATGATGGGACAGGTAACATGATGGGGGACAGGGGACATGATGGGACAGGTAACATGATGGGGGACAGGGGACATGATGGGGAAAGGTGACATGATGGGGACAGGTAACATGATGGGACAGGGGACATGATGGGACAGGTCACATAATGGGGCACAGGGGACATGATGGGACATGTAACATGATGGAGCACAGTGGACATGATGGGGACAGGTAACATAATGGGACAGGGGACATGATGGGGACAGGTAACATGATGGGACAGAGGACATGAAAGGACAGGTAACATGATGGGGCACAGGGGACATAATGGGACAGGTAACATGATTGGGGCAGGGGACATGATGGGGACAGGTAACATGATGGGACAGGGGACATGATGGGGACAGGTAACATGATGGGACAGGGGACATGATGGGGACAGGTAACACGATGGGAAAGGTAACATGATGGTGCATAGGGGACATGATGGGACAGGTAACATGATGGGCCAGGTCACATGATGGGGGACAGGGGACATGATGGGACAGGTAACATGATGGGCCAGGTCACATGATGGGGGACAGGGGACATGATGGGACAGGTAACATGATGGGGACAGGGGACATGATGGGACAGGGGACATGATGGGGACAGGTAACATGATGGGGGACAGGGGACATGATGGGACAGGTAACATGATGGGACAGGTGACATGATGGGACAAGTAACATGATGGGGACAGGTAACATGATGGGGACAGGTAACATGATGGGGACAGGTCACATGATGGGGGACAGGTGACATGATGGGACAGGTAACATGATGGGGACAGGTCACATGATGGGGGACAGGGGACATGATGGGACAGGGGACATGATGGGACAGGGGACATGATGGGGACAGGTCACATGATGGGGGACAGGGGACATGATGGGACAGGTAACATGATGGGACAGGTAACATGATGGGGACAGGTAACATGATGGGGACAGGTAACATGATGGGCCAGGTCACATGATGGGGGACAGGGGACATGATGGGACAGGTAACATGATGGGGACAGGTAACATGATGGGGACAGGTAACATGATGGGACAGGTCACATGATGGGGGACAGGGGACATGATGGGACAGGTAACATGATGGGGCAGGGGACATTTTGGTAGGCAAGGGACATGATGGGGACAGGGGACATTTTGGTAGGCAAGTGACATGATGGGAACATGTAACATGATGGTAGGCAAGTGACATGATGAGACAGGTAACATGATGGTAGGCAAGTGACATGATGGGGACAGATAACATGATGGTAGGCAAGTAACATGATGGGAACAGGTAACATGATGGTAGGCAAGTGACATGATGAGACAGGTAACATGATGGTAGGCAAGTGACATTATGAGACATGTATCATGTTGGCCGACGACTTACCCATTTGAAATTGTTAGTAACTGATTAATTTATTAACTTTAAATACTGACAACCTTGTACCTCAGTTTTTCTAGGTCAACACGTGTTAATTCACACAAGAAGCACACGCGAATGCAAAGGGTGTTGGTTATATGAATGAAGGGAGGAGAGGGGAGGGTAGGCAAGTGACATGATGGGGACAGATAACATGATGGTAGGCAAGTAACATGATGGGAACAGGTAACATGATGGTAGGCAAGTGACATGATGAGACAGGTAACATGATGGTAGGCAAGTGACATTATGAGACATGTAACATGTTGGCCGACGACTTACCCATTTGAAATTGTTAGTAACTGATTAATTTATTAACTTTAAATACTGACAACCTTGTACCTCAGTTTTTCTAGGTCAACACGTGTTAATTCACACAAGAAGCACACGCGAATGCAAAGGGTGTTGGTTATATGAATGAAGGGAGGAGAGGGGAGGGTAGGCAAGTGACATGATGTGGACAGGTAACATGATGGTAGGAAACTGACATGATGGGGACAGGTGACATGATGGTAGGCAAGTGACATGATGGGTACAGGTAACATGATGGTAGGAAACTGACATGATGGGGACAGGTGACATGATGGTAGGCAAGTGACATGATGGGGACATGTAACATGATGGTAGGAAACTGACATGATGGGGACATGTAACATGATGGTAGGCAAGTGACATGATGGGGACAGGTGACATGATGGTAGGCAAGTGACATGATGGGGACATGTAACATGATGGTAGGCAAGTGACATGATGGGGACATGTAACATGATGGTAGGCAAGTGACATGATGGGGACAGGTGACATGATGGTAGGCAAGTGACATAATGAGACAGATATCATGATGGTAGAATGAAATGGCACTTGTTCACCTCTCTTAGACCATCAACACCAATTAAAATCTATGTTCGTATACTTTGATCGTTACTTTTAAAAAATTCCACATTAACCTTACGTGTCCATTTATTTTAAATTTTTTGTTAGCTCACCAACCTCATGAAAATCTTGATTTATTTGTGACATTTGACTATAGAAATAAAATCAACATCATCATGTATGGCATAATGTAGGGCCCTATTCTGCTCAGTCACTCCATGTAGGGCCCTATTCTGCTCAGTCACTCCATGTAGGGCCCTATTCTGCTCAGTCACTCCATGTAGGGCCCCGTCCTGTACGCGCAGTCACTCACATCCATTGCGACCGAATGGTGGCCTTCCATTCCAATGACCCTCCCACACCCACGCACAGCCTTCTGTCTTTCTCAACCGCATCCAAACATCCCATTCTTAATTAATACAGTTTGTACATTTTTGGCAACAGATTAGTGATGTGTTGCCGCACTAACAATTCTGCTTCTTTGATTGTTTGTCGGGGAATGAAGTCGAGTTGGTTCGTGGGACTAGTACGTTGGCGAAACTTCCTCCGATAAACATCGTTGGTTTTCGTTTTTTTTAAAAACCTTTAGAATAATTAGAACATGAACTGAACTGAACTGTCCCTTAACTCGACGCTGGGTCGTTGGGGCACCATTTTGAGCTGCACACTATCACATGCCATGTGTCACGGTTCTGAGCTGCCTTCTGGGAATCGCTAAATGACAGGCCGGTCCACTCTTTGATATTGTCCTCCCAACTCTTCCTTGGTCTGCCTCTTTTTCTTCTTCCCTGGACTGTGCCTTGCAATATCGAAAGTAACTCATAAGTAATTCATATATGTAACTCTTTTTACTGATCATTACATCTTGTTTCTGCACAGCTCAATCGGGGTAAAAGAAAAATCATGAAGTTCTGCACATTCTGACGGCCATTGTTATTTTGACGTGTCTTGTTTTGAATGCATATATCAAAGAAATCGGCGAACTTTCAAAACTATTTTTTATTTCCTTAGCATTATTTGGCTGAAATAGGATTCCAGTGAAGTTAGCCCTACCCAGTGATATTAGCCCCACCTGGTGTGTTTTTTTCTCCCTACATACACATCTTTATTACTGCCGGAAATGCATATTCACATTGCCTTCTGGTAACTTTTAAAAATAGGTTCTGGTATATTTTATAAATTAAAAAAAAAAGCACTGGTCCTTCTTATGTCAAAAGAATTTAAGAAAATATTTCTGAAGACCTCTTAGACTCTCAATTTTAAAACTACAAAAACTACATCATCTAACGACTTTTCAGAAAACTAATGAGGTGCATCTTCAGTTTTCTTAACAAAAAATATTTGGATACGAAATTCGCTTAAAATATTGCGTGTCCTTTTGGGCACACGATGAGTGTTATCTATTTTATTGATGAGGAAAAACTAGAGCCACGGTATTGGCCATTTAATTTATGTTTCTCCAGGCCCATAAGATTGTACTTTCTTGTCTTGAGATGACGTCCATTTGGACAAGAGACATCTAAGAGGCCCTAAAGGTGTGATATTGAAATACAGTATCGGTTTAGGAGGAAAAGGATTTGGTGTGTATGTTGGTGTGTGTGTGTGTGAGGGGGGTGGAGGGGTCAAATTACCAATAGCTGTGAGACAATGTGACAAACAATTCGAGACCAAGTGGCTTATTGCTATTGTTAAAGTTTACATTCAGATTTCTGGGGACATCATTAAAACTGATTGGTTTCAAATGTTTGACAAGGTGGTTGCGTTCTTGTAAGATGATTGACAGCTGGGTAAAGTTGGTTTCAAATGTTTGACAAGGTGGTTGCGTTCTTGTAAGATGATTGACAGCTGGGTAAAGTTGGTTTCAAATGTTCCGCAGCAGGTTGATAATCAAGTTATGTTTCAGAATTTTTAAAAATAAATAAATGTCTCCTTCCCATCATGAAAGAAAGCTTTACCGCGGCACACCTTGTTGTCTCTGGCGGCACACCTAGTTGTCTGTAGTGGCACACCTAGTTGTCTCTGGCGGCACTCCTAGTTTTCTCTGGCGGCATACCTGGTTGTCTCTGGCGGCACACCTAGTTGTCTCTGGTGGCATACCTGGTTGTCTCTGGCGGCACACCTAGTTGTCTCTGGTGGCACACCTAGTTGTCTCTGGCGGCACACCTAGTTGTCTCTGGCGGCACACCTAGTTGTCTCTGGCGGCACACCTAGTTGTCTCTGGCGGCACACATGGTTGTCTGTAGTGGCACACCTAGTTGTCTCTGGCGGCACACCTAGTTGTCTCTGGCGGCACACCTAGTTGTCTCTGGCGGCACACTTGGTTGTCTGTAGTGGCACACCTAGTTGTCTCTGGCGGCACACCTAGTTGTCTCTGGCGGCACACCTAGTTGTCTCTGGCGGCACACCTAGTTGTCTCTGGTGGCACACTGGTGCCTCGCGGCAAATTTAGTTGTCTCTGGTGGCACACCTAGTTGTCTCTGGCGGCACACCTAGTTGTCTCTGGCGGCACACCTAGTTGTCTCTGGCGGCACACTGGTGCTTCGCGGCACACCTAGTTGTCTCTGGCGACACACTGGTGCTTCGCGGCACACCTAGTTGTCTCTCGCGGCACACTGGTGCTTCGCGGCACATCTAGACGTTTCTCGCGGCACATCTAGACGTTTCTCGCGGCACACCTAGACGTTTCTCGCGGCACACTGGTACTTCGCGGCACACCTAGTCATTTCTCGCGGCACACTGGTGCTTCGCGGCATACCTAGACGTTTCTCGCGTCACACTCGTGCTTCGCGGCACACCTAGACGTTACTCTTGGCACACTGGTGCTTCGCGGCACACTGGTGCTTTGCGGCACACCTAGTCGTTCCTCGCGGCACACCGGTAGCTGAACTCTGGGCCAGACAACCAGGAACTGATAGTCAGGTGAGAAAAAACGATTAAGCTCACGGGAAGCACGCATGCCAGATAATATTTATTGGCATTCTGTTTGCCACTTTGGACTTTTTCGTCGTGCTAATGGGCGGTAATTTATAGCACAACCTCTAGCAGAAAGACAAATGCGCAGACGGGAAATCTACAGCCGCGAAACGAAACAAACGTCACACTAAAAATGGCCATATAAGGAAGTGACGTATATTGAAATAGCAGGGGGGAGGGGAGGGGTGCCGAGATGTGAAGTTGATGGGGGAGGAGGTGGGGTACTGGGTGGGATGGGGGTGGAGGAAGTATCACGATAGGAAACCCTTTTTGGGGCCTCGTGCCAAAATTTAACTAAAACACCCACTTAATATACAATAGCGTGCCGGCTGGTGAGGCTCTGCGTGCCGACTGTGGCACGCGTGTCTTAGGTTCACCAGCACTGTCATAGCCCTTGCGATCTACGACTGAAAGTCGCGCGTGTTTTTCAGTTCAGTATTTGTAATGTTTCAGAGGCGTCACTAGGGTTGGTGTCACCTGGGGCGGCAGCTCATGGTGTCACCCGGGGCGGTAGCTCATGGTGTCACCCCCCTTATGATTTAACCCATAGAACTCCTCCGAGTTTTCCTGTGACATATAACGGGAATATATAGAGTTTCCAGTCTGGTGTCACCCCCCCTGATGGTGTCACCCGGGGCGGCCCGCCCCCACCGCACCCCCTAGCGACGCCACTGTAATGTTTGTGTACTGTGTAATCCATTACGTTATAGTCTGCAGAATAAGTACCAAGCATTTTTCTGTTGTGTTCGTTTGTGTGTAATATGTGTGTATTGTAAATTTGGGGAATGTGCTAGTCTGTAATTAATGTGCGTGTTCTGTGTATTTGAATGTGCTTTGTGCTACATTTTTTTAGAGCTGTTATCCACATTTTTGTTGGCTACGAAAGCTAGAGTAACATGGCTAGTTCCACTAATATATCGTACAGAATGGCACTGCATAAAGCTTTTTAATTAAAAAAAAACGAGTTACACAAACTATTTGTGTAAGAAGACAATAAATTTAAGCTTTATTTATGAACTAATACTAATAACAGTAGACGTTTCGGCTAATGCCTTCATCAGTACAATAACATAAATAATTACTTACATATATCTTAAAACATATATGTTCAATTAAGAGTTTTTTTTTTAAAATAACAATTAAATACCCCTAATTTCTCATTGGAAGAAGCGTTAAAATGGACACGTCTCCAGATTTGAACGAAATCGATACATGTGTTGGTGACAATAGTGACATCGATACATGTGTTGGTGACAGTAGTGACATCGATACATGTGTTGGTGACAGTAGTGACATCGATACATGTGTTGGTGACAGTAGTGACATCGATACATGTGTTGGTGACAGTAGTGCCAACTTGAAATGAAGAAACCAGCAAGTTTAGGAGACACCGCAAAGCCATTTTTACCGTGAGAGTTGGGTTGGGGTAAGAGGGGAAATTGTTGCAACTGTAGCTGTTGTAACGTTTCGTAGGGAAGTTTCATGAGGAACGAAAAGAAATGTTCCTTGAACCTGTTTTCGTATACATGAGAAATCTCGCCTGCAAACTTCACTCCTATCACTACACAGACTTCAGTACTGAAGAAATACATCATCTTTAGGGGAATCGTTCTTTGAGTTAATTGCATCCCATTATCAACCCACCTCTTAAACTCACCTGATCATCCCAACCTTATCCTCACCTCAACTCATCCGCATTTATCTACTCCTCACCCACCTCCTCCTCACCAACCTCCTCCCTCACCCACCTCCTCCTCACCCACCTCCTCCTCACCCACCTCCTCCTCACCCACCTCCTCCTCACCCACCTCCTCCTCACCCACCTCCTNACCCCCTCCTTAGCCCCACCCCCATCATCCTCCTGCGTGCCAAGACCATGTCCACCGCCATCCACCAATGAACCAGCCCAAGTGATAAGTCCCACTTTAATAGTGCACGCATTGATTAACAAATAATCTTTGATGTTCTTCTTCCGCTTTATTTTGCAAGTGCACTAGAACAGCCGTCTATTGTGTAGGGTTTGGGAACGGCCGTCTATTGTGTAGGGTTTGGGAATGGCGATATATTGTGTAGGGTTTGGGAACGGCCGTCTATTGTGTAGTTTTTGGGAACGGCCGTCTATTGTGTAGGGTTTGGGAACGGCCGTCTATTGTGTAGTTTTTGGGAACGGCCGTCTATTGTGTAGGGTTTGGGAACAGCCATCTATTGTGTAGGGTTTGGGAATGGCCGTCTATTGTGTAGGGTTTGGGAACAGCCATCTATTGTGTAGGGTTTGGGAACAGCCGTCTATTGTGTAGGGTTTGGGAATGGCCGTCTATTGTGTAGGGTTTGGGAACGGCCGTCTATTGTGTAGGGTTTGGGAACAGCCATCTATTGTATAGGGTTTGGGAATGGCCGTCTATTGTGTAGGGTTTGGGAACGGCCGTCTATTGTGTAGGTTTAGGGAACGGCCGTCAATTGTGTGGGGGCCTGGAACGGCCGTCCATTTCGTGTCTGTAAGAATGAGGCCAGTTTTCGCGTTATGTTTTATTATCTAGCTTCAGTTTGACCGATCGAGACAAAGCTCGAGGCTCGTTCAGTTCAAACAAAGCCCTGGCCATAATATAGGAATATATCCGTTAATTCTTATTGAGTATTGATCCCGTTCTTTAAACATATAGGAGATTGCGTCATCAGCTGTGTCCAATATACCAATAAAACGATCCGATCTGTATAGACCTGAAAGAATTGGCAGCGAACCGATCATTTATTGACGATGGTTGTCAGTTTTTGTTTTTTCATGGCCGCGTTAATTAATCCCAAAGTAGTTCAAGTCATATTCCAGTGCTGATGAACCTAAAGCACGCGTGCCACAGTGGGCACACACAGCCTGTCAGCTGACACGCGCCTAAATAATTACTTC
Organism: Radix auricularia; assembly: GCA_002072015.1. Taxonomy (NCBI): domain Eukaryota; kingdom Metazoa; phylum Mollusca; class Gastropoda; family Lymnaeidae; genus Radix; species Radix auricularia. The sequence continues at coordinate 508,413 of MUZC01000724.1, read as the reverse complement.
CATAATCAAATCAGCTAAGCCAACCTCAATTTTGGGTATCATTGGAGCGTGAGCACTTTGCTATAAGTGAGTTGTTTTTGGTTGAAATTTGGGCACGCGGTCCCAAAGAGGAGGATTCTAATGTTTCCATCAGAAATTTTTCGTGGCTTGGTAGCCTTTGAGGCGCCCATTGCCTCTCCAAGTCAGCGGAGGACTGTTCTAGCAATAGTCATTCATCAATATGTGTTACTGTGGCTTAACATGGGTCATGGATATTCAACATCACAGTAAAGCCTGTCTTGCTATTTGGATCAGAAACATGGCGAACAACAGCAGCCGGTTCAAAAAAGGCTTCAAACATTTATAAACACATGTCTCCGAACAATTCTCCGAATCCGCTGGCCCAATATCATCACCAACGAGGACCTCTGGCAACGTACACAACAAGAGCCAGTGGAAGAACAGATGGAGATGGATTGGTTACACCCACAGAAAGCCTACATCCAGCATTGCGAGACAAGCCCTCACTTGGAACTCCCGGGGCAAGAGAAAAAGAGGTCGACCCAAATGACCTGGATAAAGGAACTGGAAACAGACTCCAAAAAGAGTGGGCACAGCCAAGAACAGACAGATTGGCGCAGGGTCGGGATTCCTGGTGAGCCTTTGTTTGTAGCCTATGCCCCAGATTGGAAGATAGGCGATAATGATGATTTAATTAAACCAAGGGTCTCCAAACTACGACCCGCGGTCAAGATGCGGCCCACGAGGCCCTCTCATCCGGCCCCTGGAGAACTTTTAAACTTTAAAAAAGTGAAACAAAAAAATAACTATTTGCTGTTCGCCAGTTAATGTGGCCCGCCGGCAGAAACGTTTGGAGACCCCTGATTTAAACCATCAAAACACGTATAGTTATTAACTATGTAGTAGTAAAAATTACACATACACAAACACACACTAGTGATTAGAATCTGTGATTTATGGCTGTCCGCTCTGCCTTTACGGACATAAACATAACGTCATATTGATACGACTTACGACACGCATATGTCATTGTATATGGGATGCATTAACGCATGTGGGTTCATTACTCTATTTGGAAACGCAAATGGGTTTGTCTGTGTTCATTTTCTGTGTGAGCCCCGCAACCACGCCGCGTGGAGGTGTCGACAGCCGACACTAGAGACGCCACACAGGATCGATACACACAAGTAACGACAGCCAACACTAGAGATACCACACAGTATCGATACACACAAGTAACGACAGCCAACACTAGAGATACCTAACAGTATCGATAAACAAAAGTAACGACAGCCAACACTAGAGATACCTAACAGTATCGATAAACAAAAGTAACGACAGCCAACACTAGAGATACCACACAGTATCGATAAACAATATTAACGACAGCCAACACTAGAGATACCACACAGTATCGATAAACAATATTAACGACAGCCAACACTAGAAATACATGCACCACACAGTATCGTTAAGCAAAGGTATCGATAGTATAAGGCAGAGGATCCCAAACATGTTTTCTACATGGGTCCATTAGCTCCCCGTGCATTTCTTGGGCTCTACTGTAAACTACAACGAGCCATGTCGACCACATACTCTTTAAATCTCCTGTTCTCCTGGAACGACACTAGGAAATAAAAAAAAACAACATGACTTGGAGTATCATTAATATGTTTTAATCATCAATAGCCATTCATTGACATCCATTTCACCTTTAGCCATTTATCAATAGCCATATCATATTAGTTATTTTATCTATAGCCATATCATATCATATTAGTTATTTTATCATTAGCAATTTCATTGATAACCTTTTAATCCTTAGCTATTTCATCAGTAATCAGTAGCAATTTCATTGAATGTCCGCTTATGTTGGTTTGGTCGATGATTTCAGTGTCGAAGGTCTTTTTTGTAAAATGAACTCCCTTCTAAAAAACGTTTCCAAAATTGGCTTCGCCAATCAAATTAGATGGGACATTACTAGGGGTGTTTCTGATTCAACTTTATGAAATCCGATCGGATTCGGCCGGATTTATGAAGTGAAATCCTGCCGAAGCCGAAGCAAGGTTTGCAAAAATGGCCGGATTCCGGATTGGCCGGAGCCGGAATCTAGTACAGCCCTAGAAACTACTGCTTTCCAATATCGATACAAGGCCAGGTTTATGGGTGCCAGTCATTAGTACTTATAATAATATCGATACAAGGCCAGGTTTATGGGGGTGCCAGTCATTAGTACTTATAATAATATCGATACAAGGCCAGGTTTATGGGTGCCAGTCATTAGTACTTATAATAATATCGATAAATACATTTACAGCCGACCAATCACGATCAAAAGCCACGCGCAAATTGGGCTTCGGGACATGGCGGCATATGAGCGTATATGGTACAACTTGATCTCATATTACGGATATAATTTTGTACAATTTACAATAATCTATACAATTAAAAATTCACTGTGACTAAAGCCATGTCACGTATTTCATATCTGTTGTATAATGAGACAAAAGCCATGTCACATTCTATTTGATATGTGTTGTTGTACATGTGTGGTTAAAGTCATGTCACATATTTATTTGTTGTATGTTTGTAACTACAGCAAAGTCACATATTTAAGATGTGTTGTATATTGGGACAAAATCCATCTCAGATATTTCTCGTGTTGTAAGTTCGTATTATAACCATGTCACATATTTCTTGTGTTGTAAGTTCGTAATATAACCATGTCACATACTTCTTGTGTTGTAAGTTCGTAATATAACCATGTCACATATTTCTTGTGTTGTAAGTTCGTAATATAACCATGTCACATATTTCTCGTGTTGTAAGTTCGTAATATAACCATGTCACATATTTCTCGTGTTGTAAGTTCGTAATAAAGCCATGTCACATATTTCTCGTGTTGTAAGTTCGTAATATAACCATGTCACATATTTCTCGTGTTGTAAGTTCGTAATATAACCATGTCACATATTTCTTGTGTTGTAAGTTCGTAATAAAGCCATGTCACGTATTTCACACGCCAGTTCCTCCAAGGAAATCTTGTCAGTAAACCGCCCCAGCCATTGGCCCCGATTCGTGGCACAAGGAATGTCCAGCTCCTTAGTTTGGCTCAAGATATGGACTAGAGTCCGTCCAACCTGGACACACCAATGTTTACCGAATTGTGCGTTTTGTTTGTCGCCTATTTCCATCGATATTGGATCAAAGTGGTCGTGAATGGTGAGCTATAAAGAAACGCGTTTTATTGAACTCTTAGTACCGAAATAGAGCTTTGGGGGAGGGGGGGTCTGAACTAAATAAAGACATTGGGATATCCCTGTACTTTCACGAGCAATTGAACATTCATGCGATTCCTGTAATTAAATTTGCATATGAACATTCAGGAGGTTCCTCTAATTAAATTTACATATGAACATTCAGGAGGTTCCTCTAATTAAATTTACACATGAACATTCAGGAGGCTCCTGTAATTAAGTTAACATATGAACATTCAGGAGGTTCCTGTAATTAAATTTACATATGAACATTAAGGCGATTCCTGTGATTAAATTTACATATGCGGAGACGTCGCCAGTGGTTGAGTGGGGAGGGGGTGGGGACCACACCGGGTGACACTATCACAAGGGGTGACACAAATATTCTGTTTGTTCATCCCCTTTATTTCTCAGTGGCAGACTAGGAGGAGGTCTATAGGGTAAGTCGTGAGAGGTTGACGTCATGGACTATACACCTCACTGGTTGAAACCAACCCCAGTGACGCCTCTGTACATATACTCTCTTAGGTGGCGCATGAAATTTGATTTGTTTAACTAATATGTGAACGTGTATGAAATTATATACATACAATAAGTGGGCGTGTATTTATTTAACGAGAATGTTAACAAAGCAAACAAAGGACGAGGAAGACTACAACAATCTCATCCAGTTCTACATGTGGAAGAAAATCAGCAGTTCCGAGGCTGCGCTCTTCATGGGGCTTCTCCCACAGCCAATCAGGAAAAAAATAATAATCTCATATTGAACAAGTTTACACGGACGTTCAAAGCGAGTTCGTTGTTGTGCAGTGTTTTTTTCCAAGACTTTATTTTGAGCGGTGCGCTTTCAAAAATATTTTATTGTCAAACTACGGTGCGCACACTTTCATGTACGCATATTAAATTGAGCTGTGGCTTTTTTTAAAAACTGGTACTTTCTTTATTTGACAGATACGTAACAAATGTTTCATCACAATTGTCACACGATGCAAGGGGTTTTATTTTTTAACTTGTAAATGAAGTTGTGAATTTTGTTAAATTCTGTTGTGATACATATTTCGTTATTAATTAAAAATTCTTATTATAATTCTGTATTTATAGTGTGTGAATAAGGGCTGTTATCGATTAATTAAAATTTAATCGTTAGCTTTTGAAAATTACCGAATAATTAATCGATAATTTTGATTAAGCTAAAAATAAGATGTATGACGTCATTAAATTGAAAAGGGAAGTTTCAAAAACACGCAATTAACATTAAAAAAAAAATTAATTAACATTTTTTAAATTTAAATATAAGTAGTTAAATATAATGTCAATGAATTATTTTTTTTTTATTATTGCTAATTTAGCTAAAACAAAATTTATTTTTTTATATCATTTTCCTTATAAAAAGAGCTCATCTTAAAGTTTACACTTTAAACATCTTTTTTCTAAATGGAGAAGTTTGTACGTAAAAAAAGCAAACTATTATTAATTATTAATCATTTTTTAATAAATCGAACAAATTGCTTCAAATTTTCTTTGTAATTTTAATAGCTATTTCATCGATTAAAATAATTTTAATCGATAAAAGAATTTACCGATTATTTGAGAAATCAATCGTTAATTTCCGCAGCCCTAGCGTGAATTCTACGTGGAAAGCGATGGCCCAAGTCAAGTATTTCTAATATAGAGATAATCATAAACACATATATAATTAAATGCTATTCCTGTTATAATAAACTAGAGGAAAGCCGGATATCGAGACTAGTATCCGGATATCAGTGTAGTAAGGATTTTTTTTTAATCAAGCTAAATTAATATTAATAAGTTTATAAAACAATTTTAAAACTTTAAAAAAAAAAAAAAAAACAATAACCAGAAATGAGCGGTACGCTTTGAGATTTATAGTCAAAAACTTGTTTTTACTGGTTACTTATTATAACTATAATGAATAGTATTTTAGATGTGATGCACATTTATGGCTGGTCGATACAGACGTTGGAGCATGTACAACATGCCACCGAAACGACAGCGGAACGACCTTGGAGGGGCTTTGTAGCTTGCCATACATAAAGCAAGAATACCCCATCACAGGCTGTAAGAATACCCCATCACAGGCTGTAAGAATACCTCATCACAGGCTGTAAGAATACCCCATCACAGGCTGTAAGAATACCCCATCACAAGCTGTAAGAATACCCCATCACAGGCTGTAAGAATACCTCATCACAGGCTGTAAGAATACCTCATCACATTCTGTAAGAATACCCCATCACATTCTGTAAGAATACCTCATCACAGGCTGTAAGAATACCCCATCACAGGCTGTAAGAATACCCCATCACAGGCTGTAGGAATACCTCATCACAGGCTGTAAGAATACCTCATCACATTCTGTAAGAATACCCCATCACATTCTGTAAGAATACCTCATCACAGGCTGTAAGAATAACCCATCACATTCTGTAAGAATACCTCATCACAGGCTGTAAGAATACCTCATCACAGGCTGTAAGAATACCTCATCACATTCTGTAAGAATACCCCATCACATTCTGTAAGAATACCTCATCACAGGCTGTAAGAATACCCCATCACATTCTGTAAGAATACCTCATCACATTCTGTAAGAATACCTCATCACAGGCTGTAAGAATACCCCATCACATTCTGTAAGAATACCCCATCACATTCTGTAAGAATACCTCATCATGCATAAAGCAAGAATACCACATTATGTACGAAATACCGGAAATAAATTTTTAAATAATAATTTGAATATAAATGAGGACCTTCCAATGCCCCCTACAAATTTCTTGGCTCGTTACTTTAAAATAAAATATAATATTTTAAAAATATTTTTAAAAACCAAGAAGAAACTTTTCATGAATTTTACTTGCATTATTTGAACATTTTGGAAAACCTACCTCCCCTCCCCTGCGGACTGCCCAAACAGGCCGATTAGGAGAGCAATCCTTACACAAGCTGGGATGGGTAGGGCTCATCATTTGATATTCAATATACACATACCAATCCGTCGTTATAACGTATGAATTTGAGCTTAATTATCAAACTAGCACGACAGTAAACATTTCGGTCAATGTCTTCATCAGTGCAATCAATAAACATAAAGTACGTACTTACAAAAGTAATAGCATTATATTAAAATTCTAAGGACATATCATAGAAGTTTTTTTTAAAAATAAATAGAAAATGAAAAAAGCAAACTATAACATCATGTGTTTGAGGAAAAATAGTTAGTTAAAACTATATCAATGTATTCCTTCGCTCGTCTCCCTTTGAATACACATTTCTCTCCCCTTGGAAACCGTTTCACAGTAACAATCTATTGAATGTATTTTATGAGTACATCGGCCATATGATCAGAGCCAGCGTAAATCAAAGTTAATAACTTCAAGTAACTTTCGCGTGGTTTCTAATTACTGCAATTAATATAATTATTATAATTCATTTAAATATATGCATGCGATAGTGTTATGGTGGATTAAAATTAAAGGTTTTGGCAGTTTTAGCCTTGGGTCTTGGGGCCCCAAACATTTTATATTTTATAATAAAAGTGTACACATGTTTGCACGAACCCTTGGAAATATCATAAATTAAATAAATGAATAAATCTATTTACCTGAACGCCATTCAGACCTGATAGTCTAAATAATCGAAAAACTTGATTGGATGCCTAACTAAATGAACATATTATAGAATATTGTTTATATTTTTTAAAATTTACCATGTTTGATGAGCTCTGCTGGCCGTATGGAAGAGTATGGCTTGTGGTGCAAGCGATGCCGTGATCGATACGTAGTGGTGCTATATTTAATTTTAAAAAATAAAAATAAAAATAAAAACAAAAAAAAAGCAACAAAAAAAAACAAAAAAAACAAACAAACTCATTTTAATATACCGGCAAACACTACAAACAGTTATTTCTTCGTGTTCATTTGTTTTCATGATTAATATTTTTCTGAAAGAAGTAGGTCAGAAAACAAAAATTATGTCTAACTTTATAAAGAGACAATCTAAATTTTGGGGACACATCATGAGGCGAGGCAAACTAGAACATTCAGTAACAACAGGAAAGAGAGAGGGCAAAAGGGATCGAGGCAAACAGAGAGAGAAAGTTTTGGACGGGCTTACAAGATGGCATGGGGCACAATCACCAGCGGAGCTGATGGGCAATACCAAAGACAGAGAGCCCCTAGGCACGGCACCTGATGGGTGGAATATTTTTGGTTGGGAAAGATGTTCCCATAGTACAGACAAAGCATGAGCAAGGCACCAATGGACAATTTAGTTACTTATCTTATTTTAGATATACAGACGCTCCTTCTATGCAGAAGATAATTGCGTCCACAGACCATGAGAGATGATCTGTTGGCAAGTGATGCAGCGGTCACAGGCCACGGCTATAGGGGTTCCACGCATTACCCCAGCCGCCTAACAATTGTCTAGTTAGGTACCCATTCGGAGCTGGGTGACTCGGGGACTCCTCAGGCCCCGAGAACAAATCCTCACTTTCGTGTGGATTCGAACTCGTGACCATCAGTGTGAGAGCGCTACTTCTCGACCACCACGTCCCACTTACAGTCTTATATTAGCTGCTAGCAATCATTTTATTTAAAGGGACGCTGGGTGGATAGGGCCCCCGTTTGATTGCAGCCAGGGGCCCCGTGCAGTCTTAATCCGCCCCTGCCGTTGGTGTGACAGAAACATCTCACCTTTGTTTTTTTAGCTACTATTAATAACTATGTAAAATATTTAACCGGTTGTCACAGTTCATACGGAAATTAACAAAACAATTAATTCCGCTCTTTCCCTCACCGTTAACTGTTATCTACTTCTATAATTATCTCTCTTATCTCAATTATTTCACCACTATTTTTCTTATATTTACAGCCATTAGTTCACCACTGCTTGTCTTATATTTATAGCCATTAGTTCACCACTACTTGTCTTATATTTACAGCCATTAGTTCACCACTACTTGTCTTATATATAGAGCCATTAGTTCACAACTACTTGTCTTATATTTACAGCCATTAGTTCACAACTACTTGTCTTATATTTACAGCCATTAGTTCACCACTACTTGTCTTATATATAGAGCCATTAGTTCACTACTACTTGTCTTATATATAGAGCCATTAGTTCACCACTACTTGTCTTATATTGACAGCCATTAGTTCACCACTACTTGTCTTATATTTACAGCCATTAGTTCACCACTACTTGTCTTATATTTACAGCCATTAGTTCACCACTACTTGTCTTATATATAGAGCCATTAGTTCACTACTACTTGTCTTATATTGACAGCCATTAGTTCACCATTACTTGTCTTATATTTACAGCCATTAGTTCACAACTACTTGTCTTATATTTACAGCCATTAGTTCACCACTTTATAGGATGCTGTCGTCTGCTGCTCATCATAGCGTTGCGTTACGTTAGAACTTATTATCAGCTGTTGACGGAGAGAAGACACCGGCTCACGTGACGTCACATCCCCCTCTCCGCCCCAACCCCAGGACAAAAGTGAGGAGGAAAGGGAGAGAACTCCTATCACGTTTTCTAGCCCGCACTCTCCCAAATTATTTTTTGTGGTTAATTTTATTTCTGTTGTGATAGTTTTGTTATTTGGAGTTCCCAGAACTGAAAGTTGTTGTTTGTTTGTGGTTTTTTTTTTTGGTCTGTGCTCAGGTGCCAAATCTTGTGGTCCGCATTTACAAGTAAGCCGAGATAATAATTCAAGAACGATAATGCTGCTGCTAATTAACTCTCATTTTTATTCTTGGTTTACAAAATAATGTCAAGTGTCTCTCCAACGTGGAATGGGTTGCTTAAAGGATAAAGAAAGGTTTGCCTAAAGAGAGGGTTGTCTAAACAAAGGGTGTCCTAAACAAACCCGAAATCTGAAACAGTAGCAAAATTCAAAACTCTAATAAAGATGTAAGACTAGAAATTAACAATATATAAGGGTATAGAAAAGGTGTATTTAAATTTAAATGTTATTGATCTCGTGAAGAGCCCCAGGTAAGAAACGCGTAGGTAACAATTTTGAAGTTTGGAGGTATTCAAGTTTTAAATTTAAAAACTATACAGATTTCTTATAAATTAACTAAATAGATTTTTATTTTTAATAGGGCCAGATTTTTCTTAAAACTTCATTGAAATAATTTTTGTTTTTTGGCCTTATATCACATATATAGGATAACTTTAAAAATTTCAAAAAATGCCAAATAGCCGCTTCTTACCTGGAGCTCTTCAAATGTATAAGATGATAGGGTAAGATAAGAATGTTGATGTTGTTGAGCCTTCTCGCCCATGAGGGGCATCCACCAATCATCGTCGGCATCCGCGCTTCCTCCTAGGACATAGGTCACCTACAAGAGACCTCCAGGCATCTCTATCCTGGGCCAGCCTCTCACAGGCCACCTACAAGAGACCTCCAGGCATCTCTATCCTGGGCCAGCCTCTCACAGGCCACCTACAAGAGACCTCCAGGCATCTCCATCCTGGGCCAGCCTCTCCAGGATCTCGCACTCGAGGCCAATTCTCTTGATGGCTGTCTCCAATTCTCGGCGCCAAGTCTTTCTTGGACGGCCTCTTTTCCGTTTACCCTGTGGGTTCCATTTCAGGGCTTGCCTTGTTGTATTAGAAGGAGGTTTCCTTAGTGTATGACCGATCCACATTCACCGCTTCTGAAGAAGCTCTTCCTCAATTGGTTTCTGTTTTGTCAGCTGCTGATTTTGTCCGGCCAGTGAATTCTGAGAAACAGTTGATAAATGACTGGATTCTGGTCAGGTTTACGGCCGTTGTTCTCCATGTCTCGGCCCCATATAGCAGCACAGGTTTCACCATAGCGTTTAAAATCCTTAATTTTAACTTGCTGCCTAAGTTGTCGGGGACCCAAACATTCTTGAGTAGTTGGAAAGCTGCTCTTGCTTTTCAAATCCTTATTTTGATCTCAGCATCTGTAACAACACCTTGTTTATCTACCACGCTGCCAAGATAAATAAAACTGTCCATAAAACATGATTTTTGATGTAATGGTGGCATTAACCTCAATGATTCTACTCTTCCCTTTGTGGTTATTGAGACACGTGATAGAAGAAGAGGCTGCGACAATGTTTGTTTTTTCCTGCATCTGTTGGTGGGTATGTGAAAGAAGGATAAGATCATGAGCAAAGTCAAGGTCATCACGTTGATCCTACAAGGTCCATTGGGTGCCATTCCTTTATTGACTGTGTAGATGTTGGGGTCAATGAATAACAAGAACACGAAGGGTGATAAGAATGGGGACGTACATAAATGAGGTCACGCATATAGGGGGGAGGGGGTCACACATTTCTGACGAGGCATGACGAGGGGCGTGGGGGGGGGAATTCAAGAAATGTGACGTCACATCAAAACGCACAACTTTAAATGAAAGTTTCACTTAAATATGTGATTGCTTTCAATTTATTTAATACTTTTTACGATATTAAAGTGAATGCCTACACTAAATACATACGAATACGACACAAATTGCTTTGAAAAATGCTCATTTTCAAATAGAAATAAGTAATCTTATGCTCTCTAATATCGTAACAATTAAAACTTTTACTCTAAAAGACTAGAAAAGTACATAAATGACGTCACTGGATTTGCCCAATTTTTTTTATCCCATTTCCCTCGTCACACGTCACCCTCCCCCTTCCAATAAGAAGTCTCAACATTTTGCCTCCCACCCACCCCGCGTGACGTCATTTATGTACTTTTGTAGTCTTTTAGAATAATTTTTTTCTCATATTAAAGGCACTATCCTCTAGCCAGAGGCGTCACTAGCGATGATGTCCCCCAGTACGGTAGTTCATGGTGTCGCCCCCCCCCCACGAGTTACGCCACTGACCTTTTCCAAGTCCGCAGGTGTCAAATAATGGGAACATAAAGAATTTTATATTTTGGTGTCACACCCTTGTCATAGTGTCACCTGGTGCGCTCCACACCACCCACACCCCACTAGTGACGCCTCTGCCTCTAACACACCGTCGTATCTTACCCTCAAAGCGCTGACGTTTTAAAACTCATTTTAGGTGGGTTTTTTTTAACCCACCCAAGGCCGATATGATTATCAAAGGGATATAATCCAAACCATACCAGCGACACGGAGTTAATTCCCCCGCGCAGTGCAAGACTGGAATTTCCCCTTCTCATTGAACCGGGGAAAGTTTCCCAGAAATGGCGCACATACTTGTTGGAGTCGCGGCCACGCACTATACCCTCGGTACAACCTCGGGTTGGATCTCGTTACTCGTACCGGGGGTTTCCTGTATCAACTCTCTGCACGTGTGCGGGTGTGGGGAGGGAATGGGTGGCGATGTTTCTATTACAGTGTCTCTCAAACTAGCATGACAGTGGCAAGTGTGTATCGCGTTAAGATATTAAAAAAATCGGGGCTGTTAACGATCAATTAAAATTTAATCGTGAACTTTTTTTAAAAATTAACGATTAATTAATCCTTAAAATAGCGTTAATTTTGATTGACGCCAACAATTGAAATTGATGGTGTCATAATCATAAGTAACATTTATTAAACGTACTCGTCTAAAATTGAAATAACACTGGAATGTCTCCTTTATATGTCATCTTTTAACCAACAATGCAAACAGACATATGTATTGACATTATTTGGTTCAAGTGATGAGCGGGTCTTCTTGACATGTAACTAACCCAGCTGAGCAATCGTTCACATAGCTTTAGTTGGTCTCAGCTGAAGTTTCTGGTACTGTAGTGGATGTTTGGTTTGCAGATGATATGTAAATAAAGTGTTAGAACCTTGGTAGCAATGTTCCCTTTTAAGCATCGCCGCTACGCCACACAGGAGTTCAGAATGACCGCACAGCAAACTTTGTAAAATATTGCACAAGATTCTTTGTTTTGTTAACTTTGCACTCGGACTTAAACTTAGACCGAACATTGCATGGTAGGCAAACTATTTCTCTCAATCTCAATGGACACTGAAACCCTGATTTACATTTTAAAAATATTCACGTCAGTCTATAGTTTAAACCCGAAATCGTCTGGAAATTCGTTTATGTTTACTTGCCGAAATATTTGACTTTTTGACTTCCAGTACATTCATAAATGGAGTGGGTCGATTAATCGTTAAAAAAATTTAATAGTTAAAAAGCTTTAACGATTAATTTCTCTATTAATCTTTAATTTCCGCAGCCCGATAAAAATGTTTTATATACTACTGTAGTAACTGTAAATAATGACGGAAGTTTTCAAAATAAATTTATTTCAGCTGAAATCTATTAATTAAAAAAAATAGACACATCAGAATAAAAATAATGTAAAACACAACTTTCACCTATTTGTTTATTGTAATTGTATTCATTTATTTCCATATTGAACAATTATATGCGGACGTTCGAAAAGAGTTATTTTTGGTGCTGTAATTTTTTTTTCAAGACTTTTTTTTTTATAGGGGTGCGCTGCTTTCTAAAATTAGTTGCCTTACGAACGGACGCACGGATTGGATATACATTGAAAATTATGTATAGTCATTGTTAAAACAATCGGCTAGTGATAACTCTCTCTCTCTCTCTCTCGCTCTCTCTCTCTCTTGGTCCCGCACGTGTGCTGAAAAACAAAGGTGAAAAATGACCCACTTCCCGTGATGCTATCGAGCTGAAGTTTTTCACATATACTTTTGTCATCTTACAATGCATCGAAATTTCAGATCAATCGAATGTACGATAATTAAATGAATGAATTGTTAGTTTATATAGCCCATATAAGGAATTACTAGTTAAAAACTTTGTTTTCAATGGTTGTTTAATAAAACTATTTTCTGAATAAAAGCTCGAGTCACTCAACTGCATCATTATTTTTTTCAAATCGATTTGTTACAGTAACTGTACTTGTTAGCACCGCAGTGACACCAGCTTTATAACACAGTTGGACCAACACTTGTGTCTGTGTGAACTGTGTCCCTTACAGTTTTAGCCCCACTGGTGCCTGTATACCTTAGAGTATAAACCCCACTGGTACTTGTGTCCCCCCCCCCACAGTTTGACCACCACTGATGCCTGTATCACACACCTATGTCGCTTACATATTGAGCCCCACTGGTGCTCGTGTCCTTCCCAGTTTGAGCCCCACTGGTGCCTGCATCGCTCACAGTTTGAGCCCCATTGGTTCCCCGTGTCCCTCACAGTTTGAGTCCCATTGGTTCCCCGTGTCCCTCACAGTTTGAACACCCCTGACCCCTGGTGCATGTGCCCCTCACAGTTTGAGCTCCCCCCCCACCCTAGTGCATGTGTCCCTTCACAGTTTGAACACCGCTAGTGCATGTGTCCCTCACAGTTTGCCCCCCCCCCCTTTCCACTGGTGCCCGCATCAGTCACAGTTTGAGCCCCACTGGTTCTTGTTGCGTTAAAACTAACCCGCCGTGTCAACAACAACCCAAGATTGCCAACAACAAACTTGAACTTTACTCAACATGATTTCAATAAACGTTTGTTTTTTCGTTTTTCCGTGTGTGCGCCCATCGACTGCATCACAAGCCTGCGAGTGGGAGACTATAAAATAACAGTTGAGATGTGAATTCACACGGAACAAATCTGAATATCAAACAATTTTTTATTAAAAAAAAAACACAACTTTTAAACACACACACATACATCCACACACACACATACATCCACACACACATACATCCACACACACACACATACATCCACACACACACATACATCCACACACAAATACATGCACACACACACATAGAAAACACCACCTGCTCGTCTTGAAGTCCTCGCTTCCCTTTCGTCTCTTGCTTATCTCGGTTTGCGATCATTACCACGAGATGTTGCCAGACTTTTGTCAGCGCTAGAACATCCTAGCTGCCAGAAGTTATCGCGCCTGGCAAAGATTCCTGCGCTTCCCGGTGCGCGTGAGGGGGGGAATTAATTCACAATAAACTTGTTGGCAGGATGCTCGCCCGTGTGTGTCTGTGTGCGGGGTTTTAAACGGTGAAAATCGGAAAGTTGCTCATCTCAAGGCGAGAGATTTCTAAGCACGTTCATTGAGAGGAAGTGGTGGGCGAGTTGTCTTCAAAGCGAAACAGGTGGAGCTCTCTTGGAATAGGCGGTAGTTGTAATCTACTCAGATAGGTGAGGGACCTTCAATGTTTGTGTAGGGTCGGTGCTTCCGGTGCTGTACGTGGATTTCAGGAAGAGAAGATTAGACAGAGTTACGAGGATTTTATCTTTCATGAACGAGGATTGTAGATAAAATGCGAGGATTATAAATAAAGTACCCGGATTATATTTCAGGAGAGAGGATTACAAAGAGAGACGAGGATTATATTTCAGGAAAGAGGATTATTAAAAATAAAGCTTTACGAGGATTATATTTCAGGAGAGGATTACAAAGAGAAACGAGGAATATATTTCAGGAGATTAAGGATTATAAAGAGTTACGTGGATTATAACTATAAGGATTATATCATTCCGCAAAAAGTATTTACATTAATACAAAAAAAATATTATCGTTTCAGATTTTATATCAGTTCTATGTTTTTGTGTGTTTTAATTCTGTGAAAAGGAATTGTATTTAAATCTAGCCATGACGTCACTTTTAGTGCTGGCAGCAATGTGTCTGTTTACAGTGGGGACATGCAGGTAGGTTGTGTGTGTTGTGTCATAATAGTCAGGTGTGTGTGTTGTCATATTAGTCAGGTGTGTGTGTTGTCATATTAGTCAGATGTGGATGTATGTTGTCATATTAGTCAAGTGTGTGTGTTGTCATATTAGTCAGGTGTGTGTGTTGTCATATTAGTCAGGTGTGGATGTGTGTTGTCATATTAGTCAGGTGTGGATGTGTGCAGTCATATTAGTCAGGTATGGATGTATGTTGTCATATTAGTCAGGTGTGGATGTGTTTTGTCATATAAGTCAGATGTGGATGTATGTTGTCATATTAGTCAGGTGTGGATGTGTGTTGTCATATTAGTCAGGTGTGGATGTGTTTTGTCATATTAGTCAGATGTGGATGTGTGTTATGTCATATAAGTCAGGTGTGGATGTGTGTTGTCATATTAGTCAGGTGTGGATGTGTTTTGTCATATTAGTCAGGTGTGTGTGTGTTGTCATATTAGTCAGGTGTG
>MUZC01000724.1:468720-482072 GCA_002072015.1 Radix auricularia | reverse complement strand
GTGTGGATGTGTGTTGTCATATTAGTCAGGTGTGGATGTGTGTTGTCATATTAGTCAGGTGTGGATGTATGTTGTCATATTAGTAATGTGTAGATGTGTGTTGTCATATTAGTCATATGTGGGTGTGTGTTGTCATATTAGTCATATGTGGGTGTGTGTTGTCATATTAATCAAGTGTGGGTGTGTGTTGTCATATTAATCAGGTTTGGGTGTGTGTTGTCATATTAGTCATATGTGGGTGTGAGTTGTCATATTAGTCATATGTGGGTGTGTGTTGTCATATTTGTCATGTGTGGATGTGTGTTGTCATATTAGTCAGGTGTGGATGTGTGGTGTCATATTAGTCAGGTGTGGATGTGTGTTTTCATATTAGTCAGGTGTGGATGTATGTTGTCATATTAGTCAGATGTGGATGTGTGTTGTAATATTAATCAAGTGTGGGTGTGTGTTGTCATATTAGTCATGTGTGGATGTATGTTGTCATATTAGTCAGATGTGGATGTGTGTTGTCATATTAGTCAAGTGTGGATGTATGTTGTCATATTAGTCATGTGTGGATGTATGTTGTCATATTAGTCAGGTGTGGATGCGTGTTGTCATATTAGTCATGTGTGGATGTATGTTGTCATATTAATCAGATGTGGATGTATGTTGTCATATTAGTCATGTGTGGATGTGTGTTGTCATATTAGTCAGGTGTTGCTGTGTGTAGCCATATTAGTCAGGTGTGGATGTGTGTTGTCATATTAGTCAGTTGTGGCTGTGTGTTAACATATTAGTCAGGTGTGGTTGTCTGTTGCCATATTAGCCAGGTGTTGCTGTGTTGTCATATTAGTCAGGTGTGTATGTGTGTTGTCATATTAGTCAGGTGTGGCTGTGTGTTAACATATTAGTCAGGTGTGGTTGTGTTGTCATATTAGTCAGGTGTAGAGTGTGTGTTGTCATATTACTCAGGTGTGAATGTTTGTCGTCATATTAGTCAGTTGCGAATATATGATGTCATATTAGTCATGTGTGTGTGTTTTGTCATATTAGTCAGGTGCGGATGTGTATTGACTTATTAGTCAGGTGTGTGTGTTGTCATATTAATCAGGTGTGGATGTGTGTTGTCATATTAGTCAGGTGTGGATGTGTGTTGTCATATTAGTCAGGTGTGTGTGTTGTCATATTTGTCATATGTGGATGTGTGTTGTCATATTACTCAGGTGTGGATGTGTGTTGTCATATTAGTCAGGTGTGGATGTGTGTTCTCATATTAGTCAGGTGTGGATGTATGTTGTCATATTAGTCATGTGTGGATGTGTGTTGTCATATTAATCAGGTGTGGGTGTGTGTTGTCATATTAGTCATGTGTGGATAGTGTTGTCATATTAGTCAGGTGTGGATGTGTGTTGTCATATTAGTCAGGTGTGGATGTGTGTTGTCATATTAGTCAGGTGTGGATGTGTGTTGTCATATTAGTCAGGTGTGTGTTGCCATATTAGCCATGTGTGGATGTGTGTTGTCATATTCGTCAGGTGTGTGTGTTTTGTTAATTAGTCAGGTGTGTGTGTGTTTTTATATTAGTCAGGTGTGGATGTGTGTTGTTGTATTAGTCAGGTGTTTGTGTTGTCATATTAGTCAGGTGTGTATGTTGTCATATTTGTCAGATGTTGATATGTGTTGTCATATTAGTCATGTGTGGATGTGTGTTGTAATATTAGTCAGGTGTGTGTTGCCATATTAGCCATGTGTGGATGTGTGTTGTCATATTCGTCAGGTGTGTGTGTATTGTTAATTAGTCAGGTGTGTGTGTGTTTTTATATTAGTCAGGTGTGGATGTGTGTTGTTGTATTAGTCAGGTGTGTGTGTTGTCATATTAATCAGGTGTGGGTGCGTGTTGTCATATTAGTTAGGTGTGGGTGTTGTCATATTAGTTAGGGATGGGTGTGTGTTGTCATATTAATCAGGTGTGGGTGTGTGTTGTCATATTAGTCAGGTGTGTGTGTTGTCATATTAGTCATGTGTGGATGTGTGTTGCCATATTAGTCATGTGTGGATGTGTGTTGTCATATTAATCAGGTGTGGGTGTGTGTTGTCATATTAGACATATGTGGGTGTGTGTTGTCATATTAGTGATATGTGGGTGTGTGTTGTCATATTAGTCATATGTGGGTGTGTGTTGTCATATTAGTCATATGTGGTTGTATGTTGTCATATTAGTCATATGTGGGTGTGTGTTGTCATATTAGTCATATGTGGGTGGGTGTTGTCATATTAGTCATATGTGGGTGTGTGTTGTCATATTAATCAGGTGTGGGTGTGTGTTGTCATATTAATCAGGTTTGGGTGTATGTTGTCATATTAGTCATGTGTGGATGTGTGTTGTCATATTAATCAGGTGTGGGTGTGTGTTGTCATATTAGTCATTTGTGGATGTGTGTTGTCATATTAGTCAGGTGTGGATGTGTGTTGTTATATTAGTCAGGTGTGGATGTGTGTTGTCATATTAGTCAGGTGTGTGTTCTATATTAGCCATGTGTGGATGTGTGTTGTCATATTCGTCAGATGTGTGTGTCTTGTTAATTAGTCAGGTGTGTGTGTGTTTTTATATTAGTCAGGTGTGGATGTGTGTTGTTGTATTAGTCAGGTGAGTGTGTTGTCATTTTAGTCAGGTGTGTATGTTGTCATATTTGTCAGATGTTGATATGTGTTGTCATATTAGTCAGGTGTGGCTGTGTTGTCATATTAGTCAGGTGCGGGTGTGTGTTGTCATATTAGTCAGGTGTGTGTGTTGTCATATTAGTCATGTGTGGATGTGTGTTGTCATATTAGTCATGCGTGGATGTGTGTTGTCATATTAATCAGGTGTGGGTGTGTGTTGTCATATTAGTCATATGTGGGTGTGTGTTGTCATATTAGTCATATGTGGATGTATGTTGTCATATTAGTCATGTGTGGATATGTGTTATCATATTAGTCAGGTGTTGCTGTGTGTAGCCATATTAGTCAGGTGTGGATGTGTGTTGTCATATTAGTCAGTTGTGGCTGTGTGTTAACATATTAGTCAGGTGTGGTTGTCTGTTGCCATATTAGTCAGGTGTTGCTGTGTTGTCATATTAGTCAGGTGTGTATGTGTGTTGTCATATTAGTCAGGTGTGGTTGTCTGTTGTCATATTAGTCAGGTGTTGCTGTGTTGTCATATTAGTCAGGTGTGTATGTGTGTTGTCATATTAGTCAGGTGTGGCTGTGTGTTAACATATTAGTCAGGTGTGGCTGTGTTGTCATATTAGTCAGGTGTAGAGTGTGTGTTGTCATATTACTCAGGTGTGAATGTTTGTCGTCATATTAGTCAGTTGCGAATATGTGTTGTCATATTAGTCATGTGTGTGTGTTTTGTCATATTAGTCAGGTGCGGATGTGTATTGACTTATTAGTCAGGTGCGGATGTCTGATTTTTGCATCTTACCATTCAGATACTAGCGCTTGTACTTTTCCTATTAGTGACGTCATTGGTTGTCTTCTACCTGGTAAAATTTAGTAAGGGATGTGGTTTCTCGTGTGATTGTATAACTATTCTTTTGTTCACCTTTGAAACCTGTTTTTGAGCATTTAGTCTCCCTTCTCACCTGGTTCTGAACATTTTGTCTCCCATTCAAACCTGTTTCTGAACATTTTGTCTCCCATTCAAACCTGTTTTTGAGCATTTAGTCTCCCCTTCTCACCTGGTTCTGAACATTTCGTCTCCCATTCAAACCTGTTTCTGAACATTTTGTCTCTCAGCCTCTCAGTTACACCTGGTTATGTATTCAACTTTTAGTCTAATGCTGTGGTTTTTTACCTTTGGGTCACCCAGCGGCGTAGCCCGGGGCAGAACCAAAATTTGCCCCCCCCCCGAAAAATATGCTAACGTTGTAAAGTAAAGATAGTTATTATTAGAAAGTAATAATTACACTGTTTGCGCCCTATTTCGTATATCAATATTTTCAGCCTTGCCCTCCTCAATAGCCAAAATTGAAATAGCAATAGATTAGAAGATTTTGGCGTAATCGGTATTGCTCGTAATTAATTTTTCATTAACATAATTTTAGAGAAGTTATATTAAGAACTTGCATTATTTATGACAATTGTAAGCATTGTTCAAATTAATTATATTATTTTAGGCAAGGTAACTTGTAGCCTTAATATCTTAATAAACTTTTATAAATCAAGTGGTCTTTAATTCATTAATTCTTTTTTAACCTTTGGGGTAAAATAGTCTTTCCTTGACAATGTCATTTGAATACTCTAATTTAAAGCCAACATTTCAAAGTCCAGCAGATCGCCTGGAGTACGAAAATTGCATAAGTTTTCTAAATTCTTCATACCTGCCAAAATCTCACATTGAATTTCTTCAGTAATCTCATCTGATGCATAATATAACTTTCATCTCAACTGTTTTTCTAAATGACATTGATACATATTTTGGATCACCGAAAATTTGATGTCTGGTACTTTGGCGGGCAGATTCGATTTAAAAGATGGGGTCTCCACATAAAATTTTATAAAATTTCAAAGAATCCTTTAAGTATTAGATTAATTTCTCTGTGAGCATCATCTGTTTAGCATTTTTTCTAGCACTATGCATTTATAAATTATTATTTCGTGCATCTTTGACATAGCTTCGACAATAAAAAGATTTTTATTGTGACTAAAAGTTTCTGCGTATGTTGGTCTAATGCGCTTTTTCTCTCTGCCTCTGTCAGTTTTTCTGCAGCTTTCAAAATAATATCAAAATGGCTTTATTTTATTTATTTATTTTTTAAATTTATTTTATAAATTCACAATTGTGTTTTCTGAAGCCTTGCTTGTAAAGTAAGTAGATTTTTTTTTCTAGATATTCCAAACTATTATGGGCATGAATACTATGGCGGATTAGGGGGGGGGGCTGAACGGGCTAAAGCCAGGGGCCCCCGACGGTTTGGGGGCCCCAAACTTTTTATATTTTATAATAAAAGTGTACAAATGTTTGCACGAACCCTTGGAAATATAATAAGTAAAATAAATTAATAAATATCTCTACAACTAGATTTAGTTGCCTCCCTTAGAGAACATAGTTTAAATTATTGCTTATATTTTTAAAATTTCCCCGTTGTGACGAGCTCCGCTGGCCGTGTGGAGAGAGTAA
Organism: Radix auricularia; assembly: GCA_002072015.1. Classification (NCBI taxonomy): domain Eukaryota; kingdom Metazoa; phylum Mollusca; class Gastropoda; family Lymnaeidae; genus Radix; species Radix auricularia. Next base: position 476,926 of record MUZC01000724.1, on the reverse strand, counting down.
TGGCTTGTGATGCAGGTGGTACCGGGTTCGATTCCCAGCAGTAGAATTAAAAGTTTTTGTTTTCACACTCAATTGTAACATACCGGCGAACACTTCAAACAGTTACTTCTTCGTGTTCGTTTTTTTCATTATTAATATTTAGTTACAGTCTAATATTAGTTATTAACAATCATTTTAAGGGACGCTGACTGGATAGGGCCCCCGTTTGATTGCAGCCCGGGGCCCCGTGCAGTCTTAATCCGCCCCTGCATGAATAAGAATGCGTAACAACGTTCTAGACTACTAAAGTAGATAATTCGTTTCAGTTGGATTATCAGGTAAACAGATTAGATTTAATGAACTATTTGAGCAAGATTTGACTATGAGATTTTATGTTATTGCGTCTTTCTTAAACGCCTGTATACTTTCCAGCCATAAAGAAGAAGTATGAACACATAAAGATCCCCTGCAATCCATTATTTTAAAATCGTCATTTATTAAAAATCATTTCAGAAATTTAAGCAGATTCACTTTTACTTCAATGAAATATTTTTAAGATTCTACAATGTCTACTTCTTTATTGTCAATCAATATGTAAATACCCGACATTTTTTTTTTTTTTTTTTTTTTTTTTTTTTGTTTGTTTGTTGTTGTTGTGATTATGTGAAATAAATAAAGATCTATCGAATACAATAGAACAATATGGTATCTTGTTCCTGAAAAATTGTGATATTTTGCGATCTATATCTCTTAAAATTGCTATGAGCTCAGTTTGAATTTTAGATGACACTTTTTGAAACTCTTTTTTCATACAAAGTTCTGGGAGTGCTCGATCGTACTTGGCAACCAAATGCATTGGTTCCGGAATATTGCCTTTATTTCCAATAGTATTTGTTTTCCACTTCAATAGCATTAGTTTTAGAAGACTTTAGATTCTGGCATTTGAAATGTTCACGTATATAATATAGTTCCTCTATTTCTTTGATTTTTTGTTATCTTTGCTTTTATTTTATTCTAATAAACTTAATTTTAAAGCTTTTCATTTTGAAGACAATTAACGAGGAATTAGCCTCTCCCCTCCTTTACACACAATGTGCCGCCCCGAGCTTGGCTCATATTTCATGTACAATAAGTTTTGATTTGCCAACAGGAGCGGCTGTCAAATTTTAAGAATCATTTAAGTTACCACTACTTCAGTATTACACTATCATACTACTCAAGTACTTTTCAGGACAGTAGCATTAGTATCAGAAGAATTTATATTCAAAAAGGAGTTTGAAGTTTTGACGTTTGAAAAGTTCACATGCCTTTTATAGATCTTTTATTTCTGTTATTAATTTCTTATGTATTTTCTTATCTTTCGATAAAAAGCTCGACTTTCTTATAATTTTTTTTTCTTAGACACTAATTAAAAACTAGGAATTTGCCGCCCCTGAAAAAGTGCCGCCCGGGGCATTTTCCCCCCCCCCCTTGCCCCCCTTCGCTACGCCACTGGGGTCACCACCCCCAATTTGGGGGTCACAACGGGATTTGCTTAGGGTCACCAATTGCCGACTAAAATATTAACTATAATGTCAAGTTGCTACATTTGAAAAAAAATATTGAAAATAACTTGTGTAAATTTCATGGGATCGTGGATCACAATCCTTTAATAATATGGGGTCGCCAATAAAAAAAAACAAAAAAAAAAACAAACAAACAAGATATAAGGACCCACTGGACTAATGATTCAATCTCCATAAATAACTTCATTTTCTAAACACAAGCAACCAACATATTTGAGTAAATGTTATTGACTACAGTTGAGAGACTTAGTGTACCTGACGCACTTTTACCCTGAAAGTATTCCGCTGAAAAAAAAAATCTTGTGGAGGTCAAATTCATGACCGTGTAATCGAATTACTTCCGGGTCACCCGGTGCTTTCTTATTTTAATATTGAAAAACTTTCTACAAATACGCACATCTGTTTTGTTTAAATCCTCTATATTAACTTGTGGTGTCTGAGCCGTGCGTTCCGAAAAAAACTTTGGATCGATTTTTAACCCATTTCCTCGAAATCTAGCGAGCTGAAATTTTGCAGGCAGACTCGTGCCGATGATAAAATTTAGGTATCAAAGTTTCAGATAAATCAAAGGAACTGTAATTGAATTATTGAATTTTAAAATTATTTTCATTATTATGTATCTCATTAATTTTTTAGATAGAGTGTCGTGGTGCGTAATATGTTCAACAACCTTTCCTGTCTCGCAAGAAGGTGCGCAATATATGGAAAATACTTTTGGACAATGTGGGACGTGGTGGTCGAGAGGTAGCGCTCTCGACTGTCATACCGATGGTCACGGGCTCGAATCCACACGAAGGTGAGGATTTGTTCTCGCGGCCTGAGGAGTCCCCGAGTCACCCAGCTTCGAATGGGTACCTAACTAGACAATATTTAGGCGGGTGGGGTAATGCGTGGAACCCCTATAGCCGTGGCCTGTGACCGCTGCATCACTTGCCAACAGATCATCTCTCATGGTCTGTGGACGCAATTATCTTCTGCATAGAAGGAGCGTCTGTATATCTAAGATAAGATAAGATACTTTTAAAAAAATATATTCACGATCGTTGCACATTACATTAAACGCGTTTAACGAGACATAGATCTAACTAGAATTTCGTATTTTCGGATTGTTTTCCCCTACGTATTACAACCAACATCCTTGTAGCTATTAGCGTATACAAAGGATTTATAGTCAGAAACTTGGTGTTTTATTTTACGTTTTTAAAAAATTTAAACCTCAAATTTTAAAACCTCTATCTTACCCAACCTCTCAACATTTTGTTTTACTAGAAATTTAAACGTTCTATACTCCCCCTCCTCCCAGTCCTCACCATTTTGTTGTTCTGCCCAACGTGCTGAGACTTGAGACGGAGGAGGTTGTCACCGTGACGTCACTGGACGCGGAGGGTGACGTCAGGTTCACGGTGTACCTCCAGAACTATCCTGAGAAAACAAAAGTCTTCTCACAGACAAATGTCACAGTTCCCCAAGGTAAGACTTCTCACAGACACATGTCACAGTTCCCCAAGGTAAGACTTCTCACAGACAAACGCCACAGTTCCCCAAGGTAAGACTTCTCACAGACAAATGTCACAGTTCCCCAAGGTAAGACTTCTCACAGACTAATGTCACAGTTCCCCAAGGTAAGACTTCTCACAGACACATGTCACAGTTCCCCGAGGTAAGACTTCTCACAGACAAATGTCACAGTTCCCCAAGGTAAGACTTCTCACAGACAAATGTCACAGTTCCCCAAGGTAAGACTTCTCACAGACTAATGTCACAGTTCCCCAAGGTAAGACTTCTCACAGACTAATGTCACAGTTCCCCAAGGTAAGACTTCTCACCGACAAACGCCACAGTTCGCCAAGGTAAGACTTCTCACAGACAAACGCCACAGTTCGCCAAGGTAAGACTTCTCACATGAACCTACGCTAAAACAAAATAAACAACAAGAAATACCACGACCTATTGGATTTGCATTCATCAGAAACAGTTTAAGGGCATGTAACTAAGTCAACTAATCAAATTACAAAGGAATCAAGTCTACAAATGATTGTCAATATGCTCTGTTATTACGTCATTGTTAGTTTTTCGACTACCATAATCTTGTAACAAAAGTGTTACTGGATACATCAGCCACCGAATGCCTACAGTAATGAAGTCCCTCCATACTAACAAGTTTACCATAAGAATCTTTATTCTATTTCTATATTCATTTACAAACTGCTTGGAGGGTATTAATTATTTAAAATTATTTGATTTTTAAATTTTTATTTTGTTAAAATAAACACACCGTTGATCTAGTTATTTTTAAAATATAATTTAAAATTGTAACTAATCCAAAATAGTTTTTTTTTAAAATTATTTTCTTAATATTTTTTAAAATTTTAAAATAAAAATAATCCTTTTATATATTTACTAGATTGTGCCAGGCGCCGTGGCGCCTGCGGCGCCCCCTTTTTTTGGGCGCCTACGGCGCCAACCTTTTTTTTAAAGACCAACTAACTTGTCCTTTTTTGATAAATACGAATTATTAAACTTTCTGAAATGTACGCAAAGTATTTATTTAATAATAATAATAGGGGTTGTATTTTGCGTACCGATGCACACCAAACAATGACGTCATCATATTAAATATTTTTACAGCGCTCATCAACACACGATTTTTCAACTAAACTAACTGCTGTAGACTGTCGTACATCGCTCCTCAGCGTTACGTTACAAACATACAGAACCACACCACTGGTTGTTTATATTATTTAATGTTATTTCTGTGTGTTTAAACATGACTGGTATTTTCAGGGGAAGTAAAAATGATCAACGTTATAATGGGTGTCGCTGACCTCCCCGAGCCAGTTCCCTCCCCCTTGCTGGTGTACGTTGTTGTAGAGACAATTGGACACACGCCCCATTTCAGACAGGAAGCAGCTGTCTTGGTCAACGAGAGTCCAGGGTACATCTTCATACAGACGGACAAACCGCTGTATACGCCGGACCAATCAGGTGAGCTGGTACTGACGAAGGCGAACCATGTCCTAGTCTTGTCAGTCCTGGACTAAGCCATGAATCAAACCTAGGCAAAATCCTAATCATGTTAAACCTAATCAAAGTCATGTTAAACCAAGTCCAAGTCATGTCAAACTTAATCCACGTCAAGTTAAACATACGCTAAGTCATGTTAAACCAAATCCAAGACATGCTAACCCTAGTCCTAGTCAAGTCAAACATATGCAGAGTCATGTTAAACCTAATACAAATCATGTTAAACGTAAGCCAAGTCATGTTAAACCTAATAAAAAAATCATGTTAAACCTAAGCCAAGTCATGTTAAACCTAGTTCAAGTCATGTTAAACCTAATACAAGTCATATTGAACCTAAGCCAAGTCATGTTAAACCTAAGCCAAGTCATATTAAACCTAGTCCAGGTAATGTTAAACTTTTGCCATATTATGTTAAACCTAGTTCAAGTCGTGTCAAACCTAAGCCAAACCATGTTAAACCTAGGTTAGGTTGTAAAAACGTACATGTTCTTATGTGAGAAGAATTGCTTCAAGTCTTGATATTGTAAAAAAAACAACAACATGTTTTTAGAGAATATAATGTTTCATGCAGTGCACGCATTCACACAGTAGCAGTCTGGAAGATCTTTCAACGAACAAAAAAAATCTGTAAGAAGATTTCAAGGGAAAAACATTTCTCTCATGCCAACAACTACAGTTGAAAAGTCTATGGTCTGAAATGTGTAGTTTGAATGTATTATGTTTTAGATTTGTTTTACATGTGTAAAATTTGACATTTGTAAGGTTTTTTTTTTTACTTGTAAGGTTTGACATTGGCATTGTTTGACATTGACTTGACATTTTAAGGTTGACATTTGTGCAAGATGTTGTTTTTTTATTTGCTATTTTAGTGGTTCTTAAAAAAATTGTTTTTCATCTTTTTTAAAGGTATTAAGAACATTACGCAGCTTTACTTTTCAATAATATCCTACTGCATGTTATGTTGCCGAAATCACGTGATCTGAATAGATCAATGTGTTTTTGCCGGTGTGTTAAACTAATAAGAATAAAGTATTGGTGTCGCCTGGAATTTTGAATAGCACATTGTATTGCTTCCAGTATTTGTGAAAAGAACAATGTATAGTTAACAGTATTTGTGAATAGAACAGCGTATTGTTTAAAGTATTTGTTAATAGAACAATGTATTGCTGTTACCAATATATGTATGTATGAGTATAACGAATCTTTTGTTAGATCAATGTGTTATTACCGCCAGCATCGGTGGATAGACCATGATGTTACCACTGTAAGGAGATAGACCATGATGTTACCACTATAAGTGGATAGACCATGATGTTACCACTATAAGGAGATAGACCATGATGCTACCACTATTAGTGGATAGACCATGATGTTACCACTATAAGTAGATAGACCATGCAGCTACCACTATAAGTAGATAGACCATGATGTTACCACTGTAAGGAGATAGACCATGATGTTACCACTATAAGTGGATAGACCATGATGTTACCACTGTAAGGATAGACCATGATGTTACCACTATAAGTGGATAGACCATGATGTTACCACTGTAAGGAGATAGACCATGATGCTACCACTATTAGTGGATAGACCATGATGTTACCACTATAAGAGGATAGACCATGATGTTACCACTATAAGTGGATAGACCATGATGTTACCACTATAAGGGGATAGACCATGATGTTACCACTATAAGTAAATAGACCATGATGTTACCACTGTAAGTGGATTAACCATGCTGTTACCACTATAAGTGGATAGACCATGATGTTACCACTATAAGTAAATAGACCATGATGTTACCACTATAAGGGGATAGACCATGATGTTACCACTATAAGTGGATAGACCATGATGTTACCACTATAAGTGGATAGACCATGATGTTACCACTATAAGGGGATAGACCATGATGTTACCACTGTAAGGAGATAGACCATGATGTTACCACTATAAGGGGATATACCATGATGTTACCACTATAAGTAAATAGACCATGATGTTACCACTGTAAGTGGATTAACCATGCTGTTACCACTATAAGGGGATAGACCATGCTGTTACCACTATAAAGGGATAGACCATGATGTTACCACTATAAGGGGATAGACCATGATGTTACCACTATAAGGGGATAGACCATGATGTTACCACTATAAGTGGATAGACCATGATGTTACCACTATAAGTGGATAGAAGAAGAAGATTGTGTTACCAGTATATTTGACTAGAGCAATTTGTTATTTTTCTCTTTGACCTTAGTTTACACAAGGGTCATGACCCTGAACGAACACTTCCGGCCTGTCCATTGGCCAGTGCAAGTTGACATTTTGGTGAGTTATTGAACTATTCTAATCACTCATACCATCGCGTAATAACTCCATCATAACATTGTGTAATAACTCCATCATACCATCGTGTAATGACTCCATCATACAATCGCGTAATAACTCCATCATACCATTGTGTAATAACTCCATCATACCATCGTGTAATAACTCCATCATACCATCGTGTAATAACTCCATCATACCATCGTGTAATAACTCCATCATACCATCGTGTATTAACCCCATCATACCATCGTGTATTAACCCCATCATAGTAATCTCACCATTTTGTTATTCACTCATTATACCATCGTGTTTAACCCCATCATGCTATCGTGTATCAACCCCATCATAGTAATCTCACCATTTTGTTATACACTCACCATACCATCGTGTATCAACCCCATCATACCATCGTATATTAACCCCATCATACCATCGTGTATTAACCCCATCATACCATCGAGTATTAACCCCATCATACCATCATGTATTAACCCCATCATATCATCGTGTATTAACCCCATCATACCATCGTGTATTAACCCCATCATACCATCGTGTATCAACCCCATCATACCATCGTGTATTAACCCCATCATACCATCGTGTATTAACCCCATCATACCATCGTGTATTAACCCCATCATATCATCGTGTATCAACCCCATCATACCATCGTGTATCAACCCCATCATACCATCGTGTATTAACCCCATCATACCATCGTGTATTAACCCCATCATACCATCATGTATTAACCCCATCATAGGAATCTCTCCATTTTGTTATACACCCATCGTACCACCTAGACTTTCTCAGCAATTATCCGACATTTGTATCATCTTGTTGACCTGTCCATCTACAGAACCCGGATGGGATGACCATCAGTAGAAAATTGGTGGACACCCAGGAGCTCATCATCAAGGACGTCATGAAAATCCCGGAAAACCCGGTCTACGGGAACTGGACGGTCACGGCCAAATTTGTCAACGGGGTAAGTAAGGTTGTACCAGTAGGCCGGAATGTTGCCAGAGAGACTGGTGGCAGTAATACACTTTTGATCTAGGCTCTAAGTCAACTGTCGGATGGGGAAAATCTAGCATAGGGCGTGGTGTTGTATTGGTCTCCATTTCGGGGAAAGGGGGGTTAACGTTTCGCAAGGTGAGTTTTGTATGGCGGGGTATATTGGGGGGTGGGGGAATAATCGTTCTGCAGGGTGAGTTTTGTATGGCGGGGTATATCGTGGGGGGTGGTGGTGGTATTATTGGTTGGTTGAGTGTATGACGCCGGCGGGCTCAC